>JAJOZX010000021.1:2447500-2862424 GCA_023014485.1 Bathynomus jamesi
AGCAAGTGTATTTTTTTTTGGGGGGGGGGGAATAATTGACAATAAAACTAATATTAAGTGAAAAATGATATTAAGTGAAATGATGCTAATATTAAGTGAAAAATGATATTAAGTGAAATGATGCTAATATTAAGTGAAAAATGATATTAAGTGAAATGATGCTAATATTAAGTGAAAAAGTGATAAACCATTTAATGACTTTTTTGTGACTGCTTATTGCGGGACAGGAGTCGTACATTTGGTTCCAACATCGTTAACCGTAGTTTTAGTTGGTCCTACAGGTGCATATTCGTCATCTGAGATCTCAAGCGCGTTTTGATTTGAGTCACATACAAAAACGTTGATTCACAACAGTAGGTTGTGTCGTTGATAGGTAAGGGCGTAAGCTGTAAGGCAACGCTGCCAGTTTCAACTGGCAGCGTTGCCATATTTCCTATTGTTCAAGCCATAAAGAAGGCTTCTATGTGTAAGAAGCAGTGAAGCTGAAACCATGATCTATCGAAATAGCCTAAAGCCCTAAAAGGGTATCAGTTGCTGTCCATTATCGTACGGTATGAATTCTGAATGTCAAGTAGGCAGAAGGCCGCAACTAGTACCCCAAAAGGCCGCATGCGGCCTTAAGGCCGCAGGTTCCCCACCCCTGCCCTAGCCTAATCAGCTAGCTACTACTAAGAACTTTTATAAAGAATGCTTAAAATACAGTATTTATTTATTTCTGTTTATAAACTGAACATTAAATTTCTAGGTGAATTTTTATTTTAGACATTAAATTTATAATTGGGACCCAGTCGGGTGATACTGAAGGAATTACTAGATAAAATTAGGGTAAAATCTTCAGTGATTAGGGGGAATTCATTAACTAATAGGCTTGTAGTCGACCCTCGCTTGTTGTAATGCAATTATATGCATATTTATAGATCCTGAAAATAAAATTCTCCATATTTCTGAAATGTCTAATGAAATGACTAACAATGAAATGTCTAATGCAGGAAAGTTTAAATAGTTTAAATTTAAATATAAGTTTATTTAAGATTAAATGAAAAGATTTGTTTCGCAGCATCTCTCCTAAAAGTTTTTGACTTTCAAATTATATTCATTTCTTCTTGTAATTAACTCTGTATCCCATGTATCTAAAATGCTTTAGAGAATGATATGTTTACATATATTCATGAATAAGTATTAACTGAGAATATACGAACAAGCAAACTTGGCGTACAACTTTTTATGTAAATTGGGTATCCTAAATGATTATTTTGGTTCTATTTCCACTTATAAAGATGGATCTCTTTGCTACTCAAGTAGTATATCCGATTTATTTTGGTTTAATAAGCTAGTATGTTCTGGGATAAATATAGAGTTGTTGATCAAATTATGTCAAATTCGCTGTGCTTGAAGGGCGCTGCAATGTATTTGTTCAAACTGTTAAAAATCATTAATTTTGGATGAATACAGTAGCTATGAGATGTATTGAGAAAGATTTTAGAATCACAATTAGTAGTAAATAGATAGTAAATAGCGTATTTTCTCAGCTTAAGTTATGTAGGCTGGTTTGATAGTGATAAATAACTGTGGGTATTTGTAAGTTATCTCCTTCCCACCAATTTTGACAGAATATTTTCGTTAAAACTAGCGAAAATATCACGACTTAACCTAACCAATTATCAAGGGCGTGCGTACAGTTGATCTATTATTAATTATAATATTGTTTGTTTCTGGAATAGTATTTACTATTTACTAATAGATCAACTGTACGCCCTTGATAAATGGTTAGGTTAAGTCGTGATATTTTCGTTAGTTTTACCGAAAATATTCTGTCAAAATTGGTGGGGCGAGGATAACCTACAAGTACCTAAGTGGGTGCTACTGTAGTATGCGGTCTACCTACGATTGGTTAGGTTTAATCATGATATTTTCGTTAAAACTAACGAAAATATCATGACTAAACCTAACCAATCGTCAAGGGCGATTGACAATGGGATGTAAACAAACAATTAGTAAACAAGATAAGAAGCTATAATTAAAAGGTAGACCACCGAATCGTAGGTAGACCGCATACTACAGTAGCACCCCTAACGGTGTGTAAATAAAACAAAACATAAAAAAGGTCCAAGCGTAGAATTTGTAAAAGCAATTTTACCTGCGTTTATAAGAATGGGTAATACTACATACAGTATTAGCAACTTTTTAGCCTATAGCTGCAATAACAATGGGTCAATATACTTAAGACCTACTTGATAGGCTAACTTAGCTTTTGACTACCAAATCCTGCTTTCATAGTAAATGAGTCTACAATTAAAAGGAGCAATTAAGATCCGCTTAAATACATTATTTACACAATTCCGAAAACAACCATTATTTCTTAAAACAGACTAAGGAGGTGGTAATTAACACGCAATATATCAATCCAAGTTACATACTAACATCAGTACGTACTAATTTTGTATTGTAAATGACACCCCACCAGTTAAGGATATGAGTTTGTAGCCGACAGAACCTTCTAGCATTTTTATTTGCACTGACTCCTACCTTTCTGCAATTTTTAAGCTTTCCACAGACATTTCCTGCTACCACTCCATAAGTTTTCACCTATTTCGAACAAAAATGTTTTATTTTTTAAAAGTCATATTTTTTAAAGTCAAATCCATGCCTCTGGCTGTCTTCATTCCACTCTTCATTTTTCCACCTGCTTCAACAAGTGTCTTTCTATGTGAATTGACTATGGTAGATCTACCCGATGATCTTCCTACTATCTCTGTGGTTTTCAGGGCATCAAAAATGCAGTTCCTTCAACTGCCTACTCATCCTCCACACAGTTCTACTTGACTGGACGGACTCAAAGGCGTTTCATCTCATCTCATTAATTCCCTCTCTCTTACTGGCTGTCTTCAACCCCTTTCTCTCTTTGCCGCAATGTTAGATCACTCATTACTAACACTATTATAATGGACATTGCCCTTATGAACTCTAACTGTATGATTCATCCTTTAAGGAGCAAAACTTTTTTTTAATGCATGAAGGAGGTGCCAGGCGGAGTGATGTAGTGGGCTGAAGTTATTAATAATAATATTATATTCACTTCTTTTTATAATGGGTAATTTTTCATGATAACTATTTTATCTGCTAAATTCAGTTTAGTTTTACAGCATTATTTTATACTATTTTTGCATTTTGGAGGAGGAATTTAGCATTAAATAATTTGACTGAAAAGACAGTCTTAATAAAGTATAGTTTTGCATTTAAGAAAAACGATATTATTATCTTAATAATGATAATATATATGTATAGCGTGTGTGTGTGTGTGTGTGTGTGTGTGTGTGTGTGTGTGTGTAAGCCAACTGGCTGTATTCTCTGACTGTTTCGACTGGCGGGATATGAAGTCGTTTACATACATAGCAATAATGTTTAAGCGTATATTTAGAAAACGGGTGTATGTCTGATTTAGTGCTAACGTTTCTTTAAATTTATCTGACTGAACAATATAACAATGATGAAATGCGTTTAGGAAAATATTTTTGGTTAAAGATCTCGCTGGCAACTCTCAGTCCATGGTGCTGCGGATTTTGACAGATTTGGCTGGCAAAGGAATGTTCATTTATTATTCTACATATGCATTCGTGTTGATACCTGCTAAAGAGCGTGTTTATACAGTATATATATATTTCTCCTTCATATATTTCCTGTTTATTTCCTTTATAGTGTATATGTATAGTTTATTGATGGTCAATCACTTCATTACACTGATGACTTCTGAATTAAGTATATTCTTAACTGAAATAACAACTTTGCAAGAAAAAGACAGTTCCATCATTTGCAAACATTATGAAGTTTAGTATATCAGATGAACGAAGGTCATTTATATATAATAAAAATAACAGTGAACCCAGAACTGAGCCCTGTGGACACACTATTTTTGACTTAGTTAAGCAAACCATATTTGCTGATACAAAATGGTATCTATTGCACAAATAACGGATCTTTTCGGTTTGACGGCCTGTAATA
The DNA here is from genome assembly GCA_023014485.1 of Bathynomus jamesi. Classification (NCBI taxonomy): domain Eukaryota; kingdom Metazoa; phylum Arthropoda; class Malacostraca; order Isopoda; family Cirolanidae; genus Bathynomus; species Bathynomus jamesi. The sequence continues at coordinate 2,451,500 of JAJOZX010000021.1, forward strand.
TTTTTTAACATTACTTGTTTTTTGTTGTCCAGTTGTAATCGAGGATTTCAAAAATAACATTCATGTTTTAGAGAAACAAATAGTGAGGCAGTTATACATTTTAGTTGGATCACTTTAACATATTGCTTCCCAAAGCATTCGGGAAGCAATATGTTAAAGTGATCCCTCCTGGGAAGCAATATGTTAAAGTGATTAACACTGGGAAGCAATATGTTAAAAAGAGAAAGGTTGGTTGGTTAAAAAGAGGTTGGTAATCTAGGCTAACTGACGAAAATATCACGATCTAACCTAACCAATCGTCAAGGGCGTACAGTTGACCTAACGATTGGTTAGGTTAGGTCGTGATATTTTCGTTAGTTAGCCTTATAAGGCTAACTAAAGAAGGCTGGAGGCTCTGATCTTCAGGTGATCCAAATATTTTACAGTCACAAAAAATGGCAAAGCATAATAAGTTAAGTTGTCTATAAATTTACATTTTCTCGACTAGTTAATCTCTAAACTATAAACTATTTTAATGTAACTGTAATTGGTTGTGTAATGTCTATTTTTGGGAAGCAATATGTTAAAGTGTTTAACACTGGGAAGCAATATGTTAAAGTGATATACACTGGGAGGCAATATGTTAAAGTGATTAACACTGGGAAGCAATATGTTAAAGTGATATACACTGGGAAACAATATGTTAAAGAGAGTTTCCTGGGAAGCAATATGTTAAAGTGATCCTTTTAGTTTAGAGAATAGCATATACGCTTTAAGATTCCAAAATTCCTGAAAGTTTTAAGTCAACTGTACGCTCATGACGATTGGTTAGGTTAAGTCATGATATTTTCGTTTGTTTTCACAGTAAACTAACGAAAATATCATGACTTAACCTAACCAATCGTCAAGGGCGTACAGTTGACCTAACCTGGCATTCTGTTAACCTAACTGTGCATTCAGTTAACCTAACCAGTAGGTAGAGTTTAGAATTTGACGGTCTTGTAGCCATGACTCGTTTTCTTCCGCCGGCCGTCAAACCAAAATGATCACAATACGGTTTAAAAATACATAATTGAAATTTGTTAAATTGCATATAACTGCCTCGCTATTTCTTTCTCTAAAATGAATGTTATTTTTGAAACCCTCGATTAAACCTGGACAATAAAAAACAAGTAATGTTAAAAAATATTACAGGCCGTCAAACCGAAAAGATCCCAAATAACTTTTAAGCCAATCACTGATTGTTCCTCTAAGTCTGTAACAATATATATGCCTGATAGAGAAAGAGCTAGTAATAATAATAATAATGATAATAATAATAATGGTAATGGATAGATAGCGAGTGATGTTTCAGAAGGAAATTTATTTGAAATTATATTTTGAGGTTTGTATTTATGTACATAACTAAAGATAGATAAAATTATGAGTAAGTTAGCCCTAAAATTAAAATTGGGTTTTATTATAAAGTTATATTAATATTTTTTGTAATAAAGTTTAAAGAAAGACGGAATTTGTTTAAAATAACTCACTGTTTTGAATAATTCCCTTTATTGAATTGTAAATGGAGAACAAAATGGCTACGTTACGCTTTAAATTCCATTTTATAATATGCATAGAAAACGCCATTTACTTGGGTTAGCCCCACTAAAACGATTTCTATAAACACTATCATAACATTACTGTGGAAAATAAAATATTTTAACGTATGTGTTAACTGTTTTAAATTACTATTTTTATAATAGGACTAAAAGATAAATTTGTATATTAAGACGGAATTTGTTTTAAATAACTCGTTGGTTTGAATAATTCCCTTTATTGAATTGTAAATGTAAAGTTAAATGAATATTGATTATAATAAGGTTTAAAGATATATTTGTATCTTAAAGATAAATTTGGATTTATTAAGACAGAAACAAAATAATTCTTCTTACAGTAAATGCGGGGGCAAAAGACGAAAAATGAATAAGTTACCCCAAAATAGAATCTAGTTTTAATATAAAGTTAAAGGGATATTGTTTATAATAAGATTTAAAGATATATTTGTATCTTAAGACAAAAAATTTGTTTTTGCATTAAATTTGGTTTATCATATTTGAGTTTTTGTTTAAAAGAGCGCCTAGCCAATAGCACAATGGTCTCGTAGTGGTTTTCTGCTATGAGAAGCTCAACAGATTTAACTATTGACTGTAGGGATGCCACTCAGCGATTAAAAAAAACCCAAGCTTAAAATCCCAAGATTTGGTATATTTGTTTACAGAAATCCCAATATCCCAAGGTATCGCTGACAGTGCCAAGATCTTGGGACAAATCCCAAGGAGTGGCATCCCTGATTGGCTGTGGCGTTTTTTTGAGACCTTACTAGTTTACCATGGCTTCATAAATGTATTTTAATACGTTTATGCTTAATAGCTCTGTCTATTATTTGGGTCGTTTTTTGAGACCATATAGGTCTATCAGGAATTGGTAAGTAAAAGCTGTAAGTCGGCTTTCGTCTATCAGGTGTTGGTAAGTAAGATCTGGTTGGTAAGTAAAAGCCGTAGGTCAGTGGGCTATATAATACTGTGTTACTGCTGAGAGGCCTTAAAGTCTAGACGATTGGTGTAGCCCCATCTCGGCCTCGTGCCACTGATGGGTGGGCTCCAAATGTCTATACTGGAGGTCATAAAGTCTATACTTAGATGATTGGTGTAGCCCTCATCTCGATCACGTGTTGTTGATGGGATGAGCTCCTAAAAGACTTTATTTATTCCGTGTTACGACCAAACGTATATTCATACACACCCCACATGTGTATATATACTTTATGTAATCCACTAAACTGTGACGGCTGGTTGTTTACCATCTAGAAAGACTCTCTCAGACGATTACGCCGTACAACTGGCAGTGGCATGGCTGCCCTGTAAGCCCGTTGGCTGCGATGCTGAAGACTTCATTATGCGTTGCTCTATGGCTGCAAACGGATGGAACTTCTCTCTCTCCTTCTGCTGTTTATACACACCTACATACATATATATACAAATTAAATAAATAGCGCAATCTGGCAACTATTTTTATGGATTGTATTTAACTCGGATATATATATATATATATATATATATATATATATATATATATATATATATATATATATATATATATAGTCTTCTAAACAAGACAACTGGCTGGTAGATGGCTGGCTCTACATTCTTGTATGCTCTCCTCTCCTTTAATATATATATATATATATATATATATACACTCCTTCTAAGTCAACTGGATGATTAAGCCTTCTAAGCCAGCTTACACCTTCTAATCGAGCTGAGGAAGTCAAGAACTTCAGTATGAGACGAGACATGCCAGCGAAAAGATCTCCTCTCTAGTCTCTCTTAGGTTACCTTCCTAGGTCAGGACAGGTTAGGGTACCCATTTTGGGGGGAGGTCTTGGGTCAACCCCCTTCATGCCGGAGACCAACCCCATCCCCCACTGGTGCCAATCAACTCACTCATGGGTGCCAACTGCCTCATCCCCAACGGGTGCCAATCCCCTCCCCCATGGGTGCCAACCCCCTCATCCCCCACGGGTGCCAACCCCGCACCCCCTTGCAACATTGATCTTCATGCGGTGCAAATGCACTCGGGCTTTTTGCGTTCATACTAGTAATAGCATGAGTATTGTGTATTCACAAGGAGGAAGCTATGAAATAATTTCCGATTTCTATTTAAATTTTCGGAACATATAATTGAATTTTACTCATAAAAGAAAAATAACTTAAAACTCTGCAAACATATGAACATAGATCGTGTATGATAATTATACATTCCGCAAAAAACAGTCAAAGAGAACAGTAAATAAAACGCTTACAAATTTCTGTGAAATGATTGCGACGAAAACCAACGTTAATACTTATTTATATTCACAACAAAATCTTATTTATATTCACTATATATATTAGTGAATATAATATTTATATTCACTACAAAATTTAACTTTCTATGGTTCAAACGGAAGTAAAAAGGATATAAAAGTACAATGTTTAGTAAAAACAAAATGTCGAAATATTTCATGAGATACTAAACTGAACAAAATTGAGATATAGGTTTTTTTCATAAACATTCGTCTCTTAGCAGTGGCTTTGAAAGGGGTATATGTAGAGGTTCACAGATTATTTATTATTGCTTATTAAAAATTAAAGCAGATTGATTTTGGCCTCCATTTCTCATGTCATGTCATATCATATATTTCTCATATCAATTATTAGTTCATTTGTGTGTCCTTGAAAATTACCCTAAATAACTATAAACTTTGCGTTATTTTATAAGTAATCATAATCATAATTAATCATAAAATTTATATATTACATAATAATGATTACCTTTGAAGTTTATGTTTATTTTACAGTTAATCATAATATTCATACATTACCAATCATAATTAAATCACAATTAATCATAATATTTACATATATAGTTGGCTTAGAAGGCTGAGCTGCCAGATTGCGCTATGTATTTAATTATTCCATATATTAATCTGCCAGTTGGCTTAGAAGGCTGAGTTGCCAGATTCGTTATTTATTCAATTATTCCATATAGTCATCAGCCAGTTTGCGTAGAAGGTTGAGTTGCCAGATTCATTATTTATTAAATTATCCCATATATTATTCAGCCAGTTGACTTAGAAGGTTAAGCTGCCAGTTTGCACTATGTATTTAATTAAACCATATATTCATCCGTCAGTCGGCTTAGAAAGTTCAGTTTTCAGCTTCGTTACTTATTTATTAAATTATTCCATATATTCATCAATTAGCTGGCTTAGAAGACCGATTTGACAATTAGCAATTAATTAATTATTCTGAAATCTGCTTTAGAAACCAAACAAATGATATAATTGTGTACAATTGTTTATTTTAGTTGAATTAATGGATATACAATGGGTGTGTATATATATATATATAGAGTCAAATAATAGCATCATGAATGGAAAATATATAATCGTACAAAACGGTGCATTATCAAAATATTAGTACATGAAAAAATAGTTATATTAAATATATCGAAAATATACAAAACATAGTATGATCAATATATTAGTACAGGAAAATATACATATATATATTAAATATATTGAAAATATACAAAACGTATAATCATGTTATTACAGGAAAAATAGATATTGTCTTTACGTTCTACGGTATAAAACGCTAAACTCGCATTTGATAGAGTCTATATCAACATCGCCATTACTTTGTAGGATGTGGTAAAACCATCCAAGCATCACTTCACCGTTTAACTGATACGATGGTCTATACTCAATATAAATGGCTTTCATATCGTTCAATACTAATTTTGTGCCCACTTTACACTTAGCGGGCACGTTATCTTTAAGCACGGTTAGAACACAATCAAAAGCACGCACAAAAATGTCATCGTTAACCACAACATTAAATACAAGTTTATAATCATGCCTTTCCAATCGGGGATTTTTTCTTAACGTCCCGAACTTTTTAATCGTGAACTCTTCTTCACTCGGCATAACGGCATTGGAAATAATCTTCCAAATCGTAACGACACCTATCCACTATATAGAGGTCCAACTCTTCAGGGTGAACAGTGTAGGCGAGCTCAGCTCTGTACCTCTCAAGTGCTTTGTACCAAAGTTCAGGGTATTTCGAAAATTCTAAACCTTTTAAATATGCATCCAGATCTAGACCGTTCTCCCCCTGTTCATTCCTACATTCAACAAATCCGTCGAGGATGAAACGGCTTCGTGTAGGGACAAGAACGTCATTATCAGCTGTGTTCTTCCACATCAGTCGTATATCAATGCATGGTTGTTCGTTATTTACACACAATGTACAAACAATGGTATATGAGGAGGCGTCGCTAATCATCTCTCTTATTGTATCTACGCCGACAGGTATTTTATAACGGTCCTCAGCCCACCTCTCAACTACCACGAAGATTCTATTCATCTCCTCAACAGTTAAATAAATTACGTTACGTTTGCTTGCATGCCTGCAGGTCGTTTCAAGCACATAGTTAATGGTGCCGGTTTCACAAGCGCAATGACTTCGTCACGGAGACGTCGTACGAGGCGTTGAGAATGCTTCACAAAGGGAGTTCCATCGTATTCGCACGTCCATTCGGTTCAAGCTCTGAGATGACTATGGTACGTCCACTCGGTGCAAGCTCTGAGATGACTATGAGCCACAGGAGACAAGATCAGCTCGACGGGAGGAATGAATCACGCTGATGAAACGTGAATGGGTTTGTTCGAACTCGTATGCTCCGTGAGGTACACCGGTAGGCGGCACGGGAGGAGTGTCACACCATAATCTAATGAAACGTGTACGGCGCTGATCCAACATGAATCGTTGTAACCCATTATATTGGGCAGGTGTTTTGAGAAATTTTCCGATATAAGAATTAATTTTGGTTTTAATGTTTTATCACTCCCACTCCCCCGAATACGCACCAGACATTTTTGCAAAGGGGGATTTTCACGAACTAAACACATTTTATTTTTAAATGTTTTCTCACTCCTAAACATCTTCACAAACCGTGCGCTATTAGAGAGAAACATATGTCCATATTTATCCTTTTTGTTTAACAGGCGATACTCATCTCTAAAATCTGTTAAAAACTCACACAACCCATTAGCCACAACCTCACTACAAACCTCATCATGATATATATTAATGTAGTGGTAAAAATACTTAAGATTGTCCATGATGACAAGATTTACATTTTCAGCCGTAGGGTACGAGTAATCGGTATGGTGTAACATGATATAATACCGCTTATCACACCACTCATCCACAAGACTCACTACCCATAACTGTTGTTTATCTTCTGAGCGTGTTGCTTCTTCTACCACGCGGTATATGTGAGCCTTTATAAAGCTTAGTTCTATAACATACTTCAGTACATCGTCTGTACTGCGAAATCCTACAACCCCCTCGCCAGAATATCCGTAGAGTATTTGAATAGCCTGACCCTTCGCACGATTCAATGCAGCCTTAAAAGAGGCAAAGGAGGCGGGAATAGGGAGTTTTTCAGTATCCACTACATCTATGCACTTAGCAGAATACCACTTCATAAATGTTGAACACGCGATATTAAAGGTAGCCATTACTATTTTCTTCTATGCGAGAGAATACACGTCTGAGCTCAAGGGTATACAGAGGTCAACTGATACGCAGGGTAGAGGCCTGCTCAGGTTGCGGCATGATTCACGTCGCCGGTCTTACAGTGGGCGGGCTTAGCTTTTTACTGTACACACGCACACAAAGTAAAACGCTAGTTGAAACACGATTTATTTAATAAACGAAATATCAGGATGTATATATTTACAAATACGTGTAATAATTAAGTTAGCAATAGACATATCAAAGATTATGGTATCCAAAGGGCACGGTGTCATAGGTACCAGGCACCTGGTAGCGTTTCCTATAGGTGTTACGGCACACCTTTGTACCCTAAGTTCCTTCACGCCCCCCAGCTTCTGCGCCCGAAAATTGTGGGTGCCTACAGTCAGTTGGGGCGAGCGCCACCCTCATCATCTTCCAAGCACACTAACTCCTTCAGCGAATCAAAGTTGACGACCCGCCGATTCGCTTGGTTAAGCGTGATACCCTTAGCCTTCACGATATACTTCGTTCATCCCTATCCTCACCCGTACCCCATAGGTTTTTGGCCCTGTTGACACAAACGAGTCGGCGTATGCGTTGTCCCCATACTCATCCTTGATCTCGTCAGTTAGCTCCCGAGGAACTCCCCAATAGCAGGCATGTATTCACCCCTCCTCGCTGTGAATATCACGCTATCTGTATCGGCACAAACCCCGCCCAAGAGAATGCAATAGCCCCAAAGTTTGATGCGTGCGTAGGCTGTTGTGAAGCTGGCTACAGGAATGTTTGTAACCCGTGAGGTATCTGTGGCCAATTCGTATTGTTGTACTTTATTATGTAAGTTACCTACATTCACAATCTCCATGACCTCTTTATCGGGTGCGTTGGCGTAATCCCAGACTTCACTATAACTTTGCGCCAAATGAACGTTCCCTTTACCGGTATTCTGCAAATTTTCCCCAAAGACTGTTTAGGCACAACTTTGCACTAAAGCGCTTGCCAGGATTCTTTACAATTTGGGTACGATCAAGTTGTATACCTTCGTGGTCACGGTAACGCTGAATATAAGACGTTTTTTCATCTTCGGTTTCAACCCCTCGCGGATATCCTGACGCCTCAACCTTATCCTTCAAAAATGCGTTTATATATGGTGTGAAAAGGTTGGGTAGCTTCTGAAACCTCCACACCTCATGTATCTTCATTATTCTATACCCATGGCGAACGGCTAGGGCCAGCTCAGGGCTTGTGTATACACCTCTGATCTTACGCTGGTGGGGTGTATGGTACAATCCATTGTTCTCTTCCGCGCACTTCACGCACAAGGGAAACATGAGTTTGTGATCTATAACGACGGGTAAGATCGGCATCCATAAATCGCGAGGGGGAGCACGTCTACGAAAGAAAGGCCGAAATAGTACCCGTTCAAATTTCTTGAAACTCGATGATGGTAGGGCAGGTTCCCACCAGTTTTTCAGGCGCACCTACGGGGTACGGATTGTTCTTCATCACGTAGGGGTATAAAGAACAGAAATCGTAGTAATGGAGTTTCACGCCCTCCGTAGGCGGAAAGTATAGCTTGAAGGGATTTGTACGCCCTCCGAACAAGCTATCACCGCATTTGAGAGGATCCAGCACCATTGAACGCTTGATCGTGTTTATTTCTTCACGGTACGCCTGTCTCCATCCGTGCATCATATTCATGCTCCCACAAGACTTTGTGAGTGAACTGGGACCTATAAGTTGATCGCGGGTGCGCGTCCACGCAAGACAGTCGGCAGGAGATCTACCGTGGATATCCTGCGATTCCACACTCAGGACGGGGCATCCATGCCACCAGCAACCGTTAAAGGAGTACACAGTCTTCTCGCCAGTGACACGGTTTTCACTTAGACCATCAACCCAAAAAACACGGCCATTAACCTTAATGGGTACTTCCCCGTGTTGCGGGCATGCTTTATGTATACACCTGTCTGCTGTTGTAGGTGTATGAGCCAGTAAATAGCCTTGTGCCCATAACTGCGGGGTTGTTTCTGTGGATAATGGCTAAGGTGTCTTTAGGCATGAAGTTATTCTTGAACACGTAAAACATAATGAGGCGATGGTGGTTGCGACTTGCAGCGGATCGCATTTGAAACGACATATGTACATCCTTCTAAAGGCCTGGAAACATACTCTAAGCACGCGCACATCATTCACGCAATAACGCTCACATTCATCAGCTATATTATAAGGATTACGTTCATTAAAACTGTTGTAGTACGTCAAAATCTTCACGTTCATCTGTGCTCATACAATCATAGTTAAAGTAATGTTTGGGTGGAGTCCTACGTAATTTAAAGTTTCGCTAGTGAGGAATGTGTAAGGGAATATCCTTTTGAAACTTCAGCTGCTACCCATCACCTTGGGTAGCTTTGCTAATTTACAAGGTGTGAATAATAAAGTGTCTTTAAATTGTACATTACCTCTTATTTGCATCTGTATTAATTTGTTGCCTCTTTTCAATGGATCACCTGTAAATATCTCAGAGGACTCGTGCTCAAGCAACTCCTTATAAAGGAACTGTGTGTCAAATTTTGCCCCGTTATGGGCGAGAATATACACAGTCATTTTTTTAACTTGTCCGCTAACTTGACAATATAGGACACAAATAGTTTTACAGGGCTATCGTGGACATTCGTTTTAAAAACGTTTGTCCGTTTACCACTTTGGCACTCATCACACTCGATCTCCATACACTCATCACAGATAGTCTGCTCACAAGTAAATGTGGAATACCTCTTTGGTTTCAGCGTTCGTGTATGTTTCTATATCGTAGTACACAGTTATACAAGGGTTGTTTTTAGGCTTGGCGTCTTTCATATAACATACATGCTTTACACCATCCGCCTTATATTTCTCATGGCATGTAGACAGTGAATTTCGTCACATTATGGTAAACTTTCCCCAATTATCCATCATGTGAAACATACCACATTCACAGATTCTCATTTTCCTGCACGTGCCAATTGATTTATGGAACTCAAAACAGTTATTATTGAAAAATGTGCGTCTACACACATTACAATCCCTCTTCTCAGCTTCAACTACACGGCTTTCACATTTGGTGCTTTTACACTGCTCACATACCATGTGACATTCTTTACAATGTTTCACTATCATCCGCAAACTCGAGACACCCCTTACACAAATCATGATGTCGTCCATATTTTCGACTTTTGTCATAACTCGCGTAAAGGCACCTTATATTACGGATGGGGAGATATGTTGTACCTGACAGTCCTAAAATAAGTAGGGGTCTTGTACGATCTCTCACACAGCTTTTAAAAACATACACAGTTCTACGACGATCATCCAGTCCAAATACAACTATACGACATTCATTTCCTGTTCTACCCTTCTCAGCTCTTCAGGACCCATATTACAGTCAAACTCAAGTTCACAGTCTACAGCTAGTTTACGGGCACGCTCCACTACCGTAGGCAGCCAAATTTGCTCGGACCGTGTATTTAGTACAGTAAACATACGTGCTAAGACTACTGCTATAAAGCCGCAACCACGATCGACGTTTATATGCCGTCTAAATAGCCTGAGAATTGAAGTTAAGAGTATAGGTGTGGCACTATGACCCGCAACACGGAATACACGGTCAATATTTACCGTGAAGTTGTCCATATTGAAGGCTATACTACTTTGGAGGCCTGCATTATACGACCTAATATATACTCTACATCTTCAGCCGCCAAACGCCTGAATGGTACTACTACCCAAAAATCATCTACATCACCATCATCTGACCCGAATCCGAAGGACAGCCTCGTCCTGACTTCACGCTCGTCGCGGTTCTGAAGGGCAAACTCTACAATACGTTCTACTACGCGACGTAGTCCGTGTTCAATACCGTTGCTATACATGGATCTAGGATCAACCCTGACTATATACCGATTTCTAGTCAAGGCTGGGGTGGGGTTGCGGTGCGCACCAACTCGAATGTTAACCATCCTCAACAGAACGGGGAGCTGCTGTGGAGGATGAATAAGGGGTATATTGAAGAAGGCGATTGTGGGGTTGTGCGTAAGACGTTGAGGGTTGGGGCTCTATTACTGCAGACTCAACAGAACGGGAGCTGCTGTGGAGGAATAAGGGGGTATATTGGCGGAAGGTACTATTGGGGGTTTGTTGCGTAAGACGTTGAGGGTTGGGGTTCTATTCCGGTGCCAACAACCCTGGAACGCTTTATACCTGACGTGGAGGGTTCGTCATCACACCACCGCTTTGAACGTGCTACAGGTGTCGCTGGTGAGGGCTCATCGGGGGATGGGTACTGTAGATGCACGATCAACGGCTTCATCCGTGATATCGATGATGGGGTGCTGTACATCGTCGTCATTCACGGTTCTGTGGAAGAAAACAAAATATAAGGAGCAGCACTCGTTATTTGTAATATTTTGTAAATGACCCACTTAGGGGTGTGACGTGTTAGAAATGAAATCTGTAGAAAAATTCAGGTTCACGAGCCCATCCACATTTATTATATCTGGAATTACAGGCTGTGGTAAAACGGTGTTTATGCTTAAAATCATTAAAGAAAAGGGGAAAATGTTCTCAAAATTTGTGCATAAAGTTATATGGTGCTATTCGACATACCAATCAGTGTTCAACGAGTACCAAGATAATGTTTTGTTCCACAAGGGGGTCTATGAAGTTAATTCGTTAAAGGGAAATGAACACACAGTCATCGTAATTGAATATCTCATGTTGGAGATGGATAAAACGTTTGCCGAGACATTTACAGTATTCTCCCACCACCTTAACATAAGCGTGTTCTTCATCAATCAGAATCTATTTTTCAAAAATAGATACATGCGCGATGTGTCGCTAAATACGCAATATCTAGTCTTATTCGCGCAAAGTAGAGATGTGTCACAAATTGGGGTATTAGCCAGTCAAATGTTCCCGAATCAGCGTAAGGAGTTTTTGGAGGCTTATAAAGAGGTCACAAACAACGTTATGGATAGGGTTGCCAACTCCATGAAGTTTAAAGAAAAGGACAAGAACATCAATTCCAATATACTGTCTACAAGGTTAGGGAAAGAAGTAAAATTTTATTTATAATTTATTACAATTTATACTGCATGCTTTTTTATTGCATATTTTCTTGAAGTAAATATTTTTATTGATATACAGATATTGACCTATTGAGTCATGCACTGACAAAATTTATGGTAACAATATTTATTTTTAAATTTATACTTTTCCGCTACACGGAACGTTAACATTTAAGTGAAGAAATGAATTTATAAAATGTTACTCGACTTAAGACTTTATAATTATTTCCTTTTAAACAAAAGTTTTGTTATAAAACTGTTGTTTGGAGCAAGATTGTTATCAGAAAAGGACAAATGGCGTCCTTTCCGAACTCAAGAAAGGACAAGGACAAAAATCTACAAAAAAGGACTGTCGTTTTCAAAAAAGGACGGTTGGCAACCCTAGTTATGGATATTTGCTTTGTGACCTTCACCCGCGAAACACGTTTAGGGTGCTTCTAAGAACGAATATATTTCCAAGCGAACCTGAAACGGTGTATATTCCAGAATGACGAATAGGCTAAAGAAATACCGCGAATTAATAAATATCTATCAACGACTGCTCGGGCATTGCAGCAGATGTTTGTTAAAATATCGACTCGGACTTTTTAAAATGCATCTGTGAAATCTGTCTTAATGTTATAAAATGTAATGTTCCAATGAAACCCTCTCAGAAGACTCGCTTACATCGTTACAAGAACATAATACGGGCGTTCGCTCATAAAAGTCAGACTGTGGGTAAGAAAAAGCGCATTATTGTACAAAGAGGAGGATCGTTCCTGCCCATCTTATTTTCAGTCTTGGGCCCTTTACTGACTAGATTAATATAATGAAGAAGGTGGTTGTGATTCCGCACGAGGTGTATGCTTCATTACAAAGTTTAAAGACTCCAGACGCGGTTATAGAACCCCGTAAAAGTAGACTTAAAAGAATGGAAAGTGAGTTGCTAGCCCTATTAAAGAGTGAAAAGTCACCTGATGAGAAAAGGATCTTGTACCAAGAGGCTTTTCAGAAATTTCTTCATAAGTACGAAGATTATAAGCATCCTACAGAGCTTCCAGTGAGGCACAGCTCGAGTAGCGCTGAGCATAGCGACACAGGACCTGGGCAACCAAAGAGCAACGGAACACAACAATTCGAACATGTGCTAAAAAACAGCCTCCCCCATACATTGAGGAATAAAGGGTTAAGTCTTTATAATCTATTGAGTGAGGACCCCATCATACAATGGACCGATACAGGCGAGGTCATTGTTGAAGGAACAAGGGTACAAGGGTCCAATATCGTTGATATTGTTCATGATCTGGTGAGAAAGTGGGATAGGCCCTCACCAACAGGATGGAGGCATATTAAAGCAAGACTACAACAAATAAATGTCCCCAAAACATTGATAGGTAATCTGAATAGGTTAAAAGACTTGGAACATGCATCGCACGTGTCACAACTTGGTACACCTTCGCCTCTAGCAGCTGCAGTGTCTCTGAAGAGGAGAAAGAAGAGCGCAGGCGGCCAATCTTATCCACGTGCCTCTAAAATACGCAAATGGCTAACGTATTAAGTAAGCACTATTATGACATTTCTAACCCCGCATCCTATGGTGGCATTAATAGATGGTACAGAGGTGTTTTTGGTGTAAGGAAAAAAGATGTTGAGAGATTTTTGCTGGGACAGGATGCTTATACACTTCATAAGCCGGTGAGAAAAAGTTTTAAAACAGCGAAGACAACAGCCGCCTCGATTGACTCTATTTGGCAGGCAGATTTAACCGACATGCAAAGATATTCAATATATAACGATGGCTAACGTTACATCCTATTCATAATAGATGTATTCTCTAGATACCTGTGGCTAATTCCCCTGAAAAATAAATCGCCTGAAACAGTTGCTAAAGCGGCCAAAACGCTGATGTTTAAAGGAAACAGGATTCCTGGCTATTTTTGTACGGATATGGGAAAATAATTTATAGGACGCGCTTTTCAGAACATGCTCTCAGAGTTTAATATCATCTATTACACTTCCAATTCTATACATAAGGCTTCTTTAGTTGAAAGAGTTCAACGTGCCATAAAGGAACGCATGCACCGATATTTTACACATAAAAACACATACAGATATATAAACGTTCTCGGTTCATTGGCTTCATCCTACAACCGTTCACACCATCGTACGATCGGTACAACGCCTAACGATGTTTTAGAAAGAGGCAAGGGCCCGAGAAGAGATGGAGCGCCGCCACCACCACCACACTCTGCGAGTTTCCAAATCAATGACTATGTAAGGCTGTCACGTTGGGAAATAAATTCGCGAAGGGTTTTGAGCAAGGATGGACACCCGAGATTTTTAAAGTTAGGGCTATGAGGCCTAAAGGTGAGATAATGATGTATTACGTTGAAGATTTGAATGGAGAAGAGATCTCGGGAGGCTTTTATCGTGAGGAATTGCAGAAACTGGTATTTAATTTAGGAAAAAATGTTATTAAAATTGAGAAAATTATAGGAAGCAAAGGTACAGGGAAGAGAAAAATGTACCTGGTGAAGTGGCTAGGTTACCCAGAAAGCTTCAATACCTATACAAAAGCTGATTCAGTAATGAAGCTTAATTAGTATGCAGCATGACTCCTAACCATTTCTACGTCACTCTCCCGTCCTCCTCGTCCCTGTCTGTACATCCTAACAACACACTAGCCAACTTTGTAACAGAGCTCCATGGACCCATTGAATTGGGTCGTGATTCGTATGAGGTGAGGATATGTGAAATTCAGATGGACACCCTCTTTTTAAATATTGATTATAAAGATACCGTTTTTACGATTCTTAGAGACTGTCGTGAGTGTACAAAAGCCGGGTTAACTAGGGATGAAACTATGCGTATCGCCCGGACTAAGGTTGCACGGTTTTACAGTACAGAAGTAACACTAGGGCCGGGGATTATGGTTCGGCTGAGGATGTTGTGAGAGACTTAAACGTGAGTTTAAAAAACTCAAATCTTACGAATGATTTATTATACGAAATCGTAAACAAAGGAAACCCTGCACATACTCTAATCCTAAAATCAAAGGTTAACAGAAATCTTAAAGACGGAAGAGTGTTCAAAATTATAACCGAGGGGCGATATCGATCAGCCTTCCAAAAAGACACCTTTCACGAGGCACAGCATGACTCGTCCACCTTAGTGTATCAATTGAAGATGGAGAAATTGGGTGAAAGCTCTCAGCCTCCAGACATGTACTATATTTACAGCAATATAGCGGAACACCAGTTTGTTGGGGATACCCAGGCAAGCCTGCTACGCATAGCTCACATCCCCAACCATAGAGGAAGGAGTTTGATTATTACATATGACATACCCCATTATGTGAATGTCGCAACTAATCTAATAACAAATATCTCAATATATATAAGAACGATTGGGGGTAAAAATTTCCCATTCGGTGACGGGAGCTTAACAGTGAAGCTGCACTTTCGACGCACTGAGTTATAATGGACAGAAAGCCTTTCACCGTCTATCGAGGGATGAGATACCAGCGTGGTAGTGGACTTGGGTTCATATTTTTTCATCCATACTAAGCACCGCTGTCCCACTGTTGAAGATGGGGGGGCCAGGTACCTAGGGAGGAAGGTGTTACAAACAGGTTTTAACGCGGCAGAGGATATATTGGGTGGAATTAAACCTAAAGAAGCTCTAATAAACATTTAAAACGTACACGGGATGAAATCATCAAAGATGCGAAGAGAAAAATGCGTGGTGGCGGAAAGAAGAAATCTGTCAGGAATAAGGGGTTACCAACACGTGGTGGAAAGAAGAGATCTGCTAGGAAGAAGGGGTTACCATTACGTGGCGTTAAACGCAAAAGAAAACCAAACAAGAAGTGCCTTTAGCGTATGAAACCTATGGCTGATCATTTTTTTATTTGATATAAGCTGAGGACGCTACTCTCACGAATCATAGATTGAGTAATACTCGCCGAGGGAGGTGGCGCTATTTCTGACTCGTCATGGCACGTTTCATCCATCCGTGTAGTTCACAATGCTGTAAATCGGAACTGGCCCTCTTTGATATGCCACCTACCCACGTCTCTATTGAACATAGTGACTTTATTACAATTAACCCGTTAAACACAATTAGTTCACCCAGTGCCCCTATAGAATTCGTGATACCCAGCTCAAACCCTTACTTTTTTGACCCGATTTGCATGCACAGGTATGCTAAACTACGCATAGCCCATTCTGACGGAACGGATTGCGATGATAGTTACGTTGCCTACCCTGAAACCAACTTTCAGTAGTCCATATTCAATCAGTGTGACGTATATTTAAATCAGACTAACATATCGGCAGGCACGGGGTACTATCACCTACGAGCCTATCTGGAAAATGTCCTCAACTTTTCAAAAGAAGCGAAGGACACCTTTTTAACAGCCGAGGGGTATTACCACACTAAAGACGAGAGTAGTATAAAGGATAAATTTAAAAATTCTAAAAAGATATACGAGTGTTTTGGACGCCTACATACAGACTTTACATTCCAGAAGTTGCTTATGAACGGGGTGGATATGAAATTGAAGATTACCCGCACGAACCCTGAGATCTGCATAAATCTGGGGACTGACCAAGAAGAAGGCGCGAAACCCGTTGTGATACACATCATGGAAACGTATTTGCGTATACGCCGAGTAAACTTAAGCTCCCTGAAGCAAATAGAAATTGAGAAAGACTTGATACACGCCACAGTGAAATATCCAATGAACAGGGTACAGAACAAACTGTACACGATCCCCGCAGGGCTGGCATCGAAACAGCTAGAAAACATTGCTCTTGGAGTCCTACCTAAAAGGATATTAATTTGAATGTAAGACCACGCCTCGACGAATGAAAAATACAAAAAGAGTGCCATAAAATTCGAGAATTTCGGCCTTAAAAATATTACTCTATACGTAAATGGCATTGCTCTGGGTGGGGTAATGAATATGGATTACTCAACAGATGCTGTGTTCCCGCTCTGCGCGAGAGCATATAGTAGTCTTGCTCATAATACAGGAGCGTGTGATGAACTTGGTTTCGGAATAACGCTGAAAGAATTTGTGGAAGAGTTTAATATTTACTCATTTGACATTACGCCAGACTTAACTGCTGGTGTAAATACGCATTTAAGTCCACAACAGAGCAGAAACATCTCAGTGAGGTTGGAGTTGGCCAAACCTATAAACGTACCTATAAGTGCTCTCGTGTATCTAGAATCACAGGCACTAATAGAGGTTGAATGTTTCAGGAGCTTTACCACAGATTTTTAAAATGGATGCGAATACAATTCAGAGAGTGATGAAAAGTCACCGCTTCGCTCGTTCCAAATTTATCGGTGTTTTTGCAAAGAATGAAATATTGAAGCTGTCTAATTCGAGAAACTGATACAGGATTATCGTTAACACCAACATTGTGGGTGGTGAGGGTATTCATTGGTTTGCAATCTATTTTAAAACTTAGGAAAGAATGTACTATTTCGATTCACTCGGATTTCCACCTTGGAATGACTCGGCAATCGTAAATTTTATAGCGCAGCTAGGCGTGCCTGAGATTATTTGGAATCCATATCGTTTCCAAGGATATTATACTGAAACATGTTGAATGTATTGTATTTTGTTTCTCATGCATATGTCACGTGCGAAGGGATTTATGAATTTTTTAAAATTATTCGATTTATGCGACACAAATATGAATGATAACTATGCATGCAGACAGATAAAAAAAAGTACCCATATGTTAGTACCCCCTGTAATGTGTAAGATGTATATTGTGTAAATCTGTATATGCATTTGTAGCTGTACCCATTAAAAATTATGTGACGGGCACTGACCCTTTTTGTACATGTTTTCTACTATTTAATAAATGAAAATATATTTGGTTTTGTTCTTATCCTCAAAAAATACATAATCTCCTCTACGAACTGGCACTCGCTGACCCGAATGTGTGCCAGTACCTCGACTTCTGTATCGCTGGATTGGCTAGGCGGGGTGGCTACCCCTTCGTTTATCACCCTTTCGTCAAAAGTGGCTATAATACGATCTAGCTCCGTTTCAGCCCTGTAATTTAAATAAATGTCACGAAATTGGATGCGGTTAAATCGTTTTGTGTACACCATATATATATACATATACAGATATATATATATATACATATATATATGTGTATATATATATACACACACATATATATATATATATATATATCCTAACCTGTCGTAGCCTAACCTGGCCTACCCAAACTTATTGTTCACGAATCCACAAGAAAAGTAAAACTCACTATATAATCTAAAAACACTTACATTAGCTCCTCTACAAACTTGCACTCGCTTGACCGGCTGTGAATCAATGCAGCGACTTCTGTATCTGGGTCGCTGGGTTAGCTGTGCGTCGAATCATCCATAGCATTTATTCCCTTTCATCAAAAGTGGCTATAATGCTTTCAAGTTCATCGGTCCTATAAGGTTAAGTAAAAGTAAAGAGCTACAGTAAGAGAAAATACCACGAATTTAAAAAGCCGATAATTCTTAAACGTTTTGGTAATTTAAAAATCCTACTGCAATATTTCTAATGAGAGTGGGCAATAAATAAAAACCTATTGTATTTCAACCAAAATACACACAGAGGAACATGTATAAATATATATATATATATATATATATATATAAACCGTCCCTCTGGACAGATAGCAGTTCACTTCGCTTTATTACGGCTTTTTATAAATTCAGAATAAAGCTAGGTTAGACTAACAGCAAATTGTAAGCACAAACAGATATCCTGACAGTTTTCGAGTGCTAAGACATCGTCTGCCTGCAGCGGGACTCGATACCACATGCAATTCTTAAAAGTTTTGATAATTTTAAAATCCTATCTGTAGAACTTTCTATAAATTTTTAAACTCTCGAGAGATGTACAAATAAAACACACCATATATATATATATGCACAAATAACGACGAAAGAGCCCGAAAATAATTTTAAAATATTTTTCAAAACGTGTTTATAAGTTCATTAACACTGAATGAAACGATGTATATAAATGTGGCCCGGTTAGGTTCAATTGTGCTAGGTTAGGTCAGGCCATATTATAAACGAGGAGGTTAGGTTAGGTTATATTATTATAAACGAGAAAAGAGCCCTGGGATTAAAATAATTAAAAGGAAATTAGAATACTAAATAGATTATAAACGGGAAAGAATCCTGGGGTTAATTCTTACGTTGTAGAAAAACACTGAATAAAGTTAGGTTAGGTACTTATAAGTAGAGACCGGATTTTGCCCTTTTTGCCTTTTTTATTCCCGTTTATAGATTCATAGGCTTCTTTTAGAGAAATCCATTTCGGGACTGTGGGATGTATATAATTAAATGTTATAGTGCCTATAAACGCCTATTTTGATGGTTAGTGCATAATTTAAAAATACGTGCCTATATATGCCTTTTTTAATTTTATTGTACTAAGTAAAGAAAAATAACTCGCATTTTTTTGAAACTTGTAGGCCTAAATAGGGCAGGGGATGGAAAAACCGAGGCTAGTCCTGAGGCAACCAGCACAGCCAATCAGATCACAATACGTCAGCCAAATACAGCCAATCAGATCACAATACGTCATTGTGACGCGTTCGGCCTCGATCATTTTGTTTAGTGCGTGCAACGTGGTGTCTTTGTTCAAGTGCTTTTGCTTAATAAAATCTCACGTTTGTGCTTACAGCTTTTTTTATAAGTGAGAAAAAATGCCTAAGGACAAGACAGCCAAAAGTGTTCTGTTCAGGCAGTGGATCAAGAAGGACTCAAACTTCACTACGGATGGTAGAGTTATTTTCTGCCAACCTTGTTCCAAAGAGGTACGTTGCAACATTTTTTATTCTCTATCCAAAATAACAAACCCACTCGATGTAAACAAATGCATGCGAGGGAATTTGACGCTCCAACAATGAGTGATAATGTGAGCTTTTCCGAATTTAATAGCATCCTAAAGATAAATTGGTAAAGAGTGGTGAAAAACAAATTGTTTTAAATTATTTTGATATTAATTTAATTAATCGAACAACCAACTTCGACGTTCGACTAATGCATTTTATAATTTAGTTACCCTAAAAATTGTCGTTTTCTGTAGTTTCTGAAAAAAAAAAAGATTGGTATCTAAAGAAATTATTAAGTTAAGTTGGGTTCTTATAATGAATAGAGAATAATAGCTTTTTTTTTGTTGTTAATTTGATTTATTTTAATGCATGGCGCAGTAATTGTTTGTTTTTCAGTAATGTTTTTCAGCACGTGACTTGCCTGGCTCATGCTCTCCATCGGGTGGCAGAAAACATCCGGGGACATTTTCGGAACGTAAATGCACTTGTATCGTCGGTGAAGAAGGTCTTTCTCAAGGCACCTTCACGAATTGCTGCTTTGAAGGCAGCTCTTCCAGAAACACCCTTGCCACCTCAGCCAGTTTTGACTCGATGGGTTTCCTGGCTTCAAGCTGCCATGTATTATGCTGAAACTATCAGCGAAATTGCCAAGGTACGAAACATATTCAGTTTAATTAGTACATTCTTCTACAGCCATTTCAAAAGCAGCAAAGCACATTTCATCTTAATTCTGTTTTTTGTTGCAGGTCGTTGAAAACTTAGACGAGCATGAGGCAGTCGTGATAGGAGAAGCGAAGGAGGCCTTATCGTGTCTAACCCTTCGAGGAGACCTGGCCTACATCATGGCCAATTTCGGACGGGTGCCAGGGACCATAACCAAGCTGGAGGAGAGAGGCCTGCCGTTTGTTGAAGCAGTGGAAATAGTTCAAAATTTAAGGAAGGAGCTGAGCCAGGTTCCTGGTAACGTAGGGAAAGAAGTGGTAGCAAAATTTGAAAATGTTCTCAGACGCAATCCTGGTTGGCAAACTTGAACGTTTCAATAGTGTTCAAAGGAGAGTGTCAGGAGGTTCTGGACTTTGAGCCAAGCGAATTAGCATCTTTGAAGTTCGCACCAATTACGTCTTGCGATGTCGGAAGGTCGTTTTCTCGATATAAAAATGTATTGAGTGACAGGTGATGTCAATTTAAGCCACAGAACCTTGAAAAATTTTTAATCATCAATTGCCATTTCAATTTATAGTTTAGTTGAGTTTTTGTAAGAAGATAGTTTAAATGTTTGGATTTTACTTTGATTCAAATAAAATGTTTGATGGTTTTTGAGATGTTTCGTTTATTTTTTACAATAAAAATCCTGATATTCATCAGAACTGCAAATGGGTTTACTGTAAGTCAACAATAATAAGAGAAAAGTGGGAAAATAGAAATGCCTATTAAGTGCCTTTTTTAGCTTTTAGTGCCTATTTAAGCGACTTTTTTAGGGCTTCTTTAGTGCCTTTTTACCTACCTATTATTGATTTTTTAGTGCCTATCAATCCTAACTCTACTTATAAGTTACTCACATTTCAATATCGTCTTCATTGAGCGGTTCTTACATTTCGTTACAATTTTCCGTAACAATCTGGGTAGATAAAAGTTCGCCCCGATCTACCGCGCTGAAAATTAGTCGTGCTGCTTGAGCGTAATCGGGCTCATCCTCCACCAAATCGGGGGTGTTGTACAGCTGATTCATACTGTGTAATTCAATAACTGGAAATGAACGAAACTGAGTCTCCTCATCAAGACTCTCCCTTTATAAGGGGGCATGTGACCAACCCACAAGAGCGATCTTTAGCACCCTATTGGCAGGCGGTGAAATTTGGGCTGGATTTAATGTGTAGGCCTGCATTTCGACCAACCCGAGGTCCTGGGCCCGCCCCACAGGGTCGTATTTGGCTGATTTCATGAAGCCTGGGCGTCAATTTTGGGCGGGCTTAGCATGTAGGCCTGCATGGCTCCTAATCGAGGTTCTGGAACCGATCCAGAGTGCTGTGATTGGCTGTCTCCCATCAAATCTGGGCGTGTCATCTGTTCCGATGCGTGGAACCATTATGTTGACCAATTTATTTTTTTATGAGGTGCATAAAGCTCCTATCGTAAAGCAAATATTGTTTTAAGATATGAGAAACATCTGCCTGTTTTAAAAATTATAATTAAACGCGGCTGACCCATGAAGGCAATGTTTATTTTCCGTCCAACTCAAATTTTAATTTGGATTTCTGCGAAAATAATTTTAAAATACTTGTGTTATTTTGTTACAAGATAACCTTATCTGAGCAAATATTTACTGAAGAAGTCTTGGTCTTTACGGGTAAACTGGTTGTTTATTTATCTGGCCACATGCATATTAGAAAAGACGTATATATGATAATAATAAAGGTTTCAGATTGAAAAACAGTTTCGGAATTTTAGATTTGTTTACAACTTTTAGAGATATGTACCAATATATATATATATATATAGAAAGAGAGAGAGAGAGAGAGAGAGAGAGAGAGAGATAGGTGTACAGTCAGATAGATAGATGGACGGACAGGCAGATGGATAGATAGATTTTCACTCTGAACTGAAAAATACTGGTATAGATTTCCTGTCTAACTAGTCTTTCAAATATTTTAGTGTTCACACCCGCCTTAGACCTACGGTAGGGATTTATTTTCCGTACGAATTGTTCATTTATCTTTCTTTTTTCGTACGACTGACAATTTAGTCTGTATATATTTTAGCTTCATTAGCTTATCGTAAATCAACAGAAGTGTCAGAAATATAATATTGCATCAAGATTTGAAAAATTATTATAAACGAGAAAAGAGCCCTGGGATTAAAATAAATAAAAGGAAATTAAAATACTAAATAGATTATAAACGGGTAAAGAATCCTGGGGTTAATTTTTACGTTGTAGAAAAACACTGAATAAAGTTAGGTTAGGTACTTATAAGTTACTCACATTTCAATATCGTCTTCATTGAGCGGTTCTTGCATTTCGTTACAATTTTCCGTAACAATCTGGGTAGATAAAAGTTCGCCCCGATCTGCCGCGCTGAAAATTAGTCGTGCTGCTTGAGCGTAATCGGGCTCATCTTCCACCAAATCAGGGGTGTTGTACAGCTGATTCATATTGTGTAATTCAATAACTTGAAATGAACGAAACTGAGTCTCCGCATCAAGACTCTTCCTTTATAAGGGGGCATGTGACCAACCCACAAGAGCGATCCTTAGCACCCTATTGGCAGGGTGCAAGAAATTTTTATCATGACGTGGATCCCTTGGGAGCAAACCCAAAGACAATAGCGCCTGGACATCTGCAAAACATCTATGGGCTTTCAGCTCGCACCACTATCTACGCCCTTCCTGTGCAAACAATGGAAGATATATGCGTTTTAAGATAGTTTTGAAAATATCTGTCCCACCACAGAGTTTAACACGGATCGTTAGAGTACCCTGGATTTATTTTTCCGTCCGAATTGTTCATTTCTTTTTCTTTCTTTTTGGATTTGTTTTACACCCACCTTAGACCTACGGCACGTGTAAGGTCGGGAGGGGGTCGAACCCCATTTAACGCGCGACGCGCACCGACGCACATGTGCCAACTGGCTGATGCCTAGGGCGCCCAGCAACCGGACGCACGGGGCACGAACCCGGTTCCTTTTAACGCGCGACGCGTCAACTGATGCCCGGAGGCACTGGCTGTTGAGCTAATAACACCCGGAGGCACTGGCTGATGTGCCAACTGGCTGATGCCCGGAGGCACTGGCTGTTGAGCTAATAACACCCGGAGGCACTGGCTGATGTGCCAACTGGCTGATGCCCGGAGGCACTGGCTGATGTGCCAACTGGCTGATGCCCGGAGGCACTGGCTGTTGAGCTAATAACACCCGGAGGCACTGGCTGATGTGCCAACTGGCTGATGCCCGGAGGCACTGGCTGATTAAGCCAACTGGCTGATTAGGTGCCCTATAAGAGAGCGCCGAGGTGGCTGAAGATCTCATATGCGCTTGGCTCTCGTCAAGCGAAGAACTCTCTCTCTCTCTCTCTCTCTCTCTCTCTCTCTCTCTCAGGTTAGGTATGCCCCTTTGGGGGGTGAGGCCGTCCCAGCTTCTCACCCAAAGAGATTCCCCCTCTTCCTCAGGTTAGGTATGCCCCTTTGGTGGGTGAGGCCTTCCCAACTCCTCCCCCAAAGAGGTTTCCCCACCTTGCAACAAAGGGGAGTGGGGGTGCCTTGCAGCAAAGGTGGGTGGGGGGTGCCTTGCAACAAAGGGGAATGGTGTTGGCACTCTTGCACCATTATGCAACCTTGCAATTGTTTTGCACTCTGGCATTTTGCGATTATACTACTAAGGACGTAGAGTTGACCTAACCGGGCATTCAATTAACCAAACCGAACATTTAGTTAACCTAACCGGACATTCAGTTGACCTAACAAGTTGGTTAATTTTCATGTTAAAAAAAAAATTTATATAATATACTCGTATATTATTTTTGACTGTACAGTAAAAAAAAACAAATTTTATTTAATCTTCACGATTGGTGAGGTTGTCGTGATATTTTCATTAAAAAAAAAGCTAAAAGAAAATATTATATTTTTTACTACAGTAACTATGTATTACTAGGAATGGGGGAATAATGACTTTTTTTAGAAATTGCCAACAAGACGAGTGGTTTATATTAGGGGGGGAACAAAAATGGTGACCCCAGTTTTCTGGTCTTTAAAAGTTGCTATCATACAAAAAAAGTAAAATGAACCATGTTTCACAAATATCTGATGTCATTAATATAGGATGAACTTGACATAAGAGATGTTCAGGTGTGTGATCGGTGTCAAGCATGTCAGATACAATGCTTTCGACCCCAATGTTGTGGCTTGTTGCATCAATCATCACAAAATCTATTTTCTCATACAGAGTCTTAGGATCGAAACAGCTGACTACCGATAAAATGTTCAGGATAGTAACTCTCAGTGCTTCTAGATTTTCTCGTGATTCTGATACTAGCTGCAGCGTTGGGAAGGAACGATACTTTCCATTAATTGTGATACCTTGAACAGAAAATGACCCTGCACCCTGTTTTCTAGATCCATCATCATGATAAGTAATTGTGACTGACTCATCCGAATTCATGATCTCTTGTACTATTTCTGCCAGTACAAAGGCTTCAATAGCTTTTCCTATTTTTCGGCATGCTGATTGGGCTGGAGCTGTCTAAATCAATGTAATGCGCATTTTCGTCAAAGTACTTCCAGCTGCGATCGAACATGTAGTTTCCCACTTCAATAATAGCTGCCGGTGCTTGGTTGTATGATAAATGATATTTGGATATCAGTTTGTCAGCCACTCCGTAGAATGCTTCTTTTATTTTTGCCGGACTTTCACGGATATGCATGTATTGATGAGGCAACTTGTCTCTATCCTCATTCAAGTTTGCATACACAAGTTTTTCTGATATCAACAATGAAAATTATTAGCCACTTTATCTGGTTTTGTTCAAAAAATACTATTAAATTGCTATGACATCAATATTCACATCATAAATTTAGTTAACTGAATTGTTTGCTGATGCTAAATAACAATATTAGGCACAAAAACTGATTATTTGCCATTGATTATTATTTTATGATTATTATTTACATATAATCATAATATTATATTATATTATATATATTATTATATATATATATATATATATATATATATATATATATATATATATATATATATTATATATATATATTAGGGTGTTTCATACCTATAGGGTAAAATAAAAACGAGCTTGGAGTTTTAATCCACACGTTTCTCCGTATTCTAAAGAACAGGAAAACACGTTTGTGCAAGTTTGAACCAGATCGCGCTGCATTTAGAGGTCCCCAATTTTGACGACCTTTTGTCAGTTCATTTCTCGCCTGCCTGCAGTGAAGACGGTTTTCTTCGTCACTTGAGCGGTTCGTGTTGTATAGCCTATTGGACAACTATGGAGGTAATTATATATGCTACTAATTATCTCATTTTACTGTGGTATTGAAATTTATTATTATTTAATTTCTGTCATTTTATTGTGGTAGTGATATTTATTATTAATATTACATGAAATTAATTAATCTGTTGCATATTGGACAACTAAGCTGGTAATTATTTATGATACTAATTAATGTAATTTTACTGCGGTATTGAAATTTATTTAATTAATGAATTGTCAAAGAGAACGTAGTGTACACGTATCGGTTTTATAAATAAAGAAAAGCAGTAACTGGGACTCGAACCAGTGTCATAGCCGTTTGGCGGCATCGCTCAAGTCGGCGTACACAGCACGCTATCCACTCCCTAGATGGTGTAGTGGATAGCGTGCTGTGTACGCCGACTTGAGCGATGCCGCCAAACGGCTATGACACTGGTTCGAGTCCCAGTTACTGCTTTTCTTTATTTAATTAATGAAATTAATTACGATGTGAAATTATTTCTGTGGAATTATTTAGTTTGTTTTCTTTTCCAGGTGTCTACCAGAGCGAAAACAGAAGTGTTTCTTATTGGCCAGACGGATGCGAACATCACATCAAGTGCCTTCCAACTCAGTTGCAAGTACTCAAAAAGTACTTTTACCACCAAAAGGAGCAAAAATTTGGACGTACTAAATGCCTGAACCTGTGCCTGGATGCCTGTCTCATATTTTGGGAGAGAGCGAGAATCCCCATGATGCGTCGAGATTCGGCCTTGAGGAAGATGGAATCCCTTCTCAAGGAATACGACCGGCTTGTGAAGCACAAGTCACATAAAGCAGAGTCCTTCCGAGTGAAGGAGGCGATGTTCAAGGGGGCAATAGCGAAGGAGATCATGGACATTGCCCATTCACAGGCTAAGGAAATGATGAAGAATCAGGAGGACATCCACTTTCTCGACATGCAGCGTGAAGATCCAAATTCCTGCAGCATGGGCCCTGTTGACATGAAGCTTCACTATAAGGAGATTAGGAAAAGGAAGAGGCTGGACAAGATTAAGGAACAACAGGAGAAGGCCAGGAAGGAACAAGGAGCTGCAGAAGATACGGGGGCTTTAGTGATTTCAACTTCGTCAGAGACTGACTCAGATGTCGTTGACCCAACCGTGGAAGTTTTTCCATCCTCCTCCAAGGGAAATACCAAGAAGCGACGCAGGAATCTGATCTCACAGGATGTGACGACTACCTACGATCGGCTGAATATTTCGTACCGCGATTCAGCTATGTCGTACGCTGCAGCGGCTAAATCACTAGGTTTTGACTTGGATGAACTGTCCATTTCTGCCAGTACCATGTACCGCACACGCAAGG
This sequence comes from Bathynomus jamesi, assembly GCA_023014485.1. Taxonomy (NCBI): domain Eukaryota; kingdom Metazoa; phylum Arthropoda; class Malacostraca; order Isopoda; family Cirolanidae; genus Bathynomus; species Bathynomus jamesi. The sequence continues at coordinate 2,478,872 of JAJOZX010000021.1, forward strand.
CTCTCAGGAAGGTGGCTGCTGAAAGTTATCAATCCGACGAAGTTTGTCCTGGTCAGCCTCTTGTCTTGCATTGGGACGGTAAGCTCCTACCTGACAATGAGCAATGGAAGGAGAGCGTTGACCGGATCGCCGTCCTCGTCTCTGGCGACGGCAAGGAGAAGTTGCTCGGCGTTCCTAAGGTGACGTCCGGAACCGGCGAGAAGATAGCGCGAGTTTGCTTGGATTTGGTCAAGGAACACAGGATGGAAGAGCGCGTGCGGGGACTGTCTTTCGACACGACAGCGTCGAACACCGGGATTCATATCGGGGCCTGCGTCCTGATTGAGAAAGGTCTTGGCAGAGAACTCATGTACTTCCCCTGTCGGCATCACATCTATGAAGTCATCCTCAGCTCCGTCTTCAAGCGTGCATACGGCCATTCAAGTGGCCCCGATATACCCGTTTTCAAGAGGTTTCAGGCACAATGGAAGTTCATCGACCGGTTGGACGTGCGGCCGTACGATTTTGCTCAAGTCAATGACTCTATGAGGGAACTGAGGGAGAAGTCAGTCCTGCTGGTGAGAGGGATGGTGAGCACGTCGCATCAGCGCGATGACTACAAGGAACTGCTACAGTTGGTTCTCATCTTCCTGGGAGAAGCAAAAGTGGTGGATTTCCCTCTCAGAGCCCCTGGCGCTTACCATCACGCTCGATGGATGGCGATAGCCATCTACTCCTTGAAAGTAATTCTACTGAAGAAGCAGTTCAAGATGTCGAGTCACGAGTTGGAAGCTCTGACAGCCGTAGGTCTCTTCGTGTCCCTCATCTACATCCGAGGTTGGACTCGTGCTGCAACCTCAAGCAAGGCTGCCGCAGTTGATCTGGAATTTCTGCGTGACGCGGAAGCCTTGCCATGTCGGGATATTCGTGTGTTAACGCTGCGCAAGAAGCCATGTCTCGACACCTATGGTACATCTCTGAGACTCTTATTGCCATGGCGTTCTTCGACGCAGATGTGGCAGATGAAGAAAAGGCTCAGATGGTCGTCAGTTTGGGTAAGCCCGCATCGAAAAAGGAACTCAAGCGACCCAAGGGAAGAACGTCAGGAATCTTGCCTCGAAACACCTGGCGGAGTTCGTGACAGGAAAGACGATGGCTTTCTTCCATGCATTCGACTTGGACACAGAATTCTTGAAAAAGCCAGTTGCCGAGTGGACTGAAGTAGAGGGCTTCAAGCAAGCAGCGGCAACTGTTAACAAAATCTCTGTCGTCAACGATCGGGCCGAAAGAGCCATCGCGCTCACCAAAGAGTTCAACTGTTCTCTGACGAAGAACGAAGAGCAGAAGCAGTATTTGCTCAAAACTGTGATGCAGCATAGGGCGAAATACCCGAATAAAACCAAGAAGGATTTCATGGACAAATGATTCGCAAGAAGTGGTTATGTTTTTTGTATCTTTGTGAAAATGTGTAGTGAAATGGTACTCGTTTGTTGAATAAAAATTCATTGACAGATTTTTGTTTAATTTTTTCCGTTTATGATCTGCCAGAGCATCAAACTGGGGACCCGTAAACTTTAAACTATTGAATTAATACTTCGGTTTATCAGTCTCCTCAGCAAATGGAACAAGGGGATCCATGTGGATTAAAATTTTTCCAAACTTTTAATTTATGAAACACCCTAATATATATATATATTTATATATTATATATATATAATATTATTATATTACATGATTATTTTAGTTGTAACTTTTTTATGCTTGTTTAATAATTTTTTCTCATTTACAGGAGCTAAAGAAATCTTAAAATAGACTTACAGTAATTAACAGGATCAAAATGTGAGTTACGTTCTGCTTCCACACGCCGGTGTGGAGATGTGGAATATATTGAGGTATATCAGTTTAAGGCAGGTGTACTACCACTCCAGCAAGATGTTATTCAAGTGATGATATTCATGCTGAGGCCAGCCAGAGCTGATAAGAATCAACTTTCTGTTAGTGATGCTGCATGGAAAGTTGCCTACAACTTGCAGAACCTTTGGATCTGGTGCAACCTATACACAAAGTCGATCAGTAACATTGTCAACCAGATAGCAAAATTGTATGAAGAGTTCAAAAAACATTGTCTGGTTCGCTCACAGAGAATAACTGAAGCAAAACGAGCAGAAATTTCAGAATTCAACAACCGTGCTGCAGCCATTTTGTTTGATGTCTCCTGTACAGATATGAAATCAAGAAGACGCCAAGAGAAGATCTATGGTGTTAAAGTTACTGAGATAGAATGGAAGTTCCTGGAGGATCAACGAGGACCAAGAAAAATGTTTTGTGATAATTCAGTGGACATGGCATGGCAAAGAACAGCTGAGAGGCAAATGAGGATGCAAGCTGCAGTAGACAAGATGCTCCTAAAGGAACAAGAAGACACAAAGAAAAATTAGTTTGTATCACAGCTTGTGTATGCAAACTTGAATGAGGATAGAGACAAGTTGCCTCATCAATACAGGCATATCCGTGAAAGTCCGGCAAAAATAAAAGAAGCATTCTACGGAGTGGCTGACAAACTGATATCCAAATATCATTTATCATACAACCAAGCAACGGCAGCTATTATTGAAGTGGGAAACTACATGTTCGATCGCAGCTGGAAGTACTTTGACGAAAATGCGCATTACATTGATTTAGACAGCTCCAGCCCAATCAGCATGCCGAAAAATAGGAAAAGCTATTGAAGCCTTTGTACTGGCAGAAATAGTACAAGAGATCATGAATTCGGATGAGTCAGTCACAATTACTTATCATGATGATGGATCTAGAAAACAGGGTGCAGGGTCATTTTTTATTCAAGGTATCACAATTAATGGAAAGTATCGTTCCTTCCCAACGCTGCAGCTAGTATCAGAATCACGAGAAAATCTAGAAGCACTGAGAGTTACTATCCTGAACATTTTATCGGTAGTCAGCTGTTTCGATCCTAAGACTCTGTATGAGAAAATAGATTTTGTGATGATTGATGCAACAAGCCACAACATTGGGGTCGAAAGCATTGTATCTGACATGCTTGACACCGATCACACACCTGAACATCTCTTATGTCAAGTTCATCCTATATTAATGTTTAATCGCAAAATTGTTGAAGTGTTTAAAGAGATTGATAACACTATTGGACCAGACACGATATTTGCAAACTTCCTTGTCAGTTGTGTTACATCCCATGATTCAATCACAGAACAGTTCATGGACTGTTTAGTGAGATTGGTTTCACACGATTATGACCATAAACAGTGGAACAAAGTAGGTGACTTTGATCAATACATCATGCCAAAGAAGAATGCTGCTGTTCGCCTACAAAAAGAGAGGTTCAATAGGCTTACTTTCTTGTGCGCTATCACCATCCACTTGGATGAAGATGTTTCTAATTTTCTCAACAAGTATGAACACATCACTAACCAACTTGTATGCATCCTGCGCTCATTCAGTAACCTTGAATATATTCGCATCCTTTGTCTAGCTGGTGCACTAATTGGAATACATTTGATTGAACCATTCATCAGTCTGACATCAGCTAGCACAACAGATTATGCTAAGATCCAAGATTTATATTCATTATATAGGGATCCCGAATTGGAGGCGTGGCTGGGAGAGACAATTTAGCAATTGCAATGAGTTCCAAATTATGAATGGAAGAACCAGGAGAACAGAAAACTTTTTCTCCTGCCGTAACTTGAAGTAGATTATGTACCCCCGATTTTCTTTGCCTATAGCGTCATCTACTCCTAAAATGATATGGGCGCAGCACTTCACGATCTTGTTTGTTTCGATTCCAAGATGTTGTAAAAGTACTCCACATTCACTAGCTCGATCAGACATCCAGAAGTCTATTTGAGATTTGAGTTCGTCAGTGGTAGAATTTGCTAGTACGGCTAGACAACTCAATCTGAATTCGTAAGCTCTGGCTCCATCCTCTCCGGAATGGCAGACGTTTTCCAGATATCCAGTTGTCAGCGACTTTTTCATGGCAGATGGACCAGCGATGGTGATGTGGTCATTCTTCACGTCGTACAACCGGTGGTCGGCAGCCTTGGTCGTATCGTCAAGTCCTACACTCACAACGTTATCCTCTTTGTTGGGGATTTGTTGAGCGACATATTCTAGATTCAAGTGTGAAGCATCTTCCGAGTATTGCATTATTGATCTGCGGCTCTGAAATACATACGTCAAATCTGAATACTGCTGACGGACTTTTAACTCTTCGTCTTCACTTTCCGTCTCACCCTCACAATCTTTCTCATTATCATCTGCCTTCAGCTTCTAATCTTGATCAAAAACCATGTTAGCTACTCTTACTATCATTCTCGAAAGCTCTTCAGGAGAAGTTCTTGGTCTCGGCAATACACTGGACTATACACCGCATCAAGTTTTCATTCAGACTTTGTTTGCCAGTTCTGATTTTCACTGTCGGAAATGCAGCTTCTTGTTCTTTACTCTTCTCCTTGCTTAGGTCTTCTTCCGATGAGCAAAGTTTATGATCAGTAGAAGGAACTGTCTTTGCGTTGTTGGTTTTTCAAAACTCGGATCGTTTTCAGAATCGACTGAAGTTGCCAACATTTCAATAATTTCTAATCCCTTTAGCGACCTTTGCTCTCTCAAGTTACTTTCTGTTGTTTTCCGCTTTTTCTCTGCTGATCTTTCACGAGTTTCTTTCCTCTTTTTCTGTCTCACCCAATCTTGTAGTATGCATTTGTACATATGGCCTTATACGCAGCAAAGCAATTATCCCAATAAAAAATCTCATCCTCATCAGTCATTTTGACCCCAAATTCTTTTGCAAGTTCTGCTTCGTAATCCTCATCGTCAGTTCTAATGTTGTAGGCGTTCTTAGTGAGATGATCGTTAAAGCCGTTCGCTTTTTGATACCATTCGACACTTTTAGGCTTTTGTTGGCAGCGTTCATTCTTTCTCAGTTTGTTAAAATGTTCATAATCTCTTATTTTTTTCGCCACTGTTTTTTCTTGCATGGGATAGACATTTTTATTAATCCAATCTCGTCTTAGTTCATTTGCAACTATCTTGTTGGCATCATCTCGAGTCATTGACTTTTTCTGTCATTTTACTCCTTTTTTGCAAAGTGCAAGCATCCTACCAATCACAACTGTCCCTGGTGGCAACTTTCAAGTCGGTTTAAATTCGTCCACTTCTGTGCAGGTTTCCCCAAAAAGTTCTTTTCTGGCCACACTGCGTGATTTCCTTTCACCAGCCATCATTACCAATCAGCAGTCACTAAGCATTGGGATCTGCAAGTAGAGCAAAACCCCATTAGTCGGCATATAACACCGAAATATGATAGGTAATACAAATTATAGTCATTATTCCCAAGCGAGCCTGAAATGGTGTATATTCCAGAATGACAAAGAGGCTAAAGAAATACCATGAGCTAATAAAAATTTATCATCGACTGCCCAGAGCATTGCAACAGGTGTTTGTTAAAAATATCGACTCGGACTTTTTAAAATGCATCTGTGAAATCTGTATTAACGTGATAAAATGTAATGTATCAATGAAACCCCCTCAGAAAGCTCGCCTACGCCGTTACAATAACATAACGTACACTCGCTCTTAAAAGTCAAACTGTAGGGAAGAAAAAACGAATTATTGTACAAAGAGGAGAGTCATTCCTCCCCATCTTATTTTCAGTTTTGGGGCAAAGTTCAAAGAATCCAGACACGGTTCTACATCCCCGTAAAAGCAGGCTTAAAAGAATGAAAAGCGAATTGTTAGCCATATTAAACAGTGAAAAGTCACATGGTGAGAAAAGAGTCTTATACCAAGAAGCTCTGCAGAAATTTCTTTACGAGTACGAAAATTATAAGAAACCGACAAGGATCCCCGTGGTTATTAGGCACAGCGCGAACAACGACGAGTTTTGTGATATAGGACCTAGGTCCGACGTTAGAGCTGACCAACCAAAGAATATCGGGTCGGCCCCAACATATCGAGCATGTTTGCAATGTCATTTCCTTCACTCGAGATCAGTTTTACAGCTTTCACCATATTTCTAGCATTATCAGTAGTAATAGAATACACTTGACGAACGCTTAAGTTATTTTCAATAGCACACTTAAAACCATTTCCTTATGTTTTCACCCAAATGAGCATGAGAGAAGTCTGTAACAGATAATGTTCGTATCTGAAGAGAATCTCCATTAATGAACTGAGCATTAATGGCTAGAACAGATCTATTCAGAAGAGATGCGATATCTATTTTCAGTGAAAATATTCTGTATTGCAGTTCTCCACTTATTTACTTCACAATGTCTGCAGCTTTCTTATCAACTAAATTCGAGATTTTCTTCCTGTTTATTGATGTGTTGAGTGCGTTCTTAATTGGATCTATGATCTTACATAAACCACTGTCTCCTACTGCAGAAAATGGTCTTACATTTAGAGTTACCAGTTCAACCATAGCATCATTAAACGTTTCTATATCCATTGGAATACTTATTGTTGGACGAAGCATCTCTTGAATAGTTTTCATACGCTTAGTGTTGGTGTGATCTAGTGTCTGCTCATCTTGTGGCAAACATCTTTTCATCTTTGAATTAGAAGCTCCCTTTCTTTTTTCTAAAGCATTAAATTCTGCCTGATGGTGTCTTTCCAGATGCTTCTTTAGATTAGTAGCACAAGGATGTTTCAAAATCATGCTACATCCAGTCACTTTGCAAGCTGCTGTTGCATGCTCACGAGAACCATGAAGCGTGAAGTAAGAATATACCACGTTAGTTTTATAACGTCCCATTGTTGGAAAAGGAATAAAATTTTAAGTTACCTGTGAAATTTTTCTGATGAGTAAAAGACAAGTAACAAACGTTTCATTTATATACACTAGCAGGTAAAGGAAGTGTCTTTCAGGAGAGGAAACACAAGGAGATTAGAGGAACATTCCAAAGGATAAACATTTGGAGAAATACCAAGGAGGATAGAGTAATATTCCAAAGGATTAACATTTGAGTTGAAGTCTGGTCATGGTCATTCCCACGGATTTCAAGAGAGGAGAGGAAATACAAGAAGACTAAAGGAACATTCCAAAGGATAAACATTTGGAGAAATACCAAGGAGTATAGAGTAACATTCCATAGTAAGTACAAAACTTCACTTTTTTACGTGGAGGTCGAAATGTGACAATAAAACCCATACCAATAGAAGGAGTTTATTTCTACAACAGTTTCGATGCCGACTGGCATCCTCTTCGGGTGGATACAGAAAAACGAATGAAAAAAGTAACTAAGGAAACAATCCAGGAAAGGTAAGGAACATTCTAGAAGGCCAGAGACCATTAAGAAATTCACACCTACGTTAGATATCATTTACCCGACACCGGAAGGGATTTTTTGACCAAGAATCTCATTAAAGGGTCCACCTTATAAGTACCCTCGCACAAATTAAAATTATCTTGTCAAGAAGATAATTTTAATTTGTGCGAAAGTACTTATAAGCTGGACCCTTTAATGAGATTCTTGGTCAAAAAATCCCTTCCGGTGTCGGGTGAACAGGATCTAACCTAGGTGTGAATTTCTTAATGGTCTCTGACCTTCTAGAATGTTCCTTACCTTTCCTGGATTGTTTCCTTACTCAATTTTGTTCATTCGTTTTTCTGTATCCACCCGAAGAGGATGCCAGTCGGCATCGAAACTGTTGTGAAAATAAACTCCGTCTATTAGTGTGGGTTTTATTGTCACAACATTCCATAGGCTTAACATTTGAGTTGAAGTTTGGTCATTCCCACGGATTATCTCACTCACTTATGTAAATATAGTGTAGATAGTATAGCAATTATCGAACTGAAAAATTTAATGGTCATAAAAAACTGAAGTTGTCCTTGCCAAGTGATTAACCTTAGGTCAACGAAAGGAGCACAGTCATTATTCAAAAGTATTTTGATATGGGATAAAGATTTTCCTCCCTAATTCTTTTTCTTTCATTTTTAAAACCATTGTCTCTAGTACTTCCAGCTGCATTGTTTTCTACATCGAATTAAAGGATAAATGGATATTTTAAATCCATACAAATGTTAAGTCACAAATAAAAAAATAATTCACGTTATTTATATTTTTTTGCAATCCAAATACTCCTCAAAACTGAAACGCAAAACTGTTATTTTTAATCTATTCGAATTCAGATTTCAGTTTTTGATTGTTTTTCAATTTCAGTTCGAGGTTTTTCATTTATATCTCTATTATGTGTTTAATTATATCACTGTGCAACAATTTTTTGTTTATGCTGATTTTTAGATCTTTTCTATATGTTTCGGCCACACTGATTACAGATTTGGCATCGGATTTGCTCGGAAAACTATAGTTTTTATGATGTACTCAAATTTAGAACTCTTACTTTTTCGCCATTTTTAAGGCATTTTTCTCAGATAACAAAAGTAATTTCAAGTGCAAAATTCAAAATGTCACCAAAACTGGGGTTTATTAGTAATGTTTTTATTGGTTAAGGCCCATTATTAAATATTTGTTCACATTTGGTTTCTTATTTCTGTTTATAAAATTTATTTTTTATTTTTCAGATATTTGAATTAGAATTATATGGTGATGGCTACCAATAGGTCCTGCAGACACTCTGCAGATTCATTTTGTTATGTTTGCGGCCATTACATCAATCCATCAATCCAAAGCAAGTAAAGCACAAAATTGACACAGGAACGAAGTTTTTACAGCATATCACGCTTACTTTAGCATGCCCATGGCCGATCAAGATAAATCATGGGCACCTCACTTTTGCTGTGGAAGCTGCCGTTCCACATTAGAAGGATGGCTGCGAGATACCAGAAAAAGCATGCCATTTGCTATTCCTCTCATTTGGAGGGAGCAAACCAATCACCACGATGATTGCTACTTCTGCATAGCAGACATTTCACTCTACATTATGAGTCTACAAGAAAGGTAAAGGTCGAAAAAATGTCCTATAACAAATATCCCATCTTCTATTGCCCCAGTCCCCCATAATGAAGATTTACCCGTTCCATGCCCACCCACCATGGAGAAAATAGAAGAAACGCCTTTAATATCCTCCGATGAAGATGAAGATGCTGACTTCGAGGCAAGCTCCAATACGCCACCCCATTTCCCCAACCAGAAAGACATAAACGACCTAATCAGGGATATTAACCTTACGAAAACCAATGCAGAAATTATTACGTCCCTCCTTAAAGAGTGGAATCTTTTGGACCCAAGTGCCAAGATCTCTTTCTACAGGAATAGGCATTTGCGATACACTTCTTTCTACTCCTGTTTTGCATCGAGCTCTCTTTGCTACTACTGTGATGTGAATGGCTTTTTTGCTGAGATAGGAATTGAATACAGCCCTGCTGATTGGCGTTTGTTTATTGACAATTCAACTAGAAGTTTAAAAGGCGTCCTACTACATAATGGAAACAGGTTTCCATCTATTCCTGTGGTTCATTCGGTTGAATTGAAGGAAGAATATGAAAATGTAAAGCAGTTGCTAGACAAAATAAACTACAGTGAACATAGATGGAATGTATGTGGAGACTTCAAAATGCTAGGATTCCTGCTTGGACTACAGGGCGGATACACTAAGTGTTCGTGTTTCCTCTGCCTTTGGGACAGCAGAGCAGATGGCAAGCACTTTGTCAAAAAGGAATGGCCAGTGAGAAATGAGCTTAATTCAAGCAAACACAATGTTCTTAACGAAGCCCTTGTTCCAACAGACAAAATTTTGCTTCCCCCGCTGCATATCAAGCCTGGTCTTATTAAACAATTCATCAAAGCTTTGGATGCTGAAAGTGATGCTCTTTATCATATACGTTCAATGTTTGCCAAAGTTTCTGAAGTTAATATCAAGGGAAGCATATTTGTTGGACCTCAAGTCAGACGCATGTTAGCATCTAAAGAGTTAGAAGAAAAAATGACAGCTCTTGAAAAAAATGCTTGGCAGTCATTTCGGCTTGTAGCCCATGGATTTTTAGGTAACAAGAAGAACGACAACTAAAAAGAGCTAGTATAAAATCTACTCAAACACTATCAAAGGTTAGGTTGTGGAATGTCCCTGAAGTTACACTATCTGGACTCGCATTTAGAATTCTTCAGACCAAATTTGGGTGACGTAAGTGAAGAACATGGTGAACGTTTTCACCAAGTTATCCAAACCATGGACAGGAGATATCAGGGAAAATGGGACGAAGCTATGATGGGCGACTATATCTGGTGTTTAATAAAAGATAGTCCAGGGGACTCCAAGAGAAAAAGTCGCTCAAATGTACATTTTTAAGAATTATCCGTTTAGATTTGTGAGCATATTTGTGTGCATTATATATATATTATATACGCATTATATATACATTATATACGTTATATATACATTATATATCTTTAAATGTGAAATATATTTATTTTCCTTTCCTTTTCTTCATTGTGATTTTCCTCTCTGATAAGCCACGAGGTACAAAAAATAGATTATGGTTTTCAGAAGGAACTAGAGTTTTCACGAGAAAACTGATGCGATTTTTTAATTCAGCGCACCCAAAAGCATAAAGAAACACCAAAAAAATAAGATAAACACAAATTTTCCAAAATTTGGTTACATAGTATTATTACTAAATGTTATTTAAAGATGGTATATTACTCTGATATTTTAGGTAAAAGTCGTATATTTAGGGGGCCTTTGAAACCTAACCCCGTGTTAGCAACGTATTTTACCGTATACAGGGTGTCCAATAAGTCCGGCATCATAGGAGAAATTCATATTTTTCTATTTCTACAAACCATAATTCATTTTTCTCTTTCTACAGGCCATAATGTCTGTGAGCAAGGAAGAACGAATCCAAATAATTCTACTCATAGAAAATCGGAGTCAAAGAGAGGCCGCTGCTGAATTTAACAGACTGCATCCAGACCTCGAGCCAATAACACAGAGTTGTGTTAGCAGACTTGTTGCAAAGTTTAACAAAACAGGATCCATAGAAGATAAACCACGCAGTGGACCTTCAATGAGGTCCACTGACGATGATACAGCGACTGCTATCCTGGCTTATTTTAACAGAAGTCCAAATAAGTCTTTTCGGCGATTGTCCGCCGAGAGAGGAGTGTCGAAAAGTAGCATCCACCGCATTCTTCAGGCTCAGAAATGGCATCCATATAAACTTCAGATCCTACAGAAATTAAGCGAAGATGATCCCGACCGGCGGATGGAATTTTGTGAATGGGCTACGGAACAATATGCTCGGGATGCCAATTTCCCGTCCACCATTCTGTTCAGTGACGAGGCTGTTTTTTATGGAAATGGTGAGGTAAATCGACAGAAAACCTGCTACTGGTCTCAAAATAACCCTCACTGGTATACCTCTTCAAAGGAACAAGGTGCATCTCGGATGATAGTATGATGTGGCATTTGGAAGGATCGCATCATAGGCCCCCCTCTTTTTCGATGAACATGTCACTGGAGGTACCTACCTACGTATGCTCAAGGAAGAAGCATTTCCCAGTGTCTCGAACGAAGAAGGAAATTTCCCAACATGGTTCCAGCAAGACGGCGCTCCTGCACATTACAGCACCCAAGTAAGAGAATACCTGTACCAACAATTCCCTGGTCATTGGATAGGACGTCGATGGCCTGTGGAATGGCCAGCTAGAAGCCCGGCTCTCACGCCACTAGATTTTTATCTCTGGGGCCACTTGAAAGCGCTGGTTTTCGCAAAGAAAATTAGGAGTGTTGAACATTTGCGGCAGCGCATTATTGGGGCATGTAACACCATTACTCCTGACATCATTCACCGTGTGCTTGCTGACTGGGTATCAAGTCTAAATTTGTGTATTGAAAACAATGGTGGACATATTGAGCACGTTCTGTAAATAAAAGCTTTTTTTTTTTTTTTTTTTTATTTTTCCTATAATGCCGGACTTATGGGACACCCTCTATATACACAGTATATATACACACACACACACACACACACACATATATATATATATATATATATATATATATATATGGGAGAGAGAGAGAGATTTTTCTTACTTGAAAATCAAAGTTTATTTATGAACTATTAACGCTTGCCTCTTTTTACTAAACAAATATTTTTCATGTGAATAATGGCTCTTAAATATTAGTGAGGGTGAATTTTGCTTCAGATGATGCAAACACTGCTTGGTGACTACATAATTACAGAAGTTGGAGAAGACGTTCATTCATATTGATGTTACGGGCAAAAAGTTCGCTCGACTTTCTGTAAGAACTTTAATGAAAATCGTGATCATGCACAGAGTATGAACACAATTTCATGAAAACGAGTTATTTGCTGTTTTAACCTTCGCATACCAATGAAGACCTTTGAGATTTAATGATTTAAATGTTTATCGCTGGTTACTAGAAATAAGGTTAATAGATGATAGTTTCATGAAACCTATTTCAAAAGCACTATTATGTGTTGAAACTGAACTTATTTTTTAAATTAATTACCGTATATTTAAATATATAGGGTGTCCGAGAATTATCTGTACAATTTTTGGCTGTTATTAAAAGTCAACCATGAAGTGTAGAAATTCCAGTTTGCCCATTTTACAGAGAATCTCATTAAGTTTTTTCTGATATCACGTTTTGACAAGTTGTTTAGAAATGTACGCGGTTGACAGACATTGATGATTTAAAAGCAAGAATCGCAGCTGCTATTGAGCGAATTGATGTGGATATGCTGCAGCGTACATGGCAACATTTGGAGTATCGATTGGATGTTTTGCGAATCACTAATGGTGCACATATCGAATGTTTGTAACAACGTTACTTTAATAAAAGAAACTTTTGAAAATACAGATTCTAAATAATCTTGTTTAAGAATTTTACGTGTGTTATCAAGAATTTTATTAAAAGATGAAATTGTACAGATAATGTTCGGACACACTGGAATTTCTAAAAAACTTGTCACAACTTGGTATCAGGAAAAACTTAATGAGATTCTCTGTAAAATGGGATAACACTGGAATTTCTACACTTCATGGTTGACTTTTAATAACAGCCAAAGATTGTACAGATAATTCTCGGACAACCTCTATATATATATATATATATATATATATATATATATATATATATATGAAAATTATTTCACGAAAGTAATACGTGAAAAATATTTATGATGAATAAAACCACGAAAGAAAGGAAACAGAGTGGTGCTCAAGTGCTTTCGTCTAATGACATCCTCAGGAACACTGAGTGTTCCTGAGGATGTCATTAGACGAAAGCGCTTGAGCACCACTCTGTGTTTCCTTTCTTTCGTGGTTTTATTCATCATATATATATATATACAGAGCTGGGCAATAAATACATTGAATGTATTTAAATACTAAATACTAAATACATGGGAGAAATGTATTTAAATACTAAATACATTTTACGAATGTATTTAGATACTAAATACAAAATACATCAATTGTATTTAAATACATTTGTAAATACATTTTAAATACATACAAATTTGCTTGTTGAAGCCATGACACGCACACGATAAAGAAATCAACCGCTTTCGACTAAGAGTGGCACACAACTGATTGAACTGACACGTTGAAACATGAACCATGCTGTACTACACTGTCGACGCGTCGCACTGTGCTAGTACAGAACGTGTATTAAACCAGTAAAAGTATTTACATTTTTATATTTTGAGTATTTAAATACATTGTATTTAAATACTATATTTAAATACATGAAAAACAATGTATTTATAAATACAGTTCTAAATACACAAATGTATTTAAATACTGCCCAGCTCTGTATATATATATATATATATATATATATATATAGTCAGTGACAGAAGTTTTGTTCCTCCGAAAAGTATAAAATATATAGATCCCATTTCTTTACTCTTTCTCAATTCGTTCAGTTCTATTTTTGGCTTTTCTTTTATAAGGTGGTGAGTTTGACATTTGTGTATGACATATGAAGCAATACTACCAACTAGTGATGTACCAATTCCAAAATTTAGCCGATGCCGATACCGATTCTTTGCCTAGATTTTAAAAAATCAATTCCCTTCATAAATTTTACTTATCTAATGAGGAAACTTTAAATTTTCATATTTTTACATTTCAAATTTGTTTAAATGCTTTTCCTTAGCTCAATCCACAATATAAATCACCAGAATTTGTTGCTCATATACCTTAGCTAAAATGATGTTAAAAAGTTTTATTACTCAGTAAAATGATAAACTAAATTTATTTTAGTTTCATAAATTGAATATCAATATTTAAAGTAATTGGTTTTCCTTATGTTGAAGGTATTTTCGGATCACCTGAAGATCAGGGCCCCAGCCTTCTTTAGTTAGCTTTATAAGACTAACTAACGAAAATATCACGACCTAACCTAACCAATCGTCAAGGGCGTACAGTTGACCTAACAATTGATTAGGTTAGGTCGTGATATTTTCTAGGGATGCACCAGAACCGGAACTTGCCCGAACTTTTCAAATGTTCCGGCCGGAACCGGAACTTTGTGTTGCTTAAACAAAAAAAAAATCTGTTTCATTGGACACCCAGATATTATTGGTCTTTGTCTCGGTTTTTAAACTAATTTCGAAAACTAAAGCCGTGGAATGAAGTTCAAGTAGGCCACTTTGTTTTATATGCTTTACCACTTTTTAATAGTGTTTTGTAATAACATGATTTTTGATGTAATAAAATTTTTACTTTTCATAAATAGTATTTAATTATTAACCATAAAATGCCTTTATAAGCTACAATATGTGAAAGAAAAAATAAGAAGCATTAAGAATTGCTTTTGTGTTACATCATGGATTGGAGGAAGAATAAGAACATTAATAAGAACATGTTTTAATTCATGAAACAGTAACCAATATCACAATAAAAAGTTCCCGTTCCGGCCGGTTATTTTTATAAAGTTCCGGCCGGAACCTAACTTCATAAAAATTGAGGTTCCGATCGGAAGTAACCGTCCGGAACTAAGTTCCGGTGCATCCCTAATATTTTCGTTAGTTAGCCTTATAAGGCTAACTAAAGAAGGCTTGGGGCCCTAATCTTCAGGTGATCCGAATTTTCTTTCTTCAACAGTGTCAACAACAACAAATTTTTGGAGAAAGTGTAGTTTACGTCCCCCTGTGGTGCCTAGTGTAGTTTACGTTCCCCTACATCATACTAGTGTAGTTTACGTTCCCCTACATCATACTAGTGTAGTTCACGTTCCCCAACTTTGTCCGCGTATACCTGATCAAATAAAACGTTAAAACTAACGAAAATATTATGACTTAAGCAAACCAATCGTCAATTTATTTATATATATATATATATATATATATATAATATATATTATATATATATATATATATATATATATAATATTATATATAATTATATATATATATATATATATATATTGACGATTGGTTAGGTTAAGTCGTAATATTGGCGCACCTAAAGCAAAAGCACCCTCTGTGTAATTTTTTTATTTATGGTCAGATTTTTATGAAATTTTCAATATAGAGGTTTTCAAATACTAACCTGGCCTTCAATGTTATTTCGATGTCCGCCATTGAAGGCCCGGTTAGGTCAACTGTATGCCCGGTTAGGTCAACTGTTTGCCCTTGACAAATGGTCAGGTTAAGTCCTGTTATTTTCGTTAAAACTAACGAAAATAACACAACTTACCCTAACCAATTGTTAAGGCATACAGTTGACCTAACCGGGCCTTCAATGGCGGACATCGGAATAACATTGAAGGCCCAGTTAGGTCAACTGTATGCCCGTTTTTTTTTTTTTAGAAAACTTTAAAAAAAATTTCGAATTTTTTTTTAAAAATGGTGTGCGTTATTCCGATATCCGCCTTTAAAACCTCTATATTGAAAATTTCACAAAAATCTGACCATAAATAAAGAAATTACACAAGGGGTGCTTTTGCTTTACGTGCGCCGTAATATTTTCATTAGTTTCCTAGTGTAGTTTACGTTCCCCAACTTTGACCTAGTGTAGTTTATGTCCCCTTTTGCGTCAGGGGGACGTAAACTACACTTGCTGCAAATTTTTCATTAAAATTTCAAGTCACTGGTGGGAATTTGAATTAAAAAAAATGGCGGATCTTTTCCGTTTGACTGCCGCCATTGAAACATAATTAAACTCCAGCCTTCTTTAGTTAGCTTTATAAGGCTAACTAACAAAAATATCACGACCTAACCTAACCAATCGTCAAGGTCGTACAGTTGACCTAACGATTGGTTAGGTTAGGTCGTGATATTTTCGTTAGTTAGCCTTATAAGGCTAAGTAAAGAAGGCTGGGGGCACTCACCTCTTTCAATGGCGGCAGTCAAACGGAAAAGATCCAAAATGGCTATATAATTTGGGCTTATAAAATTATTAAAATACTTTAAATAAAGTCAACACAATAAGATGGTTTAATATGTAAATTATAAAGTACAACTTAATATAGAATTATTATTAATATAGAGTAGGAGATTACAATAGTTTATAATATTTAGAGATTAACTAGTTGGAGAAAATGTAAATTTATGGACAACTTAACTTATTAAGCTTTGCCTTTTTCGGCGCTTTCCTATTAACGGGAATACCCAACCGCCCGCCATCATCTGGACTCGTATCTTGCGGAATTCATGTGGCGACAACGTACCGAAAGCAGCGACGTTTTTTCTGCGATTTTAGATGACAAAGACATTTTGGGCCCCTACTAACTGATTATCGCTTACATATTAACTAATTTCATTTAAATGATTAATAAAATCGGTACTTACGTATTATCTGGACTACCAAACTGTTTATGATGTATTTTTGCTCTCGTCATTTTCGTTTAAACTAACGAAAATATCACAACTTAACCTAACCAATTATCAAAGGCGTACAGTTGACCTAACCGGGCATTCAATTAACCTAACTGGGCATTCAATTGACCTAACCGGACATTTTCCGTTATATTAACCTGTTAGGTTAATTCAATGCCGGGTTAGGTCAATTGAATGCCCGGTTAGGTCAATTGTACGCCCTTGATGATTGGTTAGGTTAAGTTGTGATATTTTCGTTAGTTTAAACGAAAATGACGAGAGCAAAAATACATAAAGTTTGGTGGCGGGCGGTTGGGTATTCCCGTTAACAGGAAAGCACCTCTTTTTCAATTTATCATAAATAGTGTTTTTTGTCTGTTCAATTTTCTATAAATACAGATTTTGTTTTTAAATAAAAATTTATAAATTTCAAATAATCAGTGAGAGAATCGACTAAATTTGTCCGATGCCGATGCCAAAAAACTCGCCAATTCTTCCGATGCCAATTAATCAGTACACCACTAGTACCAACCTTAAATCTAGAATTAAGTAATATGAGGTACTTTAGCTGTAATAATTTATAAATATCTATAATTGAATGTATAAAGTTAAAACAAATTAAATTATAATGAAACGCACGAATATTTACGTAGATATTATGAATCTGTAGAAATAAAGTAAGTTAAAACGTTGATGAATATTTACATTGGAGACGTTTTAGAAGCAAAATGTGTGAATTACATCTACAAGAAAACAATCGAAAGGAACCTTTTTTCCACACCTCTGTGTTTTTTGCTGTATTATTTAAAATATAGTGTTTTTCTCAGTCACTCGCTTCAGTTTCATATAATCATCATAATTAATTAATTATTATGTCAGAAAATTTCAGATTACACACGTGCACTAAAATATTAAGACGAGATAATCTATGTTAGTTATAATTTTTTTATATGTTCCAATTTCAAAGGTCGTATGATAGGAGGGACCTATAACTGAACTTGGATTCAGAACCAAGGATGGCTACAGAATCGAAAAACAGTACAATGATGTCCCATTCCACCACTCACCAGACCCAATGTCGCTTCACTTCACTAATTTCTTTGGAAATGGTTTGAAAACGTGAGTAAGCTAATTACGCTTCGCCAATTTAAAAAATATCACTACATTTAACATAAAATGTATTTCACCAGTGTTAAAAGAATTTCCTTAAAAAAGGTCTAGAAATGTGATCATAAGGAATGGAATAAAACAAATGGAATGTCATGTAATATTTAATATATTGTAAATCTCACATCTGCTGCGAGACTTTCAAAGTAATTTGGAGTTCTTCGCAGACTCTCTCATACAAAACTTTTGTCACCGACGATATATACAGTATATATATATATATATATATATATATAAGTTAATAAGAATTATTATCTCTTTCTAATAAGAATAAATGAGTACGTATTGTGATTATATTCTTCATATCTGAAAAACAGCTTACGATTTGGTATTGGTAAACACACTGTTTGAGAAGAAGCGGAAACATCTAGTAACGTACAACAGTGGAGGTAGAAGTTCACAGATAGATTATTTGTAAGGTAATAATAGGAGAGAGTGTGGCGCCACAGCATAGACTGCTAATCATGGATATGAAAATGAGAGTGCTGTAAATTCGAACTGGAGAAAAGTGGCTAAGATCAGGTGGTGGTGGCTTAAAAACCAAAGAATTAGAGAAGATTTTAAGCGAGCAGTACTGGACGATGGAAATGAGATGGGGTATTTCGACGAGAGGACTAGACTGGGGTGGAGCCAGGTAGCAAATAAGATCGGGAGACTGGACGGACAGCGCTGAGGATATCGAGAGGAGGAAGAGGAGATGACAAGAAGACGTGGTGGTGGAGCCAAGAAGTGCAAACAGAGATACAGGATAAGAATACGGCAAAGAAGAGATGGGATGAATCAAGAGAAGAAGAGGATCGATTGAGATATAAAGAAGCAAATAAAAGGGCTAAGAAAGCAGTGGCTCAGGCAAAGACAGCAGGCTGGCAGAACATTTATGATGAGTTGGAGACACACGAAGGCCAGAAGAGGATCTATAGCATAGCGAAGGCAAGAAATAAAGCCATAAAGGATGTAACGCATATAAAGCAAGTCAGGAATGAAGAAGGTGAAGTACTGGTGAAGGAAGAGGAAATAAAGAAGAGATGGGAGTGTTATTTCCAAAACCTCTTAAATGTAGAAAATGAAAGAAGGATTTTTGAGGATGGCGTAGAAAATCTAGGTATGGTAAGAAATGTAGACAGAGAAGAAGTAAGGATGGCTTTAACAAAAATGAAGAATGGAAAAGCGGGAGGACCAGATGAGATACCATCAGAAGTATGGAAGTCGTTGAAGGAAGGACTGGATAATGGATATATTGTGGAGGATAATGACTGCAGTTTTTGAGACTGAGAGGATACCAGAGGAATGGAGAGAAAGTACATTGGTACCAATTTACAAGCAGAAAAGAGACATCCAGGAGTGTAAAAATTACAGAGGAATAAACTTATATCTCATACCATGAAGACCTGGGAAAGAATTGTGGAAGCGAGACTGAGAGAGGAAGTAGCGATCTCTGATGAGAAGTTTGGTTTTATGCCAGGAAGAGGAACAACGGATGCAATATTTGCATTTCGACAATTATTAGAAAGGTACGGAGAAGGAAGAAAGGAGTTACATCTAGTGTTTGTAAACTTAGAAAAAGCGTATGATAGAGTCCCAAGGCAGGAAGTGTGAAGGTGTTTAAGAGACAGGCGGGTACCTGAGAAGTATGTCAGACTGATCCAAGATATGTATGAGGGAGCTGTTACGAAGGTGCGAAGTAGTATGGGAGAGACCGAGAAATTTGAGGTACGAGTTGGTCAACACCAGGGATCAGCGCTGAGTCCGCTGATTTTTTATATTGTGATGGATGTGATCAGCAAGGACGTGATAGACGTGGCTCTATGGACCATGATGTTTGCTGATGACATCGTGTTGTGCTCGGAAACAAGATAGGGAGTGCAAGAGAAATTAGAGAGGTGGAGAGTAGCTCTGGAAACCAGAGGACTAAAATTAAGCAGAGAAAAGACCGAGTATATGAAATGTGCACTTGGAGACGAAGAAATAGGAAGCGTCATGGTCCAGGAATTTATTATAAAGCTAAAAGTTTCAAGTATCTGGGATCCATCATAGAGGAGAAGGGAGACTTGGAAGGAGAAATAAACAACAGAATTAAAGCTGGCTGGAAAAATTGGGGAGAGGTATCGAGAGTATTGTGTGATAAGAAGGTGAATGTGAGGATGAAGGGAAAATTGTTCCTTCAAGACAGTAGTAAGACCAGCACTACTATATGGGGCAGAAACATGGCCGATGAAAAGAAGCCTGGAAAAGAAAATGGAAGTGGCAGAAATGAAGATGCTCCGATGGATGTGTGGAGTGACTAGGAAGGATAGAGTGAGGAATGATTTAATAAGAGGAACAACAAAAGTAAATGAAATCTCCAAGAAGGCACAGGAAAGGAGATTGAGATGGTATAGGCATGTCCAGAGGAGGGAGGAGGAGTATGTGGGACGACGGATGCTGAGGATGGAAATTCCAGGCACAAGGAGAAGAGGTAGACCGAAGATGAGGTGGCGGGATAGACTGAAGAAAGATATGAGTGAAAAGGGACTGGGGGAAGAGGTGGCTCAAGACAGAAATGAATGGAGAAGAAGGATCTGCAACAGCGAACCCACGTAGAAGTGGGCTAATAAGGCTGCGGAAGAAGCATTCTTAATATCTGAAAAAGATTAAATGTCAGTTACGCAAATTGCAAACTTTATAAATAAGAAAAAGATGACAAAATTTGTGCTGGCATTTACTTCTGCTGGAGAGAATGCATGTTTTAGATACAGTATCTTTTTAGCAGAAAGCACTAAGGTTTAGAAGTTTTGTCTTAGTTACAGATATGAACAAAATTATCAAATCAAAGTTAAGTTTATATACTTTACTAAACTTTAGTTTTTCATAGAACTTGAAAAATAGTTACGTTAGTTGAAATACTGGCTTCCGTAACTGTGGATGGCAAGTAGTTCTCCATACAAAACGTGCGCGCGTACACACACACATACACACACACACACACACACACACATTTACGATATCGAAATTATTGGTATTCCCTTATGTACAGTAAATTGTATAGTTCCGGAGAGAAGTTCATCGGCGTCCGTATATGGCTATACGAAAGGCCATTGGTAAAGTTTTTGATGTTCAGTGGAGGAAGATTTAGAGCGCAGTGGTCGGGGAACAGGGGTAAATTACCCAAATGGGGTAAATTTAAAACTTTTCGGGGTAATGCGTGCGGTATGAGAGACACTTTGTGCTGATATTTTTTTCGTATATTTTTATTTTATTTTGTTACATAAATGTGGCGTTATTCTAAATTTTAGAATATTACGAATTTACGTCCTGATTACGTCCTCAAATATATTTTGGGGTAATACCCAAAAAGGTTCGCCGACCACTGATTTAGAGCAATATGATTGTGTAAAAATAACACATTTTTTAACTAAACCCCATGCTTCATTTTAACGTTATCATATGCGAAATAAATATATAAATAGTAGTGTTCTCGTAATAATTATTTTCTTGAGTGCGAAAAATGCATATTTGAATATATATCTTACGACTGTTTATGGAACTTTATTACACAGGGTGTCCCATACGTTCGGCATCATAGGAGAAATTCATATTTTTCTATTTCTACAAACCATAATTCATATTTTTCTTATGCTCGGGATGCCAATTTCCCGTCCACCATTCTGTTCAGTGACGAGGCTGTTTTTCATGGAAATGGTGAGGTAAATCGACAGAACACCCGCTACTGGTCTCAAAACAACCCTCACTGGTATACCTCTTCAAAGGAACAAGGTGCATCTCGGGTGATGGTATGGTGTGGCATTTGGAAGGATCGCATCATAGGCCCCCTCTTTTTCGATGAACATGTCACTGGAGGCACCTACCTACGTATGCTCAAGGAAGAAGCATTTCCCAGTGTCTTGAACGAAGAAGGAAATTTCCCAACATGCTTCCGGCAAGACGGCACTCCTGCACATTACAGCACCCAAGTAAGGGAATACCTGTACCAACAATTCCATGGTTATTGGATAGGACGTCGAGGGCCTGTGGAATGGCCAGCTAGAAGCCCGGATTTCACGCCACTAGATTTTTTATCTCTGGGGCCACTTGAAAGCGCTGGTATACAGAGAAAATTAGGAGTGTTGAACATTTGCGGAAGCGCATTACTGGGGCATGTAACACCATTACTCCTGACATCATTCACCGTGTGCTTGCTGACTGGGTATCACGTTTGAATTTGTGTATTGAAAACAATGGTGGACATATTGAGCACGTTCTGTAAGTAAAAGCTTTTGTTTTGCCTTTTTTTATTATTTTTCGTATGATGCCGGACTTATGGGACACCCTGTACTGTATATGAACTGTGCGTTACAGCTGAGTATGTAAAATATAAACAGTAATCCATCATTAAAATGAAGCAGTTTTCGTAATAAATTGATTAAAAGTTAATGCATCGGAGGTAAATTATTCAATGCCCTTTGGTCAGTAATATAAAAGGTATTTAACAGTACTGTTTACAAAGCGATTTCATCAAAACTGACGTAATTTCGGCTTTATGTATAACGGAACATCATAAAAGCGTCAGAGACATATAATATAATTATTTCTTTTCAGTTAAAAAACTTTAAAAGACCCCTTTTTTTATTGGTGTTTGAGAAGAATTTTGCAATGTTATTTTAAGCAACGTTCCTGTATCATTTCGGAGTAAATACGCTAAATTATTTTTCAAAAAGACGTACAACATAGTGTCACATAAGCTACCCTTGGAACGTGACAAAACATTACGTCCCATCAATTTTATATTA
Organism: Bathynomus jamesi; assembly: GCA_023014485.1. Classification (NCBI taxonomy): domain Eukaryota; kingdom Metazoa; phylum Arthropoda; class Malacostraca; order Isopoda; family Cirolanidae; genus Bathynomus; species Bathynomus jamesi. The sequence goes on from JAJOZX010000021.1 coordinate 2,501,579, forward strand.
ACATGATTTTCTGTCTAAAGTACCCTTCATTTTTGTTCTGACGGATTTTGCCAATTCTCAAAACGTTTGCAAGTTTTTCTCTGCATTAACGCATGCGCAGTTAAGGCATAACATAACGCAGTATATAATGATATAACGTAATACATGATATAACACAAAAGGTCTTTCATGAAGCGGTTTGTGTTATGCAGGAATTAATTGCTTTAAGGAAATTAAATGCATATAGGTGTATTTCTGTTAATCCCTTACAGTTCATTTGCGTAAGAATTATCTTAGGCTTTAACCAGCTAAATCTCTAAAAGTATCTTCGGATAATCTACGTCTATGGCCGATCTTAAGAAAACTTGTGCTGTATGTATTCTTAATGTATATATATATATATATATATATATATATATATATATATATATGTATGGTGATTCAAAAGTCTCCATACATAGGCAAAATGGTCACTTTATTATGCAATCACTTGTAAGTCACAAAATATGCTCTATGTGGGCACCATTACACTGAATGCACATACGGATGCGTTCCTCCCAGTCATGGCAAACGCGCGTTAACATGTCTGGTGTTATGCATGCACGCGCATCACGAATGCGTTCCTTTAGGTGGTCCGTGTTTTGTATTTTCACCTGGTACACGATGGCCTTCAAGTGCCCCCACAAGTAAAAATCAATGGGGGTGAGGTCTGGGGACCTCGGAGGCCACTCCACGGGACCACGGCGGCCAATCCAGTGACCCGGAAACTGCTGATCCAGCCACTGGCGCACGCAGATACCGTAATGGGGTGGCGCCCCGTCTTGCTGAAAGTACGCTGGAAATCCCCTGTCCTCGTTCAGAGGGGACGGCATGACTGTGTCTTGCAGCATGTTTAGATACATTTTGGCATTCAGCTTGGTGTCAATGAAAAAAGGGCCAACAATTGTGTTGCCCCATATCCCGCACCACACCATTACTTTTCCAACGCCTTGCGTCTTTGAGGGACTCATCCAGTGCGGGTTGTCATCACTCCAATAACGTACGTTTTGACGATTAACCTCTCCATGAACATAAAAGTTGGCTTCATCTGAAAACAGGATGCCAGCCGAGAACTTCGTGTCTTCGTCTAATTTTGTTCTTGCCCATTCACAGAATTCCAGCCGCCTGTCCGGGTCGTCTTCGCTAAGATACTGCAACATTTGCATTTTGTATGGATGCCATCTGTGCTCTTTCATAATGCGGATGATACTCCTTTGGCTGACACCGCATTCTGCAAACATCCGTCGATTGCTTTTTTGGGGACTCTTTGCGAACGTTGCCAGCACCATGGTCGCTGTGCCTTCATCGGTGGCTGTTCGTGGACGGCCACTTCTCGGTTGGTCTGCAACACTTCCAGTCTTCTTGAACTTCTCACTTGAGTTTGGCAACGGTGTCGTGTGTGATGTGTGTGCCGGGGGCGTGTATTCTGTTAAAATCCTCGGCAACCTTGCGACAGCTTCCTGATCCTGCCAGAAGAATGATCTCTATACGCTCTTCTTGGGACAAAGGCATCTCAGCACATCACCTGCAAAAAAATAAGAAATAAATAATCATTTATTTATCATGACCATTTTGCCTATGTATGGAGACTTTTGACTCACCCTGTATATATATATATATATATATATATATATTATGGCGGTACATGTAATAGGGGTGAAAAAGTTTATTGCAGGCAAGTCACTGAGCATGTGGATATTTTAATTCTACTTGTTTACAAAAATCTTCATGGCAAATTTCTACTTGGTAGCAAAACTTTCAGTGGGTGCTAAAGCTCATGTTCAATTACTCTTAGATTGCTGATTTGTCGTATGGGGCTTCTGGTATTTAAATTTTCCGAGCCCGCCGATTGAGGGAAATTTACGGTCATGTAAAGATGCCAGCTCAATGCCGAAGGACGACTACCATGAAATGCTGGATCTGACAATGATTTTCCTTGGTGAAACACCACCTAAAAAAATGAAATTCCGAAAGCCAGGCGCGTTCCACCATGCCAGATGGATGGCTAAGGCTATTTATGCTTTTTAAATCTACTCGTACTTATTTTGGGGACGGTTTGAGATGTCACAAGCTGAAGAGAAGAACCTACTTGAATTCTGCCTTTTCGTCGCAATGGTGTATGTTAAAAGCATGGTACTCTAGCCCTGTTCAAAAATCAACGTTTCTTATTTTCATAGGTTTCTGTACTTTTTCCCATGCTTTTTGACCTGAAAAGGCCGAAAATCACAACCATTTTCACGTAGGTTGTTGGGAAGCATTGCCGCATGGAGCTTTAATTTTTCTGCCTTGAAATCGGCCAAAAGCACCACTTCCGGGGTCCCTTGAATCATGTTTTGCACTATAACTTTTTATCTAAACAAGATTGAGCAACAAAATAGGCACCAAATTAAAGTGTTTTTAATCCTCTTTCTAACTTATACAATTATGATAGTCTTGGAACAAGAAATGGCACATTTGTACATACAAAGATTTCAGAAATATCACAAAATTCGTTTTCTCACACTCAAGGCAGACAAGGCGCCTTATTCATGACACAAATTTGAGATTAACATTTTGTCACAAGTCTAATCGATCAAGAAGTGAAAGCATTACATGATGATTAATTTCATAATGACATTTACACAGTCAGTTGTTGAGAGTTTGTTTCTTGAAGCTGTCAAAGCGGCGTCTGTTGAACTCCACAGCTTGAAGGAGATAGTCCCTTTGCTTGGCATCTGTTGTTATGACATTTGCAAAGTCGCTCATCATCTTGACACCACGTTCAGCAATGTCATTCACCGCTTTCAGATTCTTAACATAGTCCAACGCTTTTCTGTAGTCCTCATTCTGTGGCCAAGTCGTGACAGGTTCCAGAAGCCACTCGGATCCAATGTTCAGTGTGTCCAGCAGGAAATGTGATTCTGGGCCAATGAGATCAACCAGGGTGGTCTTAGCTGTGACTCTCTGGAATAGAGGCTTTCCTGTTCTGAAGCTGTCTGGCTTCTCAGTGGCATGTAAGTTGGCAGCAATGTCGTGCTTCAATGTGTCACTCAATCTACTGCTGAACAGGGCAAATGGCACGACTTCCTGCGTCAGGTACCATTTGTGGTTTTCCATCTTATTAAGTACTGCATCAGCAAGCTCTGGGTCAGTTTCCTTGTACTTCAACATGTCCTGGATTAGACTTAGATCATTCACGGGAGCATCTGCAGCAGACATTGACATCATCCATACAGGAGTGTAGAACAGCGCAAGGAAGGTGTTGAGTCTTTCCAGCTTTGATACAGTGTCTTCGTCGTACTCAAGTTGATCTGCAAACATCAGCATTTTCATGGAGTACAGGTTTCTGGCCATCCATCTGGCCTGATGAATGGCGCCTGGTCGACTCCAGTGAATACCTCGAGGAGGCATTCCTCCAAGAACAATGACTGTCAGTTCAGCCATTTCCCTGTAGTCGGCTCTTGGAAGCCTTTCTGCTGTTAGAATGTCTTGGAGTATTTCTTCACTGTTCTTCTTCTTTTCCTTCAGCCATTTGCTGTTGATAGCCAGCATCTTTGGGTTTTCCTTGGACAAGTCCGTCCAAACATCCTTCAGATGCTCAAACCAGGGATTATCTGGCCCCTTCACCTTCCCAAACAGCTTCTCCCAAACTGCTCCTACTAGGATTTCCAGGATGTGATGTCGACAGGCCAGATAAAACACCTTTTTGTTCAGCATTTTCTCTAGCAGTTTGGCAGCTCCTCTGTGAACTCCACTGTTACTGGATGTAGTGTCAAAAACAAGGGCAGTAACATTATCCGTAAGTTCCCATGTCTCCAGTAAATCCATTGAAGCCTCAGCCTGAGCTGTGCCAGAAGAATTGTCGATGACAGGTACTCCCAATAACTTTCCTTCACTGTATGAAGGTGGACCAGACACTAGCACAGCTAAAGTCTCTGAGGTACTTCCATTCACTGCCCAAGACATCTTTGAGCAACTTTCCATCCCAGTGTAAGGCAGCGTACTGTGGGGGGTTTTCACAAAACTTGGACATGTGACTCTGGCTGATATTATACCTGGACAGCATTCTGTTGCGACGTGTTGTTGAGGTTGAGATGAAGAAGTTATCCAGATCAGCCCCTCCAGCTTTCAAGGTGGCAGAAACCATGGCAGTAACTTGATTGTCTGATAAACCAAGACGATCAGCTGTATTGCAGATGACATCACATTCCATGACCTTCCTTGGAAACGTCAAAGTCACACTAGTCACAGTGTCTTGATGGTGAGAACATCCAGGACGAGGCTGATGGTAATCCATGTCCTCTGTGTTAGCGTCGTTGTCAGTTGAGTCACCCCAGGTAATGTCATCCACATGAACAACTGCCTCTTGTTCTGCTGCAGCTGTAAAATAGTACAACATGTTAAGACAGTAATTGTTAAGTACATGCTAAATATCGCAATGGAGTAAAACTTAAAACTTTTTGTAACGTTCAAAGTAATTAGTTTTACCTTGTTCTTGTCTATGCTGCAGTCTTTCATTCCTCGCTGCTTGCTGCAGGGATCTTGTCTCAAAAATCTTGTCATGACCAGACATATGACCTTTCCTCTCAGTCTTTTGGTCTTCGTAGAACATGATATCCTCATCTTTCTTCTCTCTGGATAACAGTCTGTTGTTCTGTATTTCCTGGATTGCATCTGGAGCTCCTATATCGAACAGGCTGTCTAATTCCAGCACAAATGCTCCTTTTTTTCCTCCAGGGTTACTTGCTCTTCCTTTGCTTTTCACCAGAGCACGATGTTTCTCATGTAGTTTCATGAAGAGCATCATTGCGTTGTACTTGGTCATTGTCTTGATCCTAGCCATCTGCCAGAATGGGATGATAGATTCAACTGTTTCATATGCAAGGTCTTGAACCATAGGCCTCCCTGCATTTTCCGGTAAATTCTGAAGATTAAGGAAATACTGGAACGCCTGTCTGTTGGTGGGAAGCTGGGAACCACTGGTAAAAGCTGAAAGGTATCCAACCAGGAAAGTTTCAGTGAGAGATCTGGTAGATGGCCCAGTTGACACCTGCCTGTGGACAGTACGTGGAGGTTCTGAGATATCAACTGTGCGCCCACGGAGCTCCCTCAGCTCTTTGCTTAATGCCATTGTGAAGTTGTAACTTGTAGATGGTTTTCTAGATTCTGATTGAGTTTCTGTTGTTTCCTGAAAAATGATAGATAATTATTATTATTATTATTATTATTAATTATTATTTATTATTATTATTATTATTATTATTATTATATTACTAATTTTATGCTCTTTCATTTGATACCTAATTTGTTGCTCTATCTTGTTTAGATCAAAAGTTAAAGTGCAAAACATAATTCAAGGGACCCCGGAATTGGCGCTTTGGCCGATTTCAAGGCAGAAAATTTAAAGCTCCATGCGGCAATGCTTCCCAACATCCTAGGTCAAAATAGTTGTGATTTACGGCTTTTTCAGGTCAAAAAGCATGGGAAAATGTACAGAAACCTATGAAAATAAGAAAAAGTTGATTTTTGAACAGGCCTAATGGTACTCCTTCCAGATGGCAAGTGATGCACCAATTAATGGCCTCAACCTCTGCAAGGAGCTTAGTGCTTACAGTGAATTCAAGGCAGCTGCCAGTAGTGTCGCCTTTACTTCCTTCCAGCGCCACCTATGGTACTTGGGATCTGATTGGAGTTTTTTTGTGTAGGAAGGAGGAGGGGGCTAAGGGTAAACGCCCGCAAAAATGATCCCTCCACAGAAGAAGAAGAGAGCCAAAAACAACGTCTTCAATGTTCAATGATGCCTTTTTTGTTTTTCTTTTTTTAGAAATTTTGAAAATATTGTGTAGTGTGTAAGGTGCATGTATGTGTAGTGAAGAATAGAGGGAGAAGTGTGCTTGAGAGCATGCTGGACTGCTCACAGGGTAGATGAGACACGGAAAAAGATCAGCTAAGGAGGACAGTGACAGGAGAAACGGGAGTTCCAGCATTCCCTGTCTCCTGCCTAACGTCCTCCCCGGAGTACTTCCCTGGTCGATTGGTGTCTACAATCTCCTCCTGGTTTGGCTTTGTTTCGTTTGAAACCTTATCGGAAAACAAAGATGAAAATGGTTGAGGCAGCAAATTTATTACAGAAAGGAACATTAAAGAAAGATCGGAGAAAATCCAACGGAAACGTTTCAGTAGAGAGGATGGATCTCTCAGACTTTGTCGATTCAGCGTCATTCAAGTTATTTGATACTTTCAAGATCAGCCGAGAGTTCTTAGGACATCTGATGAGTGGAAAAAATTACCAAGACGAGAGACGATCCCTCCTATCCATGTAAAGACTCAATGTTATCAACGACAGTGCTGAAAGGGGCGTGTCCATGATAAAGAATTTCAATGCAACCATTACCAAAGCCGAGACTCAAAAGCAGTTCCTCTTACACGTAGTGGAAATGCACCGGCACTAATTTCCTGACCACAATAAGTCGACATTGGCCACCGGTAAATGTTCAGGCGACTAGATTTCATGTATGATATTAAGGTGATATCAATGCATTTGTGCCATCACTGAACGTTATATTGTGCGAATTCATTGGTTATCTAAATGTTACTTAGCCAATTCACCCACTGTACGTATTCTAATGCTTGAGCACCGAGTAAATACTCTCGGATTCCACTCAAATTCGTCTCAGAGTTTTATGTTCTTAAGTCTAATAAAAAAAAGTACATGCTTGCTTGAATTTTTAATTTTCATTTATTTGAGTCATCTTAATATATATAATATATATATAGTGCATGCCAAGTTATTATGCAGTTATCATTTTCTGACATAACTTTTATAGAAAATACGTATCAAAGTGTAATCTTCAGCACTTATTCATATACAACAGAGTAGATTGTGCAGTAATTTGAAACATTATTCTTTCGTAATTAAAATAGTTATGTTAAAACAAACAACTAGTGTGTTTCGATATTATGCAGACATTCTACAATCGGTATAAAATGTCCTTCAGTGTCTTATATACTAGTGATATATGAGGAAAAAGATACAGAACAGCTCAATATGCATTATTTAATTAAATATAGAACAAGATTCAAATATATTACCTATGTTACCACCTTTATTCTTAATCGCACCACAAACCCTTTTATCGAGAGACCTTGTGAAATTTCTAAGTTTCGCTGGTGTAATATTCACAATAACTGTAAAAACTGTTCTTGTTGCCTGTAATAATGCATTTTTGCATATGTATTGCTTGCCACCGTCATACACCCTCCTTTTAATGATCAACCATACTGTAGATTCTCTGTAGGGTTGATATCTGGAGATACTGGTGGCCAGTTCATCAATCTATTATCCTTGAAACCCTTCTTCGCCAGATGGCTGATAGTGATGCGGGGAGGGGGGCATGGGAAGGGGCATTGTCATGCACAAAGATGGTTTTTCGCTTGAAAGTTGTTCGTCACGAACAAGAGTGGCTTCATAATTGTTCTTTGCATTTCAGACCAGTTCTGTTCTGTAGATGATACTTTCCTCCTATTCAGACATCATTCACACGTATCACAATTTCTCCTTTATCTTAATTCTAAACATCCCTGTACTAAATTTACTTATAAAGAAGAAGTCAACTCGCAACTAACATTCCTCGATGTTAAAATTTCAAAATTAAACAATAATTTTACGACTTCTGTGTTTAGGAAAAGGACTTTCACTGGTTTAGGTACTGACTCTCTGAGTGATATGCCCTTCATATACAAGATTAATTCCAATAGGACACTGTTTGATCGTGCCTATAAAATTTTCTTTTACTGTAAAAATTTTCATTAAGTAATATTTTTTTACCAAGTACTTCCACGGCAACCTCTACCCAGCTAGTCTGGTTCCGAAATCCGTTGGATTTTATCTAAATAATATCTGTAGCCCTAAACACCCAACTCCTACAGTTCTCAGAGGTATTAGATACATGCAGCTCCCGTTTTATGGATACATCAGCAAAAAGATTAAAACTGACTTAAAGTCCTTATTAACTCCACTTTATCCACAAACTGATTTTAGGTTTGTTGGTGTCATTACTTTCATGATTGGTTTCTTTTTTAGATAAAAGGGGATCCTGCCTAAGTAGGCTGACCATACGTACCGTTTTGAACGGGACAGTACCGTTTTGTATGGGTTTTTGTATGGGTTCTGTCACTGAAGAATAATTGTAAGCTCAATATGTTTATGTACTTACTTTTTCATGAATACAGAATATTACATAACCCCCGTCCCTTTTTTGCCATCCCAATGTCCCGTTTTTGTCTCAAGGAAATATGGTCAGCCTATGCCTAAGTCCCTGATGTCTTGACTCGTATATTCTTTACACTGTGGCTATAGTGCCACATATATTGTCTCCACTTCACGCCACTTAAAAACGAGGGTTTATCAGCTTTTGGGAGTTAGTAGCACAACCTCCTTGCCGTTGAATAAACCAAATAAATCATCTATCTGAGAACATAGTTTAAATTCTAGTCACTGTGTCACTCTCAATAGTTTTTTTAATCCTTTGTAAGCTAACTTGTGAAATTGATTTAAGACTTATGGAGTCGTTTTACATTTTCAGCAATAAACCTACTCTGAATGATTATGTTTCAACTATTGAATTAAACATTGTAAGGTAATGTACTTTTAGTTATTTTAATTGTTTTAAATCATATTTTAACATTTTAAACTATGTACTACAACAGAAGTAAATTGTGTATACGAGTATATGTTAGGTTTTCTTTTAACTTTTGAATTTGATGAAATTGGCTTCCTCTTAGTTGACTACCACTGAAGATAGGAATTAGGTCTTCCGAAACGTCTGGTAATTAAAGAATGTTAGTTCAAGCGTTTATTCAATATATATATATATATATATATATATATATATATATATATATATATATATATATATATGTGTGTGTGTGGAAAAGGTTTTCCCACAGAAAATAAATTTTTGTTTAAAGGAAGGATTAATCTTTTACATTTTTAATACTGTATAACTTAGCCAATGCTCACAGTAGATGTCTGGCAGCCTTTCTTAAGCTTAACGATATCAGAGGTGCCAAATCTATAATTTTAAATGGAAACTCCTAACTTCTAAGTGTTCTTTTCGGCTAATATAAATCACATAAAAATGTTAAGGGATCATGTCAAGAATAGCGAACCCAACACCTGCAGGGTTCGCTATTCTTGACAAGGGAATTTTTGGGTTCGCTATTCTTGACCTGGTAAAATTGGGTTCGCTATTCTTGACATGGGAAGTCCTCAAGGACGTTTTCATAACTTCAGACGGTAGGTTTATGTCTCCCAATTTTAAGTAATTAGTTAAGGACGTATTAAATGCTTTTATATTAGTCTTTTTTTATTTAACCAAACTAGCACGACTTAACCTAACCAATCGTCAATGCCGTACAGTATAAAGAATCCTCTTCTCTTAATATATAAAAATAAATAAATAAAAAAAAATTGTTTTTTATTTATTTTTTTAGGTTAATTGTACGCCCTTGACGATTGGTTAGGTTAAGTCGTGATAGTTTGGTTAATTTTTGCTACCCGCGACCCGCACGAAGGGCGGGTCTTAGGCTAGTTGTAACATAAGAGAAATTGTAATATTTTAATATTTATTATATAAACAAATTTATAATGCAAATAAATAAAATAAGTATTTTTACAATAATAGGACTAGAAGACATAAGGCTAAAATTAACAACATGCGAGGATGCAAACGCGAATTTCTTCCAGGTTATTTACAACAGTTCATGTGGATGGAAAGAAATAAAGTAAACAGGTTAATTAATTTCTGTAACGCAATTGCCACTCAATTTCCTTTTTAATAAATTAGTATACGGTTCATTTTCATTTCAGTAAATTGTTTTATTTATTCTTTCATCAATAAAGTGAAGATTACATATGTTTAACTTTTTCCTTTACATGATATTTATATTGGGTTTGCTATTCTTGACATGGGAACTTTTGGGTTCGCTATTCTTGACAAGGGAATTTTTGGGTTCGCTATTCTTGACATGGTAAAATTGGGTTCGCTATTCTTGACATGATCCAAGTTAAGTATAAAACCAAAATTTTATATAAATTCTTTTGCTAATATCATTATTAGACGAGGACTTTGCAACTTTAATAATCTTTTGCAAACGTCGCACCACGGGAGTCTCTCCAGGGCACAGCAAAGGGAGGAACGGCAGTTCGTGCCACGCCTTAGGGTCAAGCAGTCAACTGATTTTGGTTTCGTTAACAATCCTCTAAACAATTGTAGTGTAAAAACTTTGATTTCTGTTTTAACTTTGCTTTATAAACCCCTAATATCTTGAAGTGAACTATCCTTTTGAATAAAACTGTGAAAAAGGGTAACGCGTCATTTTTATCCTTTCACGTCTAGATTTATAGACATTTCATTCTTTCAACGGATTGAGGGAAGGGACGCCATTTGACGAAAGTATTAAATTATTCGTAATACGCAGTCAGATCAAGTTGAAAAAAAGAACCTTGCACGTATGCGGTCGTTACGTAACAACAGGAATAGTGTAACGTCTATATATACAGGGTGTTTGTAAAGTCCCTATCTATTTTAGTGAAAACGTAACAAAGAGGGTAAAATTCAATAACAATATAATAGGAGGCATACATTCAATGAATACTTAAGCATATGATTCTACATGAGCACCATCAGTATCTCTACAGAGTTTAAATCTGTCAGCAGCATTGCGGAACACATCTTGGAGCATGACAGGGGTTACTTTTGTAACTGCTGTTACGATACGAGCACGTAAATCTTGCAGATCTGTAACCCTCGTTTGATAGACGTTTAATTTGATAAAGTCCCATGCAAAGAAATCCAAGGGCGTTAGGTCAGGAGATCGAGCCGCCCAGTGCCTGTTGCCTCCACGTCCGATCCACCGATTTGGAAATCGTTCATTTAGGTACTCCCGAACAATGTTTGCGTAATGACAAAGTACCCCATCTTGTTGAAAGACGACGGTGTTTAAAATGCCATCTGAATGTAGCTGCGACATTTACGTGCTCGTATCGTGACAGCAGTTACAAAAATAACCCCTGTCATGCTCCAAAATGTGTTCCGCAATGCTGCTGACAGATTCGAACTCTGTAGAGATACTGATGGTACTCATGTAGAATCATATGCTTAAGTATTCATTAAATGTATGCCTTCTATTATATTGTTATTGAATTTTACCCTTTTTTGCTACGTTTTCACTGAAATAGATAGGGACTTTTAAACACCCTGTGTATATATATATATATGTGTGTGTGTGTGTGTGTGTGTGTGTGTGTGTGTTTGTGTGTGTGTGTATATATATATATATATATATATATTATATACTTTAGCGTGAGAAATTATTTATACGTTTAATATCGACAAAAAATACGTAAACCTGAATATAACTTTATTAGAAGTATTAAAACTAGGGCTGAGCATTTCCCGCTCTTTTCTTAGTCCCGGGAAACGGAATTAAAAAACTTGCAATCACGGGATTAAAAAAATTAAATAAGGTTAAAGTACTGGAATAAATTAAATAACTGAAACAAAAAATTTCCTTTTATTGAACAAAAACATGCTTTGGTAAAAACTTTCTTGAGACTAATAAAACTGAAATTATTGTTTTATTTGGAATATGACAAAATAATGCTTTAAAAAACACACATGATCAATACTATTATCACTTAAAGATGTTCGGGGTTTTGTGATGAATAATCCTACAGCAGAAAATGCTCTTTCCGACTGAATTGACGTTGGAGGAATTGTCGCCAGAGCATTAAATAAGAGGTTTAAATTTTGTTCTATTAGCAGTGGCTTGATTAACATTCATTTCTTTTGTGATGTTTTTTACGTCGTATCTCAGGCGCAAATCTTGTTGCTCTGTGGTTCCCACTTCTTTCTGCACAAGTGCATCCAAATTTTCTTCCAAAGACCTTTGATTGGAAGGTGAGTTAGAGGAAAAGATCGAGTTCTAGTGATGTATCAAAAATCTGTTGGGGTTCATTTACATCAGTATTCAGTACCTTCTGCCACTACGTCCGTCTCACATTTTCTGAAAAGCCTGGCAAACAACTCTTTGGCAGTTGTTTGCAATGTTGATTTAGAAGGCAGCTTCTTATTACGTCTCTCTTGAAGTCTTTTTTCTACTGATTGTTTTAAGGTGGTAGAAAAACAAGTTTTCTGTTCTCTCAACTCATTTACAATAAAAGCACACACCTTCTGCAGTGAGCAATGTTGCATCTCTGCCACCAAGTTTCTCCAATCCAATTTTAGCAGGTTCTAAAGATGAGATAATAACATTTATATATTCAAATTCTTCATCTGAAATATCCATGCCCTTTCCAATCCCAAGGTCAATCAATGCTTTCGAAATTGGTTTTCTTAGTTGTACAAATCTTTTCAACATTACTATTAAACTATTCCATCTTGTTTGTGAATAGAGTTGTAGATGAAGTTTTGGTTATGCTCAAGTCTTAGTACATGTTTTTGTAAGATTTCGTTTTTTAAGGGAGATCTACGAAATAATTTCACAATTTTTCTCACTTTTGTAATAGTGCTAGCAGTGTGTATGTCTTAAAACCCTTCTGCTAGTTCAATAGGGCTCACATCGACAACATTATCGGCATTGTTGTTTGAAATTTCGACAGCAGTTGTAAATTCGTCTTCTTCAACATTCTCTTCATCACTATCATTGTTCATGCTTGCATCTTCCTCAGAAATGTCTTCTGATACCTGTTGATTAACTGTTGCGTTTCTTGAATTACTTTTTTTGTAAAGGACATCACAAACAGCCAAGTGCAGACCATGTGCAAGACATTGTTGATGCTCACTTTGGCTAATTCTTCCAAATTTTACGATGATACTGGCTCCATCTGTTACACTAGCAACTATGTCATTTTCCATGCTTAATTTAAAGTCATTTATTTTTTTTTTCAACACGCTCAATAGTTTTATCAGCAGGCAGAGATCCAAAAATACGAACCATTTCCAAATTTCAGAACTTTCCAACTGCATGAACATTAACATTCATATAACGACGATTTCGTAGCGATGTGTATTCATCTAAAGAAATGCTAAATCTTTTACCATCTGATACTTTTTTTGTAGTTTCCGAAGTAATAGATTCCTTTGCAATATTATATTGTTTGTGCACCATATCCATAACTTGAGACGGTGTTTTTGGTAATGACATCTTTTTCAACGAAAGGTTTTCTACAGAAGCAAGCTTTGCAACAATTTCTTCACGGGTTTCTGTCTCTGGTTTAAATACAAACGAAGTTATTTTTTGTTGAACATTGCTCAGCCCTATTTTTTTCTTACTGACAGGATCTAAAGTCCCTGCACATGGTCTTTTTAAGTTTTCATCTCAGACCTTATGGACACTTTTCAAATGAAGCAAACCACTTGTTGAATAGCCTTTGCATTTTATTACTGCAGAACATTTCTTGCACTTAGCACTTTCATTTCCTTCTAGTCGTTCAAAATGCTGCCATGATTTGGATTCACTTTGGCTGCGTAACATGTTGAGATTATAATTTATAACAATGACATAAATATGTGGACATAATGTGGTACGGCAGATCAACAGACACTACACTATGACAAGCGGTAGACTGAGTGTTAGTTAATAAACCTGCTGCTTGCGCTCGGTGGCGCTTTTATACTATTGGTTGAAATTATTCTAGAATGTTATAGATGTTATACATGATTTTGACATAATTATTACATTTATAAAGTACCTTACGCCAGCCAAAATAATCATGCTATAGATTGGGAATCAAGTAAGGTACTTTATAAATGTAATAATTATGTCAAAAGAAAAATAATAGAATCTGTATGTATAGAAAAAGAAGATAATTTTAATTTGTGCGAAGGTACTTATAAGTTGGACCCTTTAATGAGATTCTTGGTCAAAAAATCCCTTTCGGCGTCGGGTGAACGGGTTCTAACCTAAGTGTGAATTTCTTAAATGTCTCTGGATTGTTTCCTTCCTCGCTTTTGGTTCATTCCTTTTTTTTTCGATAAAATGTAAATGGAATAATAAACGTAAATGTAATAATGGAAGTAATAATTGTGGAAATAAATATAAATGCAATAAATGTAATAATAAAGGTAATAAAATGAATGTAATAATTAGTGTAACGGTAATAATAATAAATGTTAAAAAACGTAAATGCAATAATAAATGCAGTAATTATGTCAAAATAATAGAATCTGTATGTATAGAACAAGAAGATAGTTTTAATTTGTGCGAATGTACTTATAAGCGGGACCCTTTAATAAAAAAATGCCCTTCTGGGGTCGGGGGAACGGGATCTAGCCTAGGTGCGAATTTCTTAATGGTCTCTGGATTGTTTCCTTCTCCCCTTTTTCATTCGTTTTTCGGTTTATAATTTCTGTATAATAAACAACAATGTAATAATAAATTTATAATTTCTGTAATAAATAATAATGCAATATTAAATGTAATAAATTTAATAATAAATGTAATAATTATGTAAAAAAAATATTAGAATCTGTATGTATAGAACAAGTAGATAGTTTTAAATTTGTGCGAATGTACTTATAAGCGGGTCCCTTTAGTTTAAAAAAAATAAAAAATGCCCTTCCAGTGTGGGGAGAACGGGATCTAACCTAAGTGCGAATTTCTTAATGGTCCCTGGACTGTTTTCCCTCTTGTTTTTGGTTCATTCGTTTTTCTGTATCCACCCGAAGAGGATGTCAGTGGGCATTGAAACTGTTGTGGAAATAAACTCTGTCTATTAGAGTGGGGTTTTATTATCATAGAAACAAACTAATGGAATTTATAGCGCTAGTCAAAACTGAGAACTTTGATATCATAGGAATAACGGAATCTTGGATTCATTCTGAATCAAGGGATTTTGTAGGAGAATTTGAAATGGTAGGTTACAAAATGTTTCACAAAGATATGAACGGAAGGGAAGGCGGCGGTGTACTTTTGTATGCTCGGGGACTTCCTGCACCCGGTAAACAGTAATATCGTATCTGTTCATGAAATGTTGGGAATTGATCGAAACCTAAATAATAAAGTAGTGCATGTACTTCTAGTATATAGGCCACCTCACTACCCCGTTGATAATGATATAAACTTGTATAACCAATTAAGCAGAATAGTGAGTAATAAGATCAGTGTGATTTTTGGTGATTTTAATTGTGGTAATATAAATTGGGAAAAAAAACAGCTGATGCTGAGGGCTCAAAACTGTTGGAATTTGCCGATGATAATTTATTAAGTCAATGGGTTGACGGTCCTACAAGGGGTAATAATAAACTAGACCTCGTATTCACGAACGAAGATACCTAGTCTCTAACCTGACTATTGGTGAAAATTTGAGTAACAGCGATCATAATTTGATTAGGTTTGACCTCAGGGTTCCAGTTAATACACGCGAAAAGACTCGTGAAAAACTGGATTTCTCGAGAGCAAGTTTTGAAAGCTTCCGAAGTAGTTTAGACACACTTGAAGTTCTAATAAGTGAGGATGTCAATGTCACCTGGAGCTCATATAAGGATCAATTTAGAATATTACAGAACACTTTTATACCCACTAAAATAGTTTCCTTGTCAACAAAGTCACCGAAATGGTTTAACAACGAAATTAGCAGTGCTATTACGGGAAGAAATAGAGCCTGCAAACTACTTAAGTTACATTTCAACCAGACTAATTCAGAAAACTCTATAAACCTACGTAGGAGGGTTAAGTCCTTAATTAGATCAGCCAAACGTGATGAAGAAGCTAGAGTTGCCTCACTCTGTAAAGTTAACCCTAAAGAATTTTTGGCCCATGTTAATAGCAGAAAGCCAATTAAAAATTCTGTAGGCCCCCTAAAAGATAGAAATGGCGAACTGAAATTGGGTGATAAAGATATAGCTAATACGTTAAACGAGTTCTTCGTAACAGTCTCCACGGAGGAAGACACAACTGAAGTGCCAAGTCCTCGGATTACATATGACGGGGACCATCCCGTAGAAACCATAACTTTTACGAGAAATGAGGTACAGCAATTAATTGATGAGATGAACCAATAGAAATCACCTGGCCCCGACTTATTTCCTCAAGGTTATTAAAAGAGGTTAGCCAGAATGTTGTTGACGACTTAGTAACCATATTCAAACAATCAATCGAGTTCCAACAGACTGGAAATTAGCAAGTGTAACACCAAACTTTAAAAAGGGTGATAGGGAAAATCCTTGTAATTACCGCCCGATCAGTTTAACACCAGTTGTCGACAAACTGTTGGAATCCATCATTACAAAACGTATTGTGTATCACCTTGAATCTAACAATATAATTTTTTATTCTCAACATGGATTTAGGCGACATAGATCCTGCCTGACAAACCTGTTACAATTTTTCCATAATATGCATACGCTATACGATGCAAGTAGGGCAATAGGTATAGTGTATCTCGACTTTCAAAAAGCCTTTGACAAAGTCCCTCACGCGAGTTTGATGGCTAAAATCAAAGGACGAGGAATCACCGGGCTCGTTTCCAACTGGATTGAGGATTGGTTAAAAGATAGAAAGCAGAGAGTGGTAATAAATGGAGTGGCTTAGGAGTGGGAGCCCGTCACCAGTGGTGTCCCACAGGGTTCCGTTCTGGGTCCTTTACTTTTTATCATGTATATTAACGATAAAGACGTCGGGCTTCTAAGTACAATCTCCAAATTTGCAGACGATACGAAATTAGGAAGTAGTGTAGGTACTGAGGAGGGCGTAAGAACGCTTCAGAATGATCTTGAGAGATTGGGCGAATGGTCTGCCACTTGGCAGATGCCATTCAACTTGGACAAATGTAAGGTAATGCACATAGGTTATAAAAACCCGAAGACCGCTTACTCTCTCTTGGGAAAGAAATTGACTGAAACCGATCTAGAGAAAGACTTAGGAGTCTATAACAGCAATGATCTGAAACCATCGAAGCACTGTGCAGAAGTCGAAAATAGGGCCTTAAAAATATTAGGTTATATTAAAAGACAGTTCCAGTTTCGGGACAAGGAGACTGTAATGTCTCTTTATAATTCACTAGTCAGACCTCAACAGGAATACTGTGCGCAGTTTTGGGCTCCATCCCTCAGGAAGGACATAGAAAGGTTAGAAATAGTACGAGCAAGGGTTACAAAATTGATCCCTTCAATGAGAATGCAAAGCTACCAACGGAGATTGGAGCACCTAAATCTGTTTACCTTAGAGACGAGGAGGTTGCGCGGTCAACTTATTCAAGTCTTCAAGATGCTCAATGGAATAGACAGGGTAGATTACAGAAACTTATTCTCATTTAATGCCAATCCGACACGAAATAATGGGTTTAAACTGGAACAAAAGATATTTAGGACCACTGTATGCTGCAATTTCTTTTCGTATAAGATAGTTAATATCTGGAACCAACTTCCCTCAGAGGTTGTTTCCAGCCAAAGTGTAAATGTGTTTAAAAATAGGCTAGACAAAGTACTGAATACTCTCATAGTTTAAGAGTAAAACATAACGTAACTCTGCATGAGTTCGCTTGCACGGTGTCTCTGTGGGCATGCTAATTATAGAGCTTTTTATATATTCTCTACTTTGGTGTAAAATTTCCTTGGCTACTTTTCCAGGGTCAAGGTTTTTTCTTCAACCTTTTTCCGTACCTACCTCTGGCAGGGAGGGAGCAGAGGGTGGGGGGAAGAGCCTTATACCTTTCTATCCAGTTTTCTACTACTGCTAGGATAGTTCAAAGAAAAATAAACTTGTTTAATAACAGGAATCCCCCAGAGTGGACCGGAAGGTCTTTGAGGCTTCCTCTTGTCCTTGTAACTCCTTGTAACTCTCTCTCTCTCTCTCTCTCTAGTTCTCTCGTTCTCTCTTTCTCTCTCTCTCTCTCTAGTTCTCTCGTTCTCTCTTTCTCTCTCTCTCTCTCTAGTTCTCTCGTTCTCTCTTTCTCTCTCTCTCGTTCTCTCTCTTTCTCTCGCTCTCTCTCTCGTTCTCTTTCTCTCTCGTGCTCCGCAGGGGGTATAAAGGTTACGCACACTTCTTCTGGATGTTGTAAACTTTATACTTGGGGTGTGACAACCCTCCGGTCCCGAGTCGTGGGATTCTAGAGAAATTGGCTGCCAGTTCCTTTAGGTTCTCTCTCTCTTTCGGGAGGGCGGGTGAAGTCTGTTGTACAATCCTGTCCCGTAGGTTACTAGGACCCCATCCCATCCCTACTCTGTCCTTTTAGCTTAGATTAAGGATGCTCTCCTCTGACTGAAAAAAAAACTGCCTTTTCGTTTAGTACTAAGTCTTTTTCTCTAATTTTACTATTAGGACCCTACTGCTACCTCATGCTTGGGCTAGTGCCCCGTTAAGCTCATTCCTAACGCGTAATGGCCTGACCAGCGCCCTGCGACCGTTATTTGGTGACCAATTGATGGTGCTTGGCTGTACTGCTTTTAGGTGAGAGAGCTTTACTGCCCAGCTGGTTGCCAGGCCAGCGGAAAGTCTCGGGCGTAGCTGCTGGATCTGGTGGGATATCCTTTGAACACGGGATTCTAAGAGTCTGGCCGTTTGAGAGTGACTAGTAAGACTTAGTAAGGAGTTGCATCTCGCTGTCGCTCCTGGCGGGAAGTCCGTGACGCCTGTATCGCGAGTGTTTGTCAGTTGGTAGCTGCGACACGTTTGGGACTGTCCGGCCATGGGGAGACCTTTGGTCGGTGCAGCAGCAGTGAGAGGTGTAGTCCTCTGAATGGGATGAACGTCACTTGCAGGTAGGCGGATGCAGCTTGCGAGGGAATAATTCACCCCCTTCCTTTTTTTATGTACAGGCCAGAACGTTTTCAAAAGTTTTCATTGCTAGAATGCTTTATGGTATTCAGTGTATTCGGAGTCAGAACAAAATTAAGTTACAATGACTGGACCGCAGAAACTGAAGGCTGAGTGTGAGAGGTGTGGAGTAAACCAGTGGGTAACGAACTTCAAAGAAGCTTGCTTCGAGAAGATCAACCACTCCAGCATGTGCCACTTTTGCGAACTCATGCAGTTTTACGAGAAGGTAGAGGAGAGGGTCCGGCGACTCGAGTCGTCCAGATCGGCTGTTGGAGGCGCGGCGGTCACTGGAGCGGCTGCGCCCTCCACCCCTGAGCTCATTGATGGGATAGCCGCCCTGGAAAGGCGATCCAGCAGCGGACTGGACAGAGCTCGAGACCGCAGAGAAAGGGTAGAGGTGCAACCGGGGGCCGGGATGCAAAATCAGTGTCAAGAATCGCCAGCGACCCACGTGGAATGCACGGAACCGCGGCGCAAGGTGGAGGGAAGGGAGGGCGCAAAGAAGTGGCCGATAGAGAAGGGTGGGAAGGGGCCGATAAAGAAAAAGGGTGGGAAGGGGCCTACTGATAGCCCAAAGAAACCGAAGGATGTAGCTGCCGGTCAGGGTGGGTCGGGTGGTGTAAGTGCGGCTGAGTCTAAAGGTGGCGACGGGTATCGAAAGGTATCGGGCAAGAAGGCTGCGAAGCCGAAACCTGAGACCAGGTTGCCGTTGTCAGGACCTCCAACCGCTTTAGTCACCTGTGCACGAAGGAGGAAGACACCGTTTTGATTGAGGACTCACAGATCAGGGGCCAGGAGTACTTTGCTTCTACAAACCAGGACAGGAGGAAGGTAAGGTGCTTACCCGGTCGGGGAACGGCGCACTTAAGGATGGAGTTAGAAAAGCTGCGAATGGCTAGTCAAAGGACTGCCATCGTTGTGCAAGCTGGGGGCAATGACCTGTTCCTTAAAGGCGGTAGGGTAAGTTCGACGACATGGATCATCACCGAGATCATATCTCTTGTGGATGATCTAAAACTTAAGACAGACAGGGGAATGTTGATGGGTATTTTACCGCGGATGAATGCCATTGACCACGCGCTCAGTAAGGTTGTGCGCAACCCCTTCATTTATGTGGTGCCCACCTTTTTTCGCTTGCACTTATTTCGTACGCGCGTGGTTCGTTTATTTCAGGATGACTCTGCCTATCCACTCGGATGGCCTTTCAATTTTATACGCGTAGTTTCCCTCGGCTGACTTGAAGCCCACTTTAAATTTCAAACTTTCAATGTTAATTTACCCTCAGCTTACAAGAGAGGCCTATTGCAAGGTAGCATAGAAACGACACACTCCCTCTTATAAAGTTTATTTAATTTCACTCCAATTAAGACATAAATTGAAAGAAATATGCGGATGTGCGATTACACATTTTGTTTAAAAAATCAAATTCTTAATTTAAAGAAAATGTTTGCAAGTATTTAAGTCGCAAAAAATATTTATACAGAGGTTTTTTTTTATTTGCGTGTAACTTTAGAAACAGCACTAAATTCAAATTTCGTAATCTAAGAAACAGTTTACAAAAAAGAGTTTACTTACAAAAATTTGGGAAATTTACCTCAACAGTTCTGCGCGAGTTCCGCAGATTTTTCCAGGAAAAAAGTCCATCAAATAAATTAGATTACTTCTCACCATAACTGAATGGTCATGCACTAAGCTTCCCGGGTTTCCACGGGAACCAACTTCGACACAAAATATTGACTCTTCCCTGAGGAAACCTAATATGTCGCAAACTTAAGTTTAACATTTAATTTGAACAAAATTAAATTAAACGAAATTTCACAAAATTCTTTGTCTGTCGGCTAACATTCATTAACCCTTTTGGTGCGTGGGACTGATCTCTTCAGTCATTGAAAATGTTCGCCAGTGACGCGGGACTGATCTCCTCAGTCATAAATACATTTGCTTGTATTAAACCCGTCGTCGCGGAGAACCGAGTCTTTTTCGTAATTGTAGGAAAGTTTAGACTTTTCTCGAGCGATATCTGGCAACTTTTATGTTTTGAATTTTTTCCTGATACAATATTTGAGCATATGGTTGTAGAAACAAACACGTATGCTGAGCAGTTTCTTGCCCAAACTGAAATAAAACGCTGTTCATGGTATAAACAATGGTTTCCTACAACAATAAATGAGATGAAGGCCTTTAGTGGATTATTGCTTCTAATGGGAATTATTCAAAAACCCACAATAAACTCTTATTGGTCTACTGATGAATATATAACTACACCGATCTTTTCAGCGGTTATGAAAAGAGACAGGTTTTGTAATATCTTACGTTTTTGGCATTTTGCAAATGGCTCTGAAGAAGTCGATGGCTATTCAAACAAGCGTTTGAAAAAACTAAATCCCTTGCTAAAACTCCTTGATGATTCGCTAAATGGAAAATACTACCCATCAAGGAAACTAAGTTTGGATGAATCATTGCTGCTGTGGAAAGGTAGGCTTCTGTTTCGCCAGTATATAAAAACAAAACGCTCTAAGTTTGGAATAAAAAATTTCAATCTTGTCGATGAGAATGGTGTAACAGTGCGGTGCCAAGTATATACTGGAACAATGGAAACAACGGATAATTTTTCAAAGACAGAAAGTGTTGTTGTGAATATGATGCAGGGATTTCTTGGTAAAGGCCATCATGTATTCACGGATAATTATTACACAACACCAAAACTTTATCAATTCTTGAAAGAAAATAAGACTGGAGCTACAGGCACTATTCGAAATAATAGGCAAGGTATGCCCAATGAACTGAGAGGTGTCAAAATTGGAAAGGGGAAAAAACATGCATTCGAAAGTGAAGATCTTCTTGCACTCGTTTATTCAGATAAGAGGAATGTATTTATGCTTTCCAATGCACATTCAAATACAGAAGCTACTGTGAGGAGAAGGTCTAAACAAGGTCCAGTTCAGGTAAACATACCAACATGCATCAAGGACTATAACCAAAATATGGGTTTTGTAGACAAAACTGATCAGGTTTTGCATTACTATACAATGACTAGAAAAACAGTTAGATGGTACAAAAAACTGGCGGCGCATTTGATCAAAGTTCGTTTATTAGATGCTCTTGGGATCTATAATTTCATCAAAAAGAAGGTTACATATTCAGACTTCTGTCTAAATATCATAAAAGAGCTTACTGCCACTAGAGAAGATGTAACAAAGAAAGCAGTTTTGCCAAGGCTAGTTGGAAGGCATTTTATTGAATTTGTGCAATCTGAGAAAAGTCCAAACCCTACGAAAAGATGTAGTGTGTGTTATTTACACGGAATACGCAAGCAAACACGCTACCAATGCAAAACCTGTACCGAAAAACCTGGCCTTTGCATGATTCCTTGTTTTGAAAATTACCACACTGAAATGAACTTCTAAATTTTACAATAAAGGTAAGCTTCGAATTTCTTTTTATATATTTCTACATTTTTTATTTATATTATACATATATTATATATTATTTTATATATATTTTATATTTTTATATTTTTACATTAACTAACGAGTAAAAATCATAAATGTAATAAAAAATCATGACCTACGCGCTGCGCAGAATAGGCCTACAGTAGAAACGTCGCAGCCCTCGTCATGGGCGTAACTCACGCGGTCCGAGGGAAAGGGTTAAGCTCTTCCAACTAAGTTCGCACAAAACAAAAGCAATTCAAATTTTAAGTACAACGTGAAACAGTTTCAACTCACCTTAGAATTTTTCAGGCATGCCACAGAGCCTAAAGATTCATTCTTTACAAGCCACTTTATTTTTACGAGGCCGAACTACAACTGCCTTATAACTCTAAGTTACAACTCACGATTACAAGAACTCCTCCCTTTAGTGTCTAAAGGGCCTATCAAAAACATTTCCATTACATAAGGTCGTCCCTACGAAAGCTTTCATCCATACACAAGGAAAGAAGGAGCTTCTCTTTTTCCTCACTGGGTTTACAAGAATCATTGTCCTTTGATTGGATATTGACATTCCCTTCCTTAAAATCAACGTAAAATAAAGTCCTTTCTTCGAAGCCACTTGGTTTCTCAAATTTATGACCAACGTCATGGTTCAATTTAACAAATGGATTCGAAGTCTGTTTCCCAAAAGTTTAACCACGAAGCGAAGAGAAAACAAACAATTTTACATCTGAACCCTGCCAGCTTGTTCTCCCTTCACTTTGAAGCGAGGGCCGCTCCTCGACCCTACCATAAATCTTTATCGCGAGGCTGTCCTGGGTTATATTCTTACCGTGAGAATACAAAAATAAAAATCGAACGAACGTTGAACAATCTGAAACATTTTTATTTTTAACCCTGTAACAAGAAACCTATTGATATTCTTGAATAATTATACTCTAAACTACCTTGCTTTAGAGATTTAAACAACAAAATCTTAAAACTAAAATTTCTGCTCCTATTCTCGTAAGAGATTTCGGCACGCAAATTTGCCGTCACAACATCCCTCCCCTCCTTTAATTTTGCACTCCGATGCAAACTTTCTTAACTAGGGGCGGTTATCATCACTAGATTCAAAATTTTCACTAACACTGGCACATTTAGTTTTAATCGTTCTCAGTTTATTCGTAGTGTGAGGTCTGGGCCTAAGAGCATACGGACGCTCGAACGATGGCCCTGTGAAAGCAGCCTGTCTGCTTTGTCCGGGGGACCCTATTCCCACAAGGTCCCCGCGAGGAAGTAGTTCGGAAGCACCAGGCGGCTCCTGTCCGCCACTCGGTCCTGCCAGTGGGCAGGAAGTGCACTCCGGTTCACCTCCACTAGTCGATGTTTCTCCGTTTCCTGGGCGAAGCTCTCCGTGAGGAAGTAGTGAGGAAGCGTCCGGCGGTTCCTGTTCCGCCACTCGGTCCTGTCAGTGGGCAGGAAGCGCACTCCGGTTCACTTCTCCGTGTCGAAGTTTCTCCGGTGCTGAGGCTGAGTAGGAAATCTTCCAAGGACCTTCCAAGGACAATGAGGTCATCCAGGGAACTCCACACTTCCTTATCCAGTTGCTCCCGAAAAATAAAATTCATTACTCTTTGGAACACTGGTGGACTATTGGACAACCGAAAGGGGACCACCCTGAACTCGAAATGACCGCTTCCCATTGAGAAGTATTGAGAAGGCAGTTTTCGAGATGCTGTCGTCGTGAATTGCCAGCTGCCACTATCTCGAACATAAATCCATGCTCGAGAAATAATGAGTCCCGTGCAGCTGGGCCAAGGTTTTATCAATGATGGGTAGTGGATATTTGTCCTTGATGCAAATAGCGTTCAAAGGTCTATAATCTACACAGAGACTCAGGCCACCACACTTCTTTTTCTTTAATCGCTTCCACTCTGGACTCCTGTGGTTAGTGATCACGTGGTCCTGGTACTCTACCTGTGACGGTAGTAATTAATTTTCTTTTCGGGCGAGGAATCGAACGGCTGTTCCGACTAACCTCCCCGTTCTCGCTGCCTCAACCACCATGCCGATGTCATCTTGTCTTTAAGGTAGTACTCGTCAGTCGTCACTTTTATTTCTCAAGAGTAACTTTATCGCCTCCGAGGAAAGTGTTAACTTCCCGTTGAGATTTCCGCTCTGTGATACTTGCAAATCACGTTGAGCCTCACTGAACATCCCTTGCAGCGGAGAGTAGACGTCCAGGGGAAACCATATCCTCAGATTTTTTCTTCGCTGTCTATTCCCTTATCATTTAACTTCCACTTTGGGATTCTGCTCGACAACTTTTCCAAGTATCCTCGAGCCTCACTGCATATCCCATGCAGCGGAGAATAGACGTCCACGGGAACCGCGTCCCCGGGTTTCATTCTGACCCTCCTTGTCAGAATCATGCTGGCTTCTTTATTCTGTCTGCTCCCATTCCTGGTCTGGTTACCTCTTCGTTCAGAGTGACGACTCTTTTCTTTTCCAAGTTACCTTTGTTTCGTCATCATATTCTCCAAAACAACACGCCTATGGTCAAGTTTTGCGGAGCCTCTGGAATTATACAGACACAAAAGAATTCTTCAACACCCCTTCACATAGACAAACTTAATTCTACTCCCTTACATGAATGGGAGGGTCCTGTGCAATCGTGTACTGAGAATTTGGCACCTGTCCAAAGAATGCTCCCCACGTTTTTGTGCATAGCTTATGTCAAGGTGACAGAAACTTCACCATTGTCCAGCGCGGGGGAAGCTTGTTGAGCGACGAATACTGGTAGGGTGATCAGTCCTAGGCGACGACTCGCCGCTAATTCCTCTGAAGCTATTCGGGAGGCTTCCCCTTCCAATCCTGCTGAATGTTTGCGCGAGGGCACGCCTCTCCCCAATGTTCTATTTGCTGGCAAATCTTTCACTGGCTCCGGCCACTTTCTTCCATTGTTTCCTCTTTGGAGTCAATGTCTTCGTTTGACTTGGTTTGTTTTCGCTTCTGGTTTCTCATGGGTTGTAGTAACATTCTTGAATTGTGTTATTCCTCCTGTGACCAGTGTCACATTTCCTTCTTGGGCTCTCCTCTCTTGATAGACTTGTCTCCGACGTTCACCTCCACATCCTTGATGTTGTCCTCCTTCGTGGCAGAGGCTATTCTTTCTTCTGGATGTTGTGAGTTGTAGTTCCAGGATGTGGGAAGATTTTGCAGTTTTTGCAGTTTTCGGCTTCTGTCTTTTGGCGTTTCTTCTCTTAGGACATCTTCATCTCTTAGTCCTAAGCTTGGGTTGTTTACCGAAAACTTGATTGATTCCATCCAATATCCCCAAAAGGATGTTCCTGTGATGAAATTACGAGCATACTCCGGCATAACGGACTTGAACGCGTCCTTAAGTATGTCATCTTTAATATGTCTCCTGAAGGATTAACCTGAGCCAAGGCATTACCTAACCTTAATAATCTTGTGGCAAACATGTTGAGTGTCTCACCTTTTTCCCTCCTGGCGGCATTTGGGATGGTTCCTGTGTTCTCTTGTGCCCGTTCGCCCATAAACGTCGGCAAACTTCTTTCCAATGTGTGTCCAAAAGTCGTTTGCTCAGGACCCCTTACTGCCTGTCGGAAATTCATGATATAAGGTGAAGGAGATTTCTGCGTCAAAAGTTCTCCTTCTTCTGTAGCGGGAGGAACTAGGGAGATTCTCCTGGGACGAACCCCCGACCTGCGGTTGTCCCAATACTCCAGCTGCGGAGTAATCATCACAAGGTCTTCCGGTTTTGACCCTCTTCGGTTTATTTCTTCTTCTAATTCCGTGCATTCCTTTAGTAACCGATTAGTTTTGGAAAAATTTATCCTTTTTAAATTTTCCAAACTTTCTGTACTCATCTCTTCCACGTTCTTTGTTCGGTATCACAAATGTCACTTGCACTGTCTTCCCCGTTCCTTCTATCCATGCTCTTTACCGACATCGCGAAGCTTATTTATTTATTTATTTTTTTAAAACGTTTACCACTGTTAGCGACACTTTTCACTGTTACCAATATTTTCTACGCTAGTGCTTTTCTCCTTAACGCAAATTTATGTTAACAAAACGTCACACTCGTACTACAAATACCTTGCAATAGGATCCAACTTCTCTGACACCATTTATATGGTGCGCAACCCCTTAATTTATGTGGTACGCACCTTTTTCCGATTGCACCTATTTCGTACGCGCGTGGTTCGTTTATTTCAGAATGACTCTGCCTATCCACTCGGATGGCCTTTCAATTTTATACGCGTAGTTTCCCTCGGCTTACTTGAAGCCCACTTTAAATTTCAAACTTTCAATGTTAATTTACCCTCAGCTTACAAGAGAGGCCTATTGCAAGGTAGCATAGAAACGACACACTCCCTCTTATAAAGTTTATTTAATTTCACTCCAATTAAGACATAAATTGAAAGAAATATGCGGATGTGCGATTACACATTTTGTTTAAAAAATCAAATTCTTAATTTAAAGAAAATGTTTGCAAGTATTTAAGTCTCAAAAAACATTTATACAGGGTTTTTTTTTTATTTGCGTGTAACTTTAGAAACAGCACTAAATTCAAATTTCGTAATCTAAGAAACAATTTACAAAAAAGAGTTTACTTACAAAAATTTGGGAAATTTACCCTCAACAGTTCTGCGCGAGTTCCGCAGATTTTTCCAGGAAAAAAGTCCATCAAATAAATTAGATTACTTCTCACCATAACTGAATGGTCATGCACTAAGCTTCCCGGGTTTCCACGGGAACCAACTTCGACACAAAATATTGACTTCCCTGAGGAAACCTAATGTGTCGCAGACTTACAGTTTAACATTTAATTTGAACAAAATTAAATTAAACGAAATTTCACAAAATTCTTTGTCTGTCGGCTATCATTCATTAAGCTCTTCCAACTAAGTTCGCACAAAACAAAAGCAATTCAAATTTTAAGTACAACGTGAAACAGTTTTAACTCACCTTAGAAATTTTCAGGCACGCCACAGAGCCTAAAGATTCATTCTTTACAAGCCACTTTATTTTTACGGGGCCGAACTACAACTGCCTTATAACTCTAAGTTACAACTCACGATTACAAGAACTCCTCACTTTAGTGTCTAAAGGGCCTATCAAAAACATTTCCACTACATAAGGTCGTCCCTACGAAAGCTTTCATCCATACACAAGGAAAGAAGGAGCTTCTCTTTTTCCTCACTGGGTGTTACAAGAATCATTGTCCTTTGATTGGATATTGACATTCCCTTCCTTAAAAATCAACGTAAAATAAAGTCCTTTCTTCGAAGCCACTTGGTTTCTCAAATTTATGACCAACGTCATGGTTCAATTTAACAAATGGATTCGAAGTCTGTTTCCCAAAAGTTTAACCACGAAGCGAAAACAAACAATTTTACATCTGAACCAGGCCAGCTTGTTTTCCCTTCACTTTGAAGCGAGTGCCGCTCCTCGACCCTACCATAAATCTTTACCGCGAGGCTGTCCTGGGTTATATTCTTACCGTGAGAACAAAAATAAAAATCGAACGAACGTTGAACAATCTGAAACATTTTTATTTTTAACCCTGTAACAAGAAACCTATTGATATTCTTGAATAAACATACTCTAAACTACCTTGCTTTAGAGATTTAAACAACAAAATCTTAAAACTAAAATTTCTGCTCCTATTCTCGTAAGAGATTTCGGCAAGCAAATTTGCCGTCACAACAAGGTCATTGGCATCAACGAGAGGGTGCAAGACTTGTGCGTCCCACTGGGCGTGAGGTTTGTTGACCCGTTCGACGCGTTTTCGGGTAGGTGGGACCTGTATCAGAGGGATGGTGTCCACCTCAATGTCAAGGGCAAAGGTGTGCTAGGCAAGATGCTTGAACGGCACCTATACCGTATGGTGAGGTCAAGCCTGGGGATTGATGATGGGCCCCCACCGTGGAGAGATGATGTTGAGCCGGTGGCGGACGTACCTTCAACTGAAGGGTGTGTCCATGTGCAGGTGGGTGACCCTCCTTCCCCGTTGGAGGGGGCTGAGGGTTGCCCTTCGTTGCCTCTTCGTTGCCCCTTCGTTGCCCCTTCGTTGGTGAGGGGCTGTTCTACTCCCGACAGCCCTGGCTGTTTGGGAATCGGGTCATCCTAAGGTGCGGTCAGAATAGGGAAGGCTCCCTCCGTGCAGTGCTTTTTAATGCTAGGTCGATTAGGAATACGTTTTGCGAGCTATGGGCGCTCTTAGCATCAGAATACCAGGATATCGTTCCCATCACCGAGTTCTGGATTCATACTGATGGTAGGAACTACGTTGGGGAGTTCGAGATTCACGGGTATAGAATGTTTCACAAGGACAGCAACCGTGGGGAGGGAGGAGGGGTACTAATATACGTGAGGGACACGTTGAGTACGGTTGACTACCAGTTCGGACCTGAACGGGAGCTGCTTGGCGTCGATCTGAACGTGGTAATGACGAACTATAAGTTAATCTTGGAGTACAGACCTCCGCATCTCCTCCTTGAGGAGGACACAGCACTGTACAACGAACTCCGTAGCCTGCTAGGGGACAGGGAGTGTGTAGTTTTAGGATATTTCAACTGTCGCGGCATAAAGTGGGAAGACTGGACTGATGATGCCGAAAGGAGGAGGCTAGTTGACTTTGCTGATGAGAACTTCCTCACTCAGTGGGTCAATGGCCCTATTGGAGGCGAAAACGTTCTAGATTTAGTATTCACGACCGAAGACAACCTCGTCACTGACTTCACCGTTGACGAATCGTTGGGCGGGAGTGATCACGGTCTGATTATGTTTTGTGTCTGCATCCCTCGGGTGAAGCGTAGTAACTAGAGGCAGTAAGCTCGATCTACGGCGGGCTGACTTTGTTAGCCTCTGTGATAGCGTAGGTGAGATGGGGTAAGAGGTGGGCGGCAATGTTGATGGAGTGTTGAGTGCATTCCGGGACCAGTTTATGGTGCTGCAGTCTGCTGCCATACCCTCAAAACCGGTCACTCCTACTTCAACGCAGCCTAAGTGGTTCAGTCAGGACATCGCTTCGGCTATCCGGAATAGGAAAGCTGCATATAGGAGGGCGAAGGTCAATCGTTCCCATGAGAACACTGAGACGAATGTCCACCTGTGCAGGGAAGTGAAGGCGAACGTTAGGCTAGCTAAACGTAGCGAAGAACTCCAGGTGGCATGCCTCTGCAAGGGGAACCATAAGGAGTTCTTCAGTTATGTTAATAGTAGAAAACCCATTAGAAGCATGATATGCCCGCTAAAGGACCCCAGCAGCGCGCTGCGGACCTCCGACGCGGACATCGCTAATGTCCTAATGAGTATTTTGCGGGAGTGTTCACCAGGGAGGACACCGGCGTCATCCCAGAGACAGGCGTGAGGCTCGAAGATGCTGGCCTGGATAGTTTTCGGTGTACCGCAACAGTCGTTGCCAATAGAATAGACAAACTGAGTGCGTTTAAGGCTCCTGGGCCAGACCAGTTCCTCCCCATAGTCTTGCGGGAGGTGCGCAACCAGGTGGCTCCCCACCTGGCTACAGTCTTCAACAAATCGTTGGAGACGGGCCAGTTGCCTGGTGATTGGAGGGAAGCCAACGTGACCCCTATCTTTAAGAAAGGGGCTCACGAAAGTCCAGGGAACTATCGTCCCATAAGTCTCACTTCGGTTGTAGGTAAATTATTAGAGGGGATAATAGCGGATAGGATGGTTGACCATTTGGATTCCTACAAGCTGCTTGGGGACTCCCAGCATGGGTTTAGACGGCATAGGTCGTGTCTCACCAACCTGCTTCAATTTTTCCACGTCATATGGAGTGAGTATGAGAAGAGTAGAGCGATTGATATACTTTATCTCGACTTTCAGAAAGCCTTTGCTAAGGTTCCTCACCGCCGGCTAATGGTTAAATTGCGCGCACTGGGTATCGGTGGGGAAGTAGGTAGCTGGATTGAAAACTGGCTAAAGAATAGGCGGCAGAGGGTTGTAATTAAAGGGGCTAGTTCGGGTTGGGCCTCGGTCACTAGCGGGGTTCCTCAGTGTTCCGTTTTGGGTCTACTGTTGTTTATCATTTACAAAAATGATATCGACGGTGTCATCGTCAGTAGGATCGCTAAATTCGCTGATGATACCAAGCTTGGGGCCGATGTTGGGACGCCAGAGGCGATCGAGCAACTGCGTGCTCGATCGCACGGAGAGTGGTCGGAAAAATGCCAAATGCCGTTTAACTTGGGTGAATGCAAGGTGATAAACATTGGCTACGCCAATCCCAAATCGGACTACTCCATGATGGGGAGTAATATCGAGGCGACTTGGGTGTGCTAATTAGCAGCGACCTTAAGTTTACCAAACAGTGCGTAGAGGTGAAAAAGAAAACCCAGAAGCTGTTGGGTTATATAAGGAGGCAATTTCGATTTCGGAACAAGGAGATTGTGTTCTCTCTGTACAATTCTCTGGTTCGGCCGCACCTGGAGTATGCTGTTCAGTTCTGATTGCCCACCCTCAGGAAAGATATTGAGAGGCTGGAGCGAGTGCAGGCGAGGGCCACCAAGTTAATCCCTTCCGTTACGCATATGGGCTACAATCGACGCTTACGCGCCCTGCATTTGTTTTCGCTGGAACCTCGGAGGCTGGGCAGTCAATCCATCGAGGTTTTCAAGCTCTTTTACGGGTTCATCGATGTCGATTTTAGAAGCATGTTTCGTTTAAATGATAACCCAACTCGCAACAATGGTTGGAAGTTGGATTTGAAACGGTTTAGGACTAGTGTGTTTGGGAATTACTTTACCTATAAGATCTGTGACACGTGGAACAGGTTACCTTCAGAAGTTGTGAACAGTTCCTCTGTGGATCAGTTCAAGAAAAGGTTAGACCGAATCTTGCACACTATTTGAGGGTGTAGGAAATTTTTCTTGACACCCGTTGTCATTGGTACCTCCTCGGTATTAAGGTAGGTTGATTTTGGAACTGTGCTCTTGGACTAGTCTAGATAGAAAGGTATTAATGTATAAAAAACGTTGCACCAACTCATATTTGTGAAAATGATTGTATTTTTTGAGGATTGTTAATTATTTTTAAGTTGTAAAATTGCCGAATTTTACGCGTAAAATCGCGCGCGCGGCATTCGCACAATGTAAACAAACGAAATATCGGACCATATTTCATCAAAATAATCAATTAAAATTCGGCTTTTTTAACAAAACGATGCTTGAAACTTATTGTAAATGCATTATAGATGTTTATTAGTGTATTATTTTGTATTTTTTAATGATATTTACCTATAAAATGTGTATTAAATTAAGTTATTTTATGATGCGTTCATTTAATTGTGTTTATTTTCAGATATTTCATAAAAATGGGTAAAAAACGGAAGTCTGCAGTGTTAACTCGAAGTGATAGTGCCAAAAAATTCAGTGGCCAGCCTTCCCCTTTGGATAAAACAGAGCCTCCTACCCTCCGCCAAGTTATTCAGTACAGTTATTTCCTCCAAAACAGCCACCCGGACTTGAAAGACTATGATATTGCTAAAATGATAGCAAAGGATGTGATTGAGATCTGGCAGGCAGTGAACCCGCGGCTGCCCTGTATGAGGAATATTATGTAGTGAAATTGGTGGATAAAGTGTGCTTCAAGAAAGCAAAAGAGATAAACAGGAAATCTCTTTCTACAGTCCAGGAGCAGAATCTGGAGGAAAAGCTGGATAAACTTTTTGACATTTCTGCTTGCACCTGTAAGCTACCTGTTCGTCCCTGTGATGACAATGCTGTGAAGTGCAAGAAAGAAAATTGTCAAACACAGCACATAATCTGCACTTGTCCTCCCAGTAAGAAGGTAATGCTATTATTTTTTTAACTTTTAACTGGCCTAACTTAGTGCGATTAGGTGCCTTTTAAATGGAAGGAAATTCAATGCTTGTAATTGAAAAATATCCGCATTTTCCTCCTGTAATCTTCCTTCCCCCCCCCCTGGTAATAGAAATTAATAATCAATTTTTTTTCAGGATTTTATCTCTTATTTTAGATCCGCTATTTAATATACTTTAATATTTCAGGTTCCAGTAGAGGAGAGGGAATACTTGAGAGATCAGAGGCCAAAATAGGACCCAAGGGCTCTTTCCAGCTGGGATCTGTGGATAAAGCTGCTGTGAAAGAGACCAGAGGGCTGCAGCTGAAGCAGAAAGATTACAGAGCCAGATTCAACAGCAGCAGGAAGTGGATTTGGCCACTTTTGTCCACACCTTCACAAGATATTTCTTTTGAATCCAGCTCAGGAGAATCAGGAGAGGTAATATATTTTTTCTTATATCTTATCCCATTTTTACCCAAATTTATCCCTACTTTTTCCCTATTTCCCCCTTTTTTCCATTTTCGCTTTAGTAATTTATTCTTTTTTTCGCCATTTTCGCCGACTTTTTACCTGAATTTTTACCCATTTTTTCTCCCTATTTTCCCACTTTTTTCCCCCATTTTCATTTAAGTAATTTATTCTTATTTCCGCCCATTTTCGTCGATTTTTACCCATATTTTTCTCTACTTTTTCCCCTATTTTCACCCATTTTCGCTTTAGTAATTTATTTTTTATTTTCATTTCAGCCATCTGGTGGTGAAGCTGAAGAGTTCAAGCCAAGGAGGCACCCAAGTGGAGGTTACAGCTTTTTGAAAACCCCCAGATATGCCATGGAACTGATCAGGGGTGATGTTTCTTCCAATCTTGGGGCAAGTCTTGCTAATGCCTTCCTCCTGGACTTACAAGCTATGGACCTGCTTAAGCCTGGCCTTGATGTGAAACAGATAATAGTTGATAAATCGAAAATGGACAGGAAAAAGCTAGAATGAAAGTGAAAAGTGATGAAAAGCACAATGAGGGTCTGGAAAAGTTAGTCTGTATTGGGGTTGATGGGAAAGTTGACAAGGACACTTTGCTGTACAGAGAAGTTAAGGATGAAAATGGGGAGACTAAGCTGAAGAAAGGAAAGGGACAAGAGCACCATTTGACTTTCACAAAGGAGCCGGGAACTGAAAGTGGAACATATCTTACTCACAGAGTCATCCCAATTAAAGGTGCGACTGGAGTTCTTCTTGGTGAAGAAGTTGCTAGTGTCTTGGAGGAGTTTAACAGTGTTCATACCCTGAAAGCTGTCCTCCTTGACAACACAAATACAAACACTGGCTGGGAGGGAGGCCTTGTAACAGCTCTGGAAAATAAAATTGAGCGGAAATTGCACACCATTGGCTGTTCACTCCATCAGAATGAGCTTCCTTTCAGAGCTGTTTTCAAGCATCTTGATGGCAGTACCAAAAGTCCCACTGCTTTCACTGGTCCGCTGGGAAAACTCTGTGAAATTGACTACCAAGATCTGCCACAAGTGGAATTCACCAAACTCAGTGGCCCCTGGATGACATGGAATTTGCTGAGGAGACACTGAATGATCTCAGTAGCGACCAGAGGCTTCTTTTGGAGTATGTGCTTGGAATTTCCAGGGGCAAAGTCAACCCAAGATTTGCTGCCTGGAAAATTGGACCATTAAACCATGCAAGATGGTTGACTTTGGCAATTAGATTGATGTGTCTGTGGACCAGAGGTGCTTACCCTCCAGAACTACAGGATAAGCTTTACCAGGCCATCAAGTTCATTGTGGAAGTGTATGCAGTCAGTTGGTTTGAGATCAAAAGGGACAGCAAGTTCCACAATCAGCAGCTGTACATCTTCAACATGATCCAGAGGATCAAGCAGCAGTCTGAAGAAATCCAGGGTGTTGCTTTCAAGAACCTGAAGTACAATGCTTTTGCCTTGCTGCCCGAGAATGTGCTGTACTCCATGATGAAGTCTGATGACTTGGAAGTGAGAGAAGCTGCTCTCAAGAAAATTCTGTCCATCAGGTAAGCATTTATTAATTTTAAAAAATGTGAAAAAAAATTTGATTATGGGGATTTATTTAATAAAAAAAAGGCCCGAGTTCTATAAATCCCCATAATCGAATTTTTTTTCACATTTTCTTATCCCAATTCCCCCCCTCCCCTCTGATAATGGAAATAATCTTACCTTCTTTCTGAAAAAAAATTCGATTATGGGGATTTATAGAACTCGGGTTTTTTTTTTTTTTTAATTTAAGTTAAATTAAATCAGCAATTCTGAGACTAATAGGGATTAAATCTTAAACTGGAATAAAAAATAAATTAATTATTATTCTTTCAGAAGTGGGAAGCCAGCCAAGAAGAGGCTGAAGAAGATCACAGCCATCAACATTGAAGCTACCCACTGGTCAGAACTAATCAACCTTTCTCAAAGTGGCATCTGTGAACCTGCTCTCACAGAAGACTTTTCTGACCAGGAGCTTCAAGAAGCATTGCTGAATGGCACCAAGCTGGAGCTGCCTGATCTGCCTTCACATTCTCAGAGTGTTGAAAGGGCCGTGAAGCTGACATCTGAAGCTTCCCATACTGTTTATGGACTCGAATCAAGGCACAAACACATTCTGGCCAAAGCCCTAAGCCGCCAGATGAGGCCTTCCTTTGCTTCTAAGGGCTCTTACAGTGAAAATTATGATGATCTTGGGATCTAAATGTGTCTATTTGACTCTGTACATGTTTTTTTTAACTTTTTTTCAATAAAATTGTAACTTTTTTCAGGATTTTTTTATGAAAATAGCATGATTTTTTTGGCCGAAAATTGCGAAAATGCGGATTTTTTGACGATTTTTGAAAAGGTTTCCTCAAAAAACGGTTAAAGCTAGGGATCTCAAATTTTTTGTCAGTTATTATCATATTAAGCCCTGACTATCTCGACTAGTCCAAAGTCGATATCTATACAAATGCGGAAAATGAACCTACCTTACTCGATATGGGCCGCAAGGCCTTTTAAGGTACTTCTTTTCCTTGTAACTCTCTCTCTCTCTCTCTCTCTCTCTCTCTCTCTCTCAGCAGTTATCCCTCACTGGAATTAAGGGGACTTTCTCGGAGCAAGACGCGTGACCAAGAAAAAACTCTGATGTTTTACACGTGCCACGATTCAGATAATAAATAGAGAATTAGTCAAAATTAATACCAAGAATAAGAGTTGCCCCATCATTGTCCATGTTGGTGGTAATGACGTTTTTCAGCTAGGGACAGTAGGACAGACAGAGTTCATTGTAAAAGTGTTCAAGATCCTAACCGACAAGGTTAGGGAAATGACAGATATGGGTATGGTTGTAGGGATTCTCCCACGAATGCGTGCTAGTGACGATACCTTATGTAAAGCCATCAGTATGAATAAGAGTTAAACGCATATGTGAGGAAAAACCTAAAGTTTGTTGATTTTTGGCCTACATTCTTCGGAAATGGGGAATATTTTGGCTCGGACGGGATGCCCTTTAGTAAGAAGGGAAAAGTTTGGTGATTTACTGAACATAAATTTGTATAATCTTTTCAAACTAGGACCCCCAAACCAGCAACTGATCCTGCTTCCCCAACTGTTAAACCTATCCCCCAGCAGTCGGCCCTCCTCCCCCAACAGTTAGTCCTCCTCCCCCAGCAGTTGTCCTACTCCCCCAGAAGTCGGTCCTCCTCCAACAGTAGTTCATCCTACTCTTCCCCACAGCAGATAGTCCTGTCCGCCCGTAGTCAGTCCTCCACCAGTAGCTCATCCTACTCCCCCCAATACTTGATTCAACTGCTTCAGGAAACGAATCAGGCCAGTTAGGAGAAATAACAACTTAAAATCTCTCAAAACTGTGCTCTTAAATCCTAGGTCAATTAAAAACAAACTAATGGAATTTATAGCACTAGTCAAAACTGAGAACTTTGATATCATAGGAATAACGGAATCCTGGATTCATTCTGAATCAAAAGATTTTGTATGAGAATTTGAAACAGTAGGTTACAAAATGTTTCACAAAGATATGAACGGAAGGGAAGGCGGCGGTGTACTTTTGTATGCTCGGGGACTTCCTGCACCCCACCCGGTAAACAGTAATATCGTATCTGCTCATGAAATGCTGAGAATTGATCTAAACATAAAAAATAAAGAAGTGCATCTACTTCTAGTATATAGGCCACCCTACTACCCCGTTAATAAGGATATAAACTTCTATAACTAATTACGCAGAATAGTGAATAATAACATCTGTGATTTTTGGTGATTTTAATTGTGGTAATATAAATTGGGTAAAACAAATCAGCTGATGCTAAGGGCTCAAGACTGTCAGAATTTGCCGATGATAATTTATTAAGTCAATGGGTTGACGGTCCTACAAGGAGTAATAATAAACTAGAACTCATATTCACGAACGAAGATGACCTAGTCTCTAACCTTACTATTGTTGAAAATTTGAGTAACAGCGATCATAATTTGATTAGGTTTGACCTCAGGGTTCCAGTTAATACACGCGAAAGGTACGTGAAAGACTGGATTTCTCCAGAGGAAATTTTGAAAGATTCTGAAGTAGTTTAGACAAGTAGTATGGGCGCAAAAGGGTAGGGTGCAACAGCAATGTTGCAAATGCAATGTTGATCAATGTTGCAAGGGGAAGTTTGCAAAAGGGGTGGGGGTATTGCAAAGGGGGAGCGCAGTTATAAGCAAGGGAGGTGGGGGTAACCCTCCCAAAGTTGCATGAAGGGGGTGGGATAATGGGGGTATGCAACAAGGGGGGTAGGGGGAACCCCCAAGCTGCATGAAGGGGGGAGCTTTGGGGAAGAAGATGGGACGGCCTCACCCCCGAAAGGGGTATCCTAACCTAAGAAGGTAAACCTTAACCTAAAAAGGAGAGAGAGAGACCAGGTTTTCACCTGTATCGCCAGGCGCATAATGAGAGCTCAGGGTACCAACATCTGTTATATATGGAGGGGTTGCGAGAGAGCACTATTTATTTTAATTATTTATATATGGAAGGTTGCCAGAGAGCACTATTGAATTTATTTATATATTGAGGGTTGCCATAGAGCACTATTTATTTTATTTATTTATATATGGAGGGGTTGCCAGAGAGCACTATTTATTTTAATTATTTATTAAAAGTGCTGTAAATCCATACCATCTGAGAAAAAATAAATAAATACGAGATAAAATCCAATAACAGACACTGAATGAAAAAACAATTGACATAGAAAATAAATATACAAACAAAAATCATAATATAAGAAATACACATTTCAAACGTTTTATATATATATATATATACTGTATATATATATATATATATATATATATTAAAATACCAACTAAATTTGTTCAAAAGAAAAGCGTACCATTTTGCAAAACGATTAAAATGAAAAATGTTAGTGAAGAAAGCCATACCATCTGAAAACACACACACACACACACACACACACACACACACACACACACAGTACAAATTTTAGAAATGGTCAAAAGGGAATATTCGAACTGGCCTGCATTATGCGCGTAACTGACACACAAAGAGAGAAATTGAACACTCAGATGTAAAAGAAAGTAGAGATAAGTGGGTCTTGATCATCAACCTCGATAAGTTAGGCGTACTAATGTAAGTTTTCCAAAAACGTTTACCACACACACACCACACACACACACATACACACACACACACACAAACACACGCTATACCAACGCAAGGAACGAGTCTGATCCGCTTGACCTACATTAGAATTAGGTGAGTTGGTAGCCAGCGGCTACACCAGCACCAGGAACGAGAGATGTTACACCTTTTTCTTGTATATATTTAACTTTTATTTTATTATTAAATAAGCATATAAATATTTGTGTAATGAAACATCTATAGACGTTCGTTTTTATTTATTAATACAATCAAATTACATAAATTAGAGAACTCTGTATACACATTTACTTTCATTTTATGATTTGTCTCAAGCAACTGCCACTTCGGAATGCTAACAATTCTGACCGTCCCACTTTCTGCCTGACGTTTTAACTGCATCTTGTTTCTACTATATATATATATATATATATATATATATATATATATATATATATATATATATAGTGAAACTTTATTCTGAACTCAATTCTTTTTATATATTGGCTATTTATGAATTGAATGATATAAGTGACAGCTAAAATATGCAGGGCCCATGTACATTTAATGTAGCAACTCATCATTTCTGTGTCTGACTCTGGCAGTGAGGCTCTGGTTCGCTCCAGCCTACTGGCTCCTGGATTGGGCGGATACTCGCCCTGTTACTGAACGACGAAAAAGTTATCTCTATTTACGTTATCGAACCCATGTCTCGAGTGTAGTCAATTTTAACTCCTTAAGCCTGTCCTCTTACGAGTTTGACCTAAGCGACGGAATCGTCTTAGTTGCTCGTCTGTGAACTCTTTCGATTTTGTCTCTATCTTTTCGCATATGCGGATTCCAAAGTTGGAACACGTACTCCAAATGGGGTCTCACTAATGGTTTATAAAGATTTATATATATAGAGATTGTCTCTAGGTCTGGTCTTTCTTAGGAACCTAACCTAACCTAACCTTAAAGCCTAAGAAAGAATATAAGGACAACATAACCTAAAAAAATACCTTTCTCTAACTAATAGTTTATAAAGATTTATACATAGAGATTGTCTCTAGGTCTGGTCTTTCTTAGGAACCTAACCTAACCTAACCTAATAATAATACAAACTTTAAAGATAAGTAAATTTTTGTATGAGAAGTTATATTTTTTATTTGAAGAAGGATTCCATGTTAATCTGTAGGTCTAAGGTGGAGTGAAAAGCTTGACCCTCGTCAGAATGAGCAATTCGGGCGGCGGAAGCAAACCAAAGGTTAACCAAAGAATGGTTATATATATATATATCAGGTCATCCCATCAGTAATGTCGTTTTTTAGATCGGAATTTGAAGGACCAAAAAAATCCCAACTGAAACTTTTTAATCTAGTATATATTTTCCATCGGAATCAATGACACTCTGCCAACGTCCTACAAGCTTTTCAATGCCATGTTTATAAAATTCAGGCTGTTTCGAGGCAAAAAACGTACAAAGACTGGTGTGCAGGTCATCTAAAGAAGTATACTGTTTCTCGTCAAGATAGTTTTGCAGACTCCTGAAGAGATGATAATCTGAAGGCGCAAGGTCTGGAGAATATGGAGGATGTGTAATTTTTTCCCACCCAAGCTCCTCAATTTCTGCAGAAGTGATCCGAGCGGTATGAGGACGTGCGTTGTCGTGGTGGAACACGATTCCTTTCCGATTAACCAAAGAATGTCTCTTTTCTTTTAGTGCAGTGTTCAATCGATCCAGTTGTTGACAGTAGACTTAAGCGGTGATTGTTTGGTTGTGTGGTAAGGTTTCAGTGTATTACACCACCTTTATCCCACCAAACACTAAACAACACCTTCCGAGGGTGAAGATTTGGTTTTGGCTGTGGTGTCGCTGGTTCTCCGGCAAAAACCCAGTGTCGAGGGCGTTTAACATTCTGGTACAGTATCCACTTTTCATCACCAGTCACTAAACGGTGCAAAAACGGATCTTGAAGTTCACGGGAATGAAGAGCTGTGCTAATGTTTACCCGCACCCTCAGATTGTGGACAGGCAATTCATGTGGCACCCATTTTCCTAACTTAGGCACTTTCTCGAGTTGCTGCAAATGTCGATGGATGGTGGACAGGGATGAATTGAGTTTCTGGGCAAATTCTTCGACAGTTGTTGAACAGTCTTCTTCAAGTGCGGCTAACAGCAGGTCATCATCAAACTCAGCAGAGCGTCCAGAGCTTGCTGCATCTGTCAAACAGCAGTCACCATTCCTAAACTTTTGAAACCACCTTTGACATTTCCTCACATGCAGAATATCGTTGCCATAAACGTTCTGAATGTTTCGCGTTGCTTCAGTATCACTATTCCCTTTTTTGAACTCGTAAAGCATTATATGCCTGATATGCTCCTCTGATACCGCCATGTTTATGAGGGGTTCACATAAAGCAAAACACACGTCTTCACTGGTCAAAGTCTTTAAAATATGTAGCGAAACACGATTGATCTCCTGTTAGATATAACCTTCGGAAAATTTATGCTTAAACCGAGTAGGACTAGTTTAAACTTAATCTATCGTAAAAAACGACATTACTTATGGGACTACCTGATATATATATATATATATATATATATATATACAGTATATATATATATATATATAGAGAGAGAGAGAGAGAGAGAGAGAGAGAGAGAGAGAGAGAGAGAGAGGATGATGCTGTTAGTCGCATGAGGTGCAAAGAGACCAACAATATAAACCTCTTTATTTATTTTAAATTACAATACTCTATGTCGATGTTTTACCTGAATAAATTTTAGTTATGTCCCTTAAGGATTAATAAAAGGCTACTCATTTCAATGTTGCAGTTTGCTGAATAATATAATAAAGAGATGTGAGCAATGAAAATAATTCTGCGGAGAGAATAAGTCAAATATGATAAAGACACCTTCATGTGAAAATAATTCTGCGGACCAATCATGACTTCATTGCCCAAAGCGTAGGTCTGTTACATCGGTGTTACGACAGCTAATTGGCCCTCACGTATAACATAGTCCACCCAGTTACATTGACAACCAATCAACAAACTTACGAACCGCTTATTAGTCTTCTGGGGGTGGTGTTATAATTGGGAATCATGCATATAAAAGGGAATATTTTCAGCTGGAACTCACAGCAGATATTTTCACCAGTGAATAAACACACGCATCATGAGTCAGTCAGAACTTTACAGTTTACCGGCTTTATATGAAGAAAACGTCACTGCCACGGTAGCCAAAATTAGTCTTTTTAACGCACCCGATCGGGACGTATTATTTTCAACGCAAACCGTTGATGACATCTGCAATGATGATCCGGACGATCCGGCGCAATGGATTGCAATTGAATTGTAAGTATAAAAATTTATGTACCTGTATTTCTATTTTATTTTTTTTGTGGCCTATATTTAGTCACGAACATGTTATTTATTTTAGTGTTCCTGAGGCTATTATGAGGCGAACGCTCTTAAGCACCATTCTGTTTCCTTCGTGATTATTTTATATATATATATATATATATATATATATATGGAGGGTCTATAGTAATTTATTGTCAGCTCATTACATTTTGTTGTAAAATGTTTCATCAAAATAGTAGGTATGCTCAATTTTTAATTATAGAATAGTTTGCATTAGTAGTAACTAATTAATTATAATTAATATTATGGTAAAGTCCTGTAACTCCTTGTAACTCTCTTCCTATTTATATATATACTCCCTATGTGTTTTTGATGAAAAGCAAATGGGTTTTTATTAAAAAAGATTCAGAAAAATGTATCAACTAAACAAATTAATTTTAAATTATCCATTCTCCTTAAAGGTCCGATAGGACATGACTCGTGTTTTAGCTACTTTTCGTGATAGTTTTGAAGAAACGCATGTCGTTGACCTGTATACAAAAGTGGAAGTTTTGCCGCACAGTCAACCCAGCGATTGCCACATCATC
The DNA here is from genome assembly GCA_023014485.1 of Bathynomus jamesi. Taxonomy (NCBI): domain Eukaryota; kingdom Metazoa; phylum Arthropoda; class Malacostraca; order Isopoda; family Cirolanidae; genus Bathynomus; species Bathynomus jamesi. Next base: position 2,543,254 of record JAJOZX010000021.1, read on the forward strand.
AACGAAATAAAGTAAGTTTTTTCTTTTTCTTGTGTTTCGGGGAAGAGTTTTTTCTTTTTCATGTTACTCAGGTAAGAAGAAGACGCAGTGTATTTTCATCAATTTATTAAATGATAGAAATCATGTTTTAGAAAATAATAAATTTTTTTATATCCATCTTAAATTAGTTACAGAATTAGTTTCCGTTACATTTTATATAAGCTACAGAATACACAAACTAATATTATTGGAGACAATATTGATACAATTATCCATTTTATATATAGGAGCAAAACATCATACAACACATCGAGTGCGCACAAACGGGAACCTTTTTTTATCTGTCTGCATACCATTTGATTATTCCGCTCAGTGTGACACGGGTCAAATAATTTTTAAAAATTTATAAATTCCTTTTCACGTGACATGTGGCAGAGAAATGAAAGGCAATACATGACACATACGTTATTAAAGTATCCCTGGAATTTGAAAGGATTCCAGACAAATTCGGGAATGTGTAGCTTTTCGAGAAATTTTACAGTAATAATGTCATTCCATGGATGAGTCCTGAGTGAATTAAAATAATACAGGCGGTCCCTATTTTTAAAGTAGATAGCTATCCAATGAATTCCTTCACCACCAATAATATCCGTGTTTACAATAAGACCGCCGCATTTTCTCGTAGTAGCAATTTCAATGTTTCATTCTTCGCAAACACACTGAAAAATTTGGAGCGCGTAATTCGTATACTATTCATTACTCTCTGAAGTGTATTCGCGTCCATTTTAAAAGTCAGTGACAACGCCCCTAAATCTGTCAATTTCTATTAGGGCTTGTGATTCGAGGTATACTAGTACACTAATAGGCGCGTCTATAGGCTTGGCGAATTCCAATCTAACTGATATGTTTCCACTCTGCTGTGGACTTAATTGTGTATTTACACTAGGAGATCAGTCAGGTGTGATGTCAAACAGATAAAGGTTAAATTGATCGATGAATTCTTTCTGCGTTACCCCAATTCCAAGCTCATCACAACCACCGGCAATATGGGCCACATTACTATATGCTCTCGTGCAAAGCGGAAACACAGCGTCTGAAGAATAATCCGTATCCAATGCCACCCCCAGTGGAACGCCATTGACGTATAGATTTATATTTTTAAGGCCGAAATTCTAGAATTTAAAGGCGTTCTTTTTATATTTTCTATTCACCGAAGCGTTTTCCTGCATTCCAATTAATATCCTTTTAGGTAGAACTCTCAAGGCCACGTTTTCTATCTGTTTCGAGGCCAACCCTGCTGGCACCGTGTATAGTTTGTTCTGTACGCTGTTAATTGGGTATTTTACTGTGGCATGTAGTAAATTTTTTTCAATTTCTATTTGTTTTGGTGAACTTAATTTCACACAGAGTACGCAAAGGTATGTTTCCATAATATGAATCACAACGATCTTTGCACGCTCTTCTTGATCATTCCCCAGATTTAAACAGATCTCAGGATTCGTGCGGGTGAGATTTATTTGCATATCCATCCCATTCACAAGCAACTTCTCCTGGAATGTGAATTCTGTATGCAGGCGTCCAAAACACCCATATATCTTCCTTTTAGAATTTGCAAATTTGTCATTTATACTACTTTCCTCTTTAGCCTGATGATAGCCCTCGGCACTTAAAAAGGTATCCTTCGCTTCTTTGGAAAAGTTCAGCACAGATGGCTCGTAGGTGATATTACTCCGTCCCTGCTGAGATGATGACCTGATTTAAATATACGTCACACTGGTTCAATATGGAGTACAGAAAGTTTGTTTCAGGGTATACCCAATATTTGTCATCGCAGTTCGTTCAATCAGAAAGAGCTATACGTAATTTAGCGTACATGTGCACGCAGCTTGGATCAAAAAAGTAAGGGCCTGAGCTGGGTATCACGAATTCTATAGGAGCACTCGGGGAACTAATTGTGTTTAACGGATTAATTGTAATAAATTCACTGTGCTCAATAGAAACTTGAGTTGGGGGCATGTCAAAGAGGGACAACTCCGATTTACAACATTGTGAACTACACGGATGGATGAAGCGTGCCATGACGTGTCAGAAATAGTTCCACCTCTCGACAAGTAATAAACAGTCTATGAATCATGAGAAGAATGTCCTTAGCTTATATCAGTCAAAAAAATGGTTAACCATAGGTTTCAGGCGCTTAGAACACTTCTTTTTTATGTCATTTTACGTTTAAGGCCACGTGCTCGTAATCCCTTCCTCCGGACAGGTCTCTTTTTCTTCCCACCAACACTCATTTTTCTCTTTGCATCTTTGATGATTTCGTCCCGTGTACACTTTAAATGTGTTTTTAGAGCTTCCTTGGGTTTAGCTCACGCAATTATGTCTTCTGCCGTGTTAAGACCTGATTGTAACGCTTTCCTCCCGAGGAATCTGGCGCCACTCTTCAGCAAGGGGACAGCAGTGCGTAGAATGGTTGAAAAAATGGATCCAATCCCACTCCAACGCTGGTATCTCACACCTCGATAGACTGTGAAAAGCTTTCGTTCCATTATAGCTCAGTGCGTCGAAAGTACAGCTTCACTATTAAACTGCCATCACCGAATGAGAAACTTTTTCCCTCACTCGTTCTCATATATATTGAGATATTGGTTAATAGCTTAGTTGCTACATTCACATAGTGAGGTTTGTCATACGTAATGCTCAAGCTCTTCCCTCTATGGTTGGGGATGTGGGCAATGCGCAGCAGACGTGCCTGGGTATCCCCAACAAACTGGTGCTCCGCTATATTGCTGTAAATATAGCACATGTCTGGAGGTGTATAGCCATCACTTAATTCCTCCAATTTCAACTTATACATTAGTGGACAAGTCATGTTGTGCCTCGTGAAATGTATCTCTTTGGATGGCTGATGCATATCATATCGTCCATCGGTTATAATTTTGAACACTCCTTTGTCTTAAAATATTTCTGTTAGCCTCTGATTTTAGGATCACAGTATATGCATGGGGATCTTTGTTTACGATTTTGTATACTAAATCAGCCATAAGATTTGAGCTCTTTAAACTTACGTTTAAGTCTCTCACAACATCCTCAGCCGCACCATAGCGACCCGGGGCTAGTGTTACTACTGTAGTGTAATACATTGCAACACCACTCAGGGCGGTACGCATGGTTTCATCCCGAGTTACCCCTGCCTTTTCATACTCATTACATTTTCTAAGAAACGTAAAAACGGGTTCTTTATTATCAATACTTAAAAAAAGGGTATCCAACTTAATTTCGCATATTCCAACCTCATACGTATCACGACCCAATTCAATGGGTCCATGGAGTTCTGTTACAAAGTTGGCCAGGGTGTTGTTTGGGTGTACAGACAGAGAAGAAGAGGACGGGAGTGTGACGTAGAAATGGTTAGGCGCCATGTTGCATACTATTTAAGCTTCATAACTGCATCAGCTTTTATATAGGTGTTGAAGCTTTCTGGGTATCCCAACCATTTCACCAGGTACATTTTTCTTTTACCTGAATCTTTGCTGCCTACATTTTTTTCAATTTGAAACATTTTTTTCTGAATCAAATGCCATTTTCTCTACCTCCTCGCCGTAAAAGCCTCCTGCTATTTCTTCCCCATTCAAATCTTCAACTTAATACAGCATTATCTCGTCTTAAGGTCTCATAACCCTAACTTTAAAAATTTCAAGTGTCCAGCTTTGCTGAAGCCCTTTCTCGAATTTATTTCCTGAACGCGACAGTCTTACATAATCACTGATTTTAAAACGTACAACGTGTGGCGTTGCTCTACGAATATCTCTTCGCACATCACGCTCTGCGTGCGTACCTCTAACTAAAATCTCATTAGGTGTTGTGACCCAGTGGCGGCTCGTGACTTTCAGTTATTGGGGTGCTGCCTCAGAAATTGCGAACAATTGTGTCGATTATATATATATATATATGAGAGAGAGAGAGAGAAAGTCGAATAGATAAATAGATAACTACTCACTACTCAGTCATAAAAATAAGTAAAATAGTATAAAATCAATTATAGGGTACTTACCCTTAACGGGTAATCTCGAATTTGCCAAAAAATTTATTTATAAACAAATTCCATTCTTCTGTTTTTATTCTGAGCGAAAAAATATTCTAAGAAATGAAAGCTATATATTGTAAATAATCCAATTATTATATAATTAACTTCAATCTCACGACAAAAAATAAATGATAACGAATCATTGATAAATGCAATTCGGAAATTAAATTTCGAATTAGCAAACGATACAGTAACACAACTACCACGTCAAACAAACAAATCGGCACTGCTCTGTCCACAGTGCTTTGGATCCTCTTAAACCCGCGATTCTGACTCGCTCTTCGTACGTCCGCCACCGAGGTTTCAAGCGTTTCGAACAAAATCTGGAACTGTTAAGTACGCAGTTCCACAGGAAGGCTGAAGCTACTTTCGTGATTCATTCGTTCGGCATTGAAATAGTTTAAGGAAAAAAGGATATAATCTGATTTAAAAACTCAAAGTTCATTAAAAAAAACAATGAGAGAGGCTATTTTAAATATTTAAATGTAAAGATCATGGGGGTGCTGCAGTTCCGCAGTGCCTACCGACGAGCCGCCCCTGGAACTATTGTCCCAATCGCTCGGTGGTGTGATCGGTTGTATGATGAGGACAGTGACTCCAGAATGTCTATATATCTGTATGTGTTTTTGTGTAAAATAGAGATTCATGCGTTCCTTTATGGTACGTTGAACTCTTTTAGCTAAAGATACCTTATGTGATAAACATGCTATGCCTTATGTATAGAATTACTAGTGTAGTAACTGACATTAAACTCTGACAACATGCTCTGAAAAGCTCGGCCTATAAATTCTTTCCTTGGTATCAATTGTTCCAGGCGATTTATTTTTTAGAGGAATTAGCTACAGATATCTTGAGAATACATCTATTATCAATAGGCTCTAGCGGTATCCATCATTATACACTGAGTATCTCTGCATGTCTGTTAAATCCGCTTGCCAAATAGAGTCAATCGATGCCGCTGTTTTCTTGGCTGTTTTAAACCTTTTTCTAACCGGCTTATGAAGTGTATAAGCGTCCTCCCCAGCAAAAACCTCTCAACATCTTTACTTCCTACTCCATCATTGTATACACTTCTGTATATTCTACCAACACCTCCGTAGGATGCTGAGCTAGAAATGTCATAATAACGTTTTCTTAATATGTTAGCCATTTGCGTATTTTAGATACACGTTTAGATACACGTGGAGAGGGTTGGTCGTTGTTGTTTGTTCTCTTCTTTCTCCTCTTCGGAGATGCTACCGCTAGGGGTGATAGCGTTCTCAGTTGTGGCACATGCGAGGCTTGCTCCAAGTCTTTTAACCTGTTCAGATTTCCTATTAATGTTTTGGGGACATTTATTTGTTGTAGTCTTGCTTTAATATGCTTCCATCCTGATGGTAAGGGCCTATCCTACTTTCTCACCAGATCATGGACGATGTCAACGATATTCGAGTCCTGTACCTTTGTTCCTTCCACAATGATCTCACCTGTATCGCTCCACTCTATGGTGGGGTCCTCACTCAATAGATTATAAAGACTTAAACCTTAATTCCTCAGTGTATGTGGGATGGTGCTTTTAATACATGCTCGATATGTTGCGTGGCCGACCCGTTATTCTTTGGTTGGTCAGCTGTATCGTCGGGCCCAGTTCCTATGTCGCCATGCTCATCGTTTCGCATCAGGTGATTTTTCACTGTTTAATAGGGCTAACAATTTGCTTTCCATTCTTTTCAGCCTGCTTTTACGGGGTTCTTGAACCGTGTCTGGACTCTGTGAGCTTTGCAATGAAGCATAGACCTCGTGTGGAATTACTACCACTTTCTTCATTATATTAATCTAGTCAGTAAAGACCCTAAAACTTAAAATAAGATGGGGAAGAATGATACCCCTCGTTGTACAATAATCGTTTTTTCTTCCCCACAGTATGACTTTTAATAGCAAGTGTACATATTATGTTCTTGTAACGGCGTAGGCGAGCCTTCTGAGAGGGTTTCATTCAAACATTGCAATTTATAACGTTAAGAAAAATTTCATAGATGCATTTTAAAAAGTCGGAGTCGATATTTTTGAAAAACATCTGTTGCATTTCCGGGGCAATCGGTGATAGATTTTTATTAATTCATGGTATTTCTTTATCCTCTTTGTCATTCTGGAATATACACCGTTTCAGGATCGTTTGGAAATATATTCGTTCTTAGAAGCACCCTAAACGTGTTTCGCGGATGAAGGTCAAAAAGGAAATATCCGTAATGTTGACTTGTAGCTTCTTTATAAACTTCCAAAAACTCCTTACGCCGATTCGGGAAAATTTGGTTGGCTAATACCCCAATTTGTGACACATTTGTGACAATTTGTACGTTGCGCGAATAAGACTAGATTTTGTGTATTTAACGACACATCGCGCATGTATCTATTTTTTTTAAAATAGATTCTGATTGATGAAGCACACGCTTATGTTACGCTGGTGTGAAAACACTGTAAATATCTCGGCAAACGTTTTATCCATTTCTAACATGAGATCGTCAATTACAATGACTGTATGTTCATTTCCCTTTAACGAATTAACGTCATATACGCCTTTGTGGAACAAAATATCATCGACTGGTACGTCGAATAGCACCATATAACTTTATTCACAAATTTTAAGAACATCTCCCCCTTATCTTTAATGATTTTAAGCCTAAACTCAGTTTTACCACATCCTGTAGGGCCAGACATAATAAACGTGGACGGGCTCGTGAACCTGAATTTTTCTACAGAATCTATCTCTAACACGTCACACCCCTAAATGAAACATTTACAAAATATAATGAAAATTTAAGTGGTGTTCCTTATATTCTACAGTCTTGTTTTTCCTCTTCTTCCACAGAACCGTGAATGACGATGAGGTACACCATCATGTCCCCATCATCGATATTACAGCCGATCCCGATGACAGTGTAGTTGTGGTTACAGACTCTATACCGCTGACGAGCCCCCAACAGCGAAATATGTAACACCACCACACGACAATTCAAAGCGGAGGCATGATGAAGAACCTTCCACGTCAGGTATAAATCGTGCCAGGAGTGCGCCGGTTGTTAGACCCCCAGTAATAGAGCCCCAACCCTCTACGTCTTATGACACAACCCCCACACTAGTTCATTCCACAAATAAAAATACGTACCCTTATTCCTGTTGAATTCCGTGTACATACTCCACAACAGCAGCAGCAACTTCTCTTGTTTTAGAGGAAGGTATAACATTTGAGTCGGTGCGCACTGCCAAACCCACCGCTGCTCTGACTAGAAATCGGTACGTAGTGAGGTTTGACCCTGGATCCATGAATAGCAATGGTGTTGAACACGGTCTACGACGCGTAGTTGACCGTATTGTGGAGTTTGCCCCTCAGAACCGCGACGAACGTGAAGTCACGACGCGGCTGTCCTTCGGGTTCGGGTCAAATGACGGGGATGTAGATGATCTTTGGGTAGTAATACCATTCAGACGTTTGGCCGCTGTAGACATAGAATATATCTTGGGCCGTATAATGCAGGACTCTCAAAGTAGTACAGCGTTCAATATGGACAACTTCACGGTAGATATTGACCGTGTGTTCCGTGTTGCGGGTCATAACGCCACACCTTATACTCTTAACTTCAGTTCTCCTGTTATTTACAGGCGGCACATAGACACCGAGCGTGGTTACGGCTTTATAGCAATAGTCTTAGCTCATATGTTCACTGTGCTAAATACACGGGCCCAAAAAATTTAGTTCCCTAAGGTTGTGCAGCGTGCCCGTAAACTTGCTTCAGATTGTAAGCTTGAGTTTGACGTAATATGGGTCCTGAAGAGCTGAGAAGGGTAGAGGAGGAAATGAATATTCGTATAGTTGTATTTGGAATGGATGATCGTCGAAGGAGGACTGTGTATGTTTTTAAAAGCAGTGAGAGATCATACAAGGCCCCTACTTATTTTAGGACTGTCAGGAGCAACGTATCTCCCCATCCATAATATAAGGGCTTTTTACGCGAGTTATGATAAAAGTCGAAAATATGGAAGGCATCATGATTTGTATAAGTGATGTCTCGAGTTTGCGAATGATATAGTGAAACATTGTAAGGATTGCTACATGGTATGTGCGCAGTGTAAAAGCCCCAAATGTGAAAGCCGTATGGTTGAAGCTGAGAAGAGGAACTGTGATGTTTCATATGATGGATAATTGGGGGAATTTCAAACATAAATGTGATGAAATTCACTGTTCTACATGCCACGAGAAATATAAGGTGGATGGAGTAAAGTATGTATGTTATATAAAACACGCTAAACCTGAAAATAGACCTTGTATAACTCTGTACTACGATATAGAAACATATACGGTTGCTGAAACCAAAGAGGTTATCCCACATCTATTTCTAAGCCAGGCTATCTGCGATGAGTGCATGGAGGTCAAGTATGATAAGTGTCACAAATGTGGTAAACGGACAAACGTTTTTGAAAAGTTTGCACACAACAGTCATGTGAAATTCTTTGTGTCCTATATTGTCAAGTTAGCGAACAAGTTAAAAAAAATGACTGTGTATATTGTTGCCCGTAACGGGGCAAAATTTGACACACAGTTCTATTAAAAGTTGCTATTTCAGCACGAGTCATCTGAGATATTTAAAAGTGATTCCTTGAAAAGAGGAAACAAACCTATACAGATGCAAATAAGAGGTAATGTACAGTTTAAAGACACTTTTATTCATACCTTGTAAATTAGCCAAGCTACCCAAGGTAATGGGCGTAGCCGCCGAAGTTTCAAAAGGATATTCCCCTTACACTTTCCTCACTAGCGAAACTTTAAATTACGTAGGACTACCTCCACCCAAATATTACTTTAACTATGAATGTATGAGGACAGGTGAACGTGAAGATTTTGACCGCTACTACTACAACAGTTTTAATGAATCTAATCCTTACAATATAGCTGATGAATGTGAGCGTTATTGCGTGAATGATGTGCGCGTGCTTAGAGTATGTTTCAAGGCCTTTAGAAGGATGTACATAGCCTGTTTCAAGTGCAATCCGTTGCAAATTGCAACCACGAACGCCTCATTGTGCGTTACGGTGTTGAAGATCAATTTCATGCCTAAAGACACATTCGCCGTCATTCACAGAAACATCCCTCTCAGTTATGGATACAAGGCTATTTACTGGCTCATTCACATACAGCAGCAGGCAGGTGTAAACATAAAGCATGCCCGCAACACGGGGGAAGTACCCATTAAGGTTAATGGTCGTGTTTTTTGGGTCGATGATGTAAGCGAAAACTGTGCTGCTGGTGAGAAGACTGTGTACTCCTTTAACAGTTGTTGGTGGCACGGATGCCCACGTCCTGAGTATGGAATCGTTGGAGATATCCACGGTAGATCTCCTGCCGACAGTCTTGCATGGACCCGCACCCACGATCAGCTTATAGGCACCCAGTTCTCTCACAAGATCCTGTGGGAGCATGCGTATGATGCATGGATGGAAACAGATGAACAATACCGTGAGAGCGGTGAGAGCTTGTTCGGAGGGCGCACAAATCCCTTCAAGCTATACTTTCCGTGTACGGAGGCGTGAAACTCCATTACTACGACTTCTGCTATACACCTACGTGATGAAGAGCAATCCGTAACCCGTAGGTTCACCGGAAAAACTGGTAGGACCAGCCCTGCCCAACATCGAGCAGTTCTCAGCAAATCTGAACAAGAACTATTTCGGTCTTTCCTTTGTAGACGTTCTCCGCCCTCGCGATTTATGGATGCCGATCTTACCCGTTGTTATAGACCACCAGCTTATGTTTCCCCTGTGCGTGAAGTGCGCAGAGAAGAACAATGGAACTTATAATCATACATACAACCAGCGTAAGTTCAGATGCTTATATACAAGCCCTGAGCTGTCCCTAGCCGTTCGCCATGGCTACAGAATATTGAAGATATATGAGGTGTGGAGGTTTCAGAAGCTCCACAACTTTTTACGTCATATATAAACACTGTTTTGAAAGATAAGGTAGAAGAATCAGGGTATCCGCGAGGAGTTGATACCGAAGATGAAAAATCGGCTTATATTCATCGTTACCGTGACCGTGATGGGATACATTTTGACCGTTCCCAAATTGTAAAGAACCCAGGCAGGCGCTTTATTGCAAAGTTGTGTCTAAATAGTCTTTGGGGAAAATTTGCACAAAATATAGGCAAGGGAAATGTTCACCTAGCCAAAAGTTATAACGAGGTGTGGGATTATGCCAACGCTCCCGATAAAGAGGACATGGAGATCGTGAATGTAGGTAATACGTACATAATAAAGTACAACATTACCGAATTGGCCACAGACATATCGCGTGTTACAAACATACACTACCTGTAGCAAGCTTAGCGACGGTATACGCAGACATCAAAGTTTGGGGTCTATTGCATTCTCTTGGCCGAGGGATATTCGCAGCGAGGGAGGGTGAATACATGCCGCCTATTGGTGAATTCCCCGGAGAGTTGACTGAGATCAAGGATGAGTATGGAGACATCGTATACGCCGACTCTTTTGTCTCAACAGGTCCTAAAACTTATGGGGTACGCGTGAGGGTGGGGGAGGATATGAAATATATCGTGAAGGCTAAGGGTATCACGCTTAACCAGGCGAACCGACGGGTCGTTAAATTTGACTCGTTGAAGAATCTAGTTTGACTGTAGGGACCCACAATTTTCGGGCGCAGAAGCTGGGGGCGTGAAGAAACTTAGAGGTACGAAGGTGTGCCGTAACACCTATAGGAAACGTTACCAGGTGAATGGTACCTATGATACTGTACCCTTTGGATACTATAATCCTTGATTGTCATATATATATGTCTATTTACTTGTTAACGATATGCTTATTTTATTTATTACACGTATTTGTGTATATATATATGTAAATATACCTTGAATAATTCGATATGTTTATTAAATAAATCGTGTATCAATTAGCTTTTCATTTTCTCCTTTGTGTGTGTGTGTGTGTACAGCAAAAGTCTTAAGCTCCGCCCACTCTATGATCGACCAATGGTCACGTGACTCCTGCTACTATCTGGGCATATCTCTACCCCTGCGTGCTCAGTTGACCGCTGCAAGCCCTGGATCTCAGACGTGAATTTGGAGAAATCTCACATAGAAGAAAAATAGTGATGGATACCTTTAATAGTGCTTGCTCGACGTTTATGAAGTGGTATTCGATAAAGTGTGAAGATGTGGTCGATACTAAAAAACTCCCTTGCCCTCCCTCCTTTGAGACTCTTAAGGCTACATTGAACCGTGCGAAGCTTGAGGAACAAGAGGTTCAAATACTCTACGGCTATTCTGGCGAGAGCAATGCAGGATTTCATGGTACAAACGATGTAATGGACTATGTTGTAGGACTAAACTGTATAAAAGTTTACATATACCGTGAAGTGGAAGAAACAACACGTGCAGAAGAGAAGCAACGGTTATGGTTAGTGAGTCTTGTTGATGAGTGGTGTGACAAATCGGTTTTATGTCATGCTGCATCATACCGAGTACTCGTACCCTGCGGCTGAGAATATTTATCTTGTCATAATGGACAGTTTCAAATACTTTTACCATTACATTAATATATATTATGACAAGGTTTGCAGTGAGGTTGTGGCTAAAGGCCTGCGTGAGTTTTTAATAGAATTTAGAGACGAGTATCTTCTGCTAAGCAAAAAGGAAAAATATGGGAATATGTTTCTCTCAAACAGTGCGCCGGAGTGTGAATAAAATGTGTTTAGTTCGTTGAAAATCCCCTTGAACGAAAATGTCTGGTGCGCATTCTGGGAGTGGGAGTGATAAAACATTAAAACCGATATTACTTCATGTGCCGGAAAAATTCTCTAAACGAATGCCCAGCAGTATAATGGGATACAGGTATTCACATGATTTTTTCACGTTGGAACAATACCATACACGATTCATCAACTTATGGTGTGACTCACTCCTCCACACCTCCCGTCGAGTTGATTCGCCCACATGTGGCGCATAGTCATCTCAGAGCTTGAACCGCCTGGACGTGCACTCCTCACAATAGAATACGATGGAGCTTCCTTTGAGCAGCATTCTCAGTGCCGTGTACGATGTGTCCGTGACGAAGTCATTCCGCGTGTTCAGGTGTAAAACCGGTGCCATTAACTATGGACGTGAAACCACTTGCAGACAAACAAACTCTGGTGAACGGAATGTTGTTTTTTTTAAGTGTTGAGGAGATGAATAGAGTCTTCGTGGTAGTTGAGAAGTGGAGCGACGATCGTTATAAAATACCTGCAGGTTTAGGTACAAGAAGAGAATAGATTAGTGATACCCCCTCATATGCCATTGTTTGTACGTTGTGTATAAATAGCGATCAGCCATGCAATGACATACGGCTGATGTTGAAGAATGCATCTGATAAAAACGTTCTTGTCCTTACTCGAAAGCGATTCATCATCGACAGAATGTTTGAAATGGTCGGTTTCCGCAAGCTGAAGCCTATATTAGACGCACGTGCTACGGATATGCTTTATTTTGATACGGTTCTTGAATACGCATACACAGCTCTGCTCGACGGGTTTACCGAGTGTAGGACTGAACAAGACGAGAATGGTCTGAAACTGGATGCTTATTTAGAAGGTTTAGACTCTTTAAAATATCATGAACTTTGGTACAAATGACTTGAGCGGTACAGGCCTGAGTTCACATACACCGTTCACCCTGAAGAATCGTTTCTTTATACAGGGTGATCCAGAAACACCTGACCGTTTTTTAAATAAAATAACATTTTAAGGCAAAGTGAAAAAATTTATTAACACAGATACATGCATTTCCATGTCCATGGAAAATTCATTTCAAGCAGAGTAAGTAATCTGGTACTGCAAGATCAGGCGAGCGGGCGGGCCAGTTGATGTCCCCGAAACGAGAAATGAGCCTGCCTGTAAACATCTCCCTGAGAACTGCCATGGAATTCCGTCTGTGTGAGCAGTTGCTCCATCTTGTTGAAACCACTGATCTTTCTTGACGCCATTTTGATACCCACAGTTGCAAAGTATTGCAGCTTTGAGCATTGCGTCTATGAAACTGACGTCGTAAACCGCGCTGCTTAGCTGTAACGGACTCTGTTTTGATAAACAATTCCAGTGCCGCAATGCGGTGTTCCACCGACCAGCGCTCCATCTCAACAAAACTCCAAACAGCGCTCTACACAATAACTGTCAGTTTCGAAGCGCCACCTAGCGGGCAAGCTGGTTTTTTAATTTTAAAAACCGTCAGGTGTTTCTGGCGCACCCTATATAATGAGCATCTGTCGTTACGACTTAGAAGATTATTTCAACTGCCGCTATGCATTGTGAAGAAGAGTTCACGATTGAAAAAATTGGATCGGTAAGAATAAACCCTCGATTGGAAAGGAGTGTTTATAAACTTGAATTTAATAATGATGTGGCTAACGATGCCCTCCTTGTGCGTGCTTTTTATAGTATTCTCTTCGTATTCAAAGACAACTTGCCAATCGAATGTAAAGTGGGCACAAAAATAATACTGAACGAATTGAAGGCCCTTTGATCGAGTATAGGCCTCCCTATAACTTGAGTGGTGAAATAATGTTAAATCGTATATATTGCATAGTGCGGAGCAACAATGATGTAACTGTAGACTCGATCACATGCGAGTTTAGTATTTTAGTTAAGCGTAGTAGAAAATAATAGGTATATAGATTTCTCCTGTACTATTATTTTGATGTTTATATATTATTTTTTGATGATATATATATATATATATATATATATATATATATATATATATATATATATGAGTACATTCTTCGTTCAACTTGTATATTTCTTATACTATTGTTATTTTTAATTATATATATATATATATATATATATATATATATATATATATATATATATTCCTCGTTCAACTTCTGTATTTCTTATACTATTATTATTTTTTGATTGTATGTATATATATTTCTCGTTCACCTTGTGTATTTCTTATACTATTATTATTTTTTATTGTGTATACAAGCCATTTACGCCTTCTAAGCCAGATTAAGCCATCTAAGCCAACTGCCAGATGAGGACCTTCTAAGGCAAGTGCAAAGACCAAGAGCTTTATTATGCGTCTGGCGGCGCCAGGCGAAGGATGCTCTCTCTCTCTCTCTCTCTCTCTCTCTCTCTCTCTCTCTCTCTCTCTCTCTCAGGTTAGGTTGATTCCCCCTAGTTTCTGGCAGCGTGGGGGATTCCACCTTTCTTCTTTTGTTGGGGGCACCCTGGGGTGTGTGGTTCGTAACAAGGGGGAGGGGGGTCTTGCAACATTGGTCAACACTGGATTTGCAGCATTGCAACAAGGGTGAAGGGGTCTTGTAATAAGGGGGATCTTGCAACAAGGTGAGGGGGTCTTGCAAGAATGGGGTGGGGTTTTGCAACAAGGGGGAGGGGCTTACAACATTGAGCAACATTGCATTTACAACATTGCGATTGCACTCTACCCTTTTGCGCCCATCCTACTTAGACACACGAAGTTGTAATGAGTGAGGATGTCAATATCACCTGGAGCTCGTATAGGGATCAATTTAGAATATTACAGAACACTTTTATACCCACCAAAATAGTTTCCTTGTCAACAAAGTCGCCGAAATGGTTTAACAACGAAATTAGCAATGCTATTACGAGAAAAAAATAGAGCCTACAAACTAATTAAGTCACATTTCAACCAGACCAGACTAATTCAGAAAACTATGTAAACCTACGTCGAAGGGTCAAGTCCTTAATTAGATCAGCCAAACTTGATGAAGAAGCTAGAGTTGCCTCACTCTGTAAAGTTAACCCTAAAGAATTTTTTGCACATGTTAATAGCAGAAAGCCAATTAGATTCTGTAGGTCCCCTAAAAGATAAAAATGGCGTACTGAAATTCTGTGATAAAGATGTAGCTAATACGTTAAACGAATTCTTCGTTACAGTCTTCACGGAGAAAGACTCAATTAAATTACCAAATCCTCGGATTACGTATGACCGTGACCATCCCATAGAGACCATAAGTTTTACGAGAGATGAGGTACAGCAATTAATTGACAAGATAAATAAATACAAATCACCTGGTCCTGACTTATTTCTTCCAGGGGTATTAAAAGAGGTTGCCAGAATGTTGTTGACGACTTAGTAACCATATTCAAACAATCAACCTAGTTAGGGAAAGTTCCAACCAACTGGATGTTAGCAAATGTAACACCAATCTTTAAAAAGGGTGATAGGGAAAATCCTTGTAATTACCGCTCGATCAGTATAACATTAATTGTCGGCGAACTGTTGAAATCCATCATTACAGAACGTATTGTGTATCACCTTGAATCTAACAATATAATTTTTTATTCTCAACATGGATTTAAGCGACATAGATCCTGTCTGACAAACCTGTTAGTTTTTTTCATAATATGCATACACTATACGATGCAAGTAGGGCAACAGATATAGTGTACCTCGACTTTCAAAAAGCCTTTGACAAAGTCCCTCACGCGAGATTGATGGCTAAAGTCAAAGGACTAGGAATCACCGGGCTCGTTTCCAACTGGAGTGAGGATTGGTTAAAAGATAGAAAGCAGAGAGTGGTATAAAATGGAGTGGCTTCGGGGTGGGCGCCCGTCACCAGTGGTGTCCCACAGGGTTCCGTTCTGGATCTTTTACTTTTTATCATCTATATTGATGATATAGACCAGTGTTTCCCAACCGGGGGCCATGGCACATTTGAAGGGGGCCACAGGAAAATGTTAAGATTTAGAGGGGCCACAGACTCAGCCTATTGAAGCCTAAATTATAGTTAGGCCAATAGATAATTTTAATTTATGTAGTTGAATTACATTTTAAAAAATTATTAATACATATATTTTCCTTTTTTTTTAGATATTTTATAATAGAATTTGAATTTATCTGTTAACAAATATTTTGCATCTTACAAGCTTATTGTGCGGCGCACTCCATTGTGCGCTTGATCGTTATGCGCCTGGCAGCGTTGTTGACTTGATAAAAATACTTCAGGTTGAAATCCTTACAGTCTGTTTACCACGTGGATCGTCGCTGTAGTGTGTAAGTAGCTCTTATTTGTTTACCCTAATATTGCGAAGTTGTAGTAATTTTACTAGTTTTTTTTTATATAATAGATTGCTATAAGTACAGTATTTCTTTTGATTATATTTTTTTATAATTAATACATAATATAAGTAAATAACTGCAAATTTTTGTTAGCCACTGTTTAGTTTTTGTTATGTTTATAGTCCTATGTGACAAAATAATATTGTACCTGAATACAAATAGTTGTTTTAATATCCTTTATATATATTTGTTTTTGTAAAATAGAGTTAATCTGCATATTACCTACTGAAAATAATGCTTATGGGGGCCACAGGAAAAAATAAGGTTCCTAAGGGGGCCATAAGCCAAAACCGGTTGGGAACCACTGATATAGACGACGGGCTTCTAAGTACAATCTCCAAATTTGCAGACGATACGAAATTAGGAAGTAGAGTAGGTACTGAGGAGGGCCTAAGAACGCTTCAAAATGATCTTGACAGATTGGGCGAATGGTCTGCTACTTGGCAGATGCCATTCAACTTGGACAAATGTAAGGTAATGCACATAGGTTATAAAAACCCGAAGATCGATTACGCTCTCTTGGGAAGGAGTACTGATCTGAAACCATCGAAGCACTGTGCAGAAGTCGAATAGAGGGCCTTAAAAATATTAGGTTATATTAAAAGACAGTTCCAGTTTCGGAACAAGGAGACTGTAATGTCTCTTTATAATTCACTAGTCAGACCTCAACTGGAACACTGTGCGCAGTTTTGGTCGCCGTCCCTTAGGAAGGATATAGAAAGGTTAGAAATGGTACAAGCAAGGGTTACAAAATTGATCCCTTCAATGAGAATGAAAAACTAACAAAAGAGATTGGAGCGCCTATATCTATTTACCTTAGAGGTAAGGAGGTTGCGCGGTCAGCTTATTCAAGTCTTCAAGATGCTGAATGGAATAGACAGGTTAGATTACAAACTTATTCTCACTTAATGCCAATCCGACAAAAAATAATGGGTTTAAACTGGAACTAAAGACATTTAGGACCTCTGTCTGCGGCAATTTCTCTTCCAATAAAATAATTAATATCTGGAACCAACTTCCCTTAGAGGTTGTTGCAAGCAAAAGTGTAAAAGTGTTTGAAAATACGCTTGACAAAGTACTAAATACTCTCATGGTTTAAGACTAAAACATAACGTAACTCTGCAGGAGTCCACCTGAGCAGTGTCTATGTCGGGATATATATATATATATATATATATATATATATATATACAGGGTGTCCCATAAGCCTGGCATCATACGAAAAATAATAAAAAAGGCAAAACAAAAGCTTTTACTTACAGAACGTGCTCAATATGTCCACCATTGTTTTCAATACACAAATTCAGACGTGATACCCAGTCAGCAAGCACACGGTGAATGATGTCAGGAGTAATGGTGTTACATGCCCCAATAATGCGCTGCCGCAAATGTTCAACACTCCTAATTTTCTCTGCGTATACCAGCGCTTTCAAGTGGCGTGAGATCTGGGCTTCTAGCTGGCCATTCCAAAGTAGCGTGTAGCGTCAGTGGGCAAAGTGTAACGGATCAAGAGGCACATTTCAGGTTTTGTACAATTGACCTACCTAAATTCAAAAATGAAAACAAAATTTTTTTGTGACAAGTGCAACACCTCCTTTTTCGCATGTGAAAATCGTGAAAATTGCGGGCCATAACTTTTGGACACTTGCTTTCCTAGGGTTTGAGCTATCATTTGACCCCTTAAAATGTACTGCTTTTCAGGAAAAATAGAAAAATTTATTTTTGGAATAAACATATACACTGTAGGTAGGTAGGTAGGTAGGTAGGTAGACTAGATAGTTTTATTTAGTAAATGATACATTAAAATCTTGTTTAGTTTAGAATGACGGCATAAAGTCACGGGATTTAAGTACTGCTCTAATGTAACCATCTTTTGAATCCTTTCCATACACTGCCCCAGACGCTTCAGTTACCATCCTAACACAGCGTTCTACACCTTGGGAGTGACATGGTATCCGGACAAAAAGGGGCTCTTCAGTGATCTTATCGAGTTGTTCGACAGAGAACTGCTTCGTGAGTGGTGGTTCTATTGTGCACTCCTCCACTGGTGGAAGTAAATCTTTCAAATTCTGAGCACTTTGTTTGATCTTTGGTGGCCGAAATTCTCTGACTTGCTGTTGAGCAGGTTTGGGAGCTCGTCGAATGGTCTTGATTACATCGATGGCCAATTTCTCGGTTTGCTTGATCTGCAAGCATTGCCAGTAGAACATTTTCAGGGTGAGCCCAATATGCATTTCTTTGGATCACATGCCATGTGACAGTCTTGCTAGCTGGTGGCAGTAATCGTAGCAGCTTGATTTACTCCAGGAAATGTTTTGGGCCATCTGTGCACCTTGGATGGCACTTGATGCTAAACCACATGGGTCCATAGTGGCACACGACAAACTGTGTGAGTGAATACAGTTCATCACTTGGCTGCGCCATCGCTACATATAGCCGACAAATTCTGCTGGCAGTTGTAACCCATCTTGCATAGGAGATTGGTCCAGGCTTCTCTCGTAGAAGATCTTCATTAATGACACCAGTCCTTATCGCTTTCATCATTCTGTAGAGGTAGGCTTGGTCACGACTCAATTCAGTAAGGTCAACATCCGAGAGGGTGTGGCCATCAGCAATACATTGAATTCCTCTAGAGGAAAGTGGCAAACTTTTACATATGGCCAAAGCTTTGCCAATTGGTCCTTTCCATTGAGTTGCAGATTCTGTTGGGCCAATGAGTTCCTTGCACAAGTGGCGCAGTGGGAGTTCATTTAAATGCAGACTACAGATGAACCAGTGCAAATGGCGACCCAGGCGGCACTCTAGCAGGTGTATTGTTCCACTTCTGTGCCCTGTGTTTGTGGCTGTGCTGTCGGCTCCCACTGCAATTATCTTGTCTGCAATACCCATTTCTTCAATCGCATTTTGAAGTCCATCCGCAATGACAGTGCCAGTTCCTCGTTCCAGTGTCAGATGGCTTAGATAGAAGGTTCCAGGCTCTCCGACCAGCACAGTGGTCCTCAACTTTTTTTGTGCTGTACCATTTGTTCCCCTTTTTCTCTTTGACAAGTGTCATGTCTTTCCGCCCATCAAAAAATAAAGCAGTGACTTCCACATCGTGGTAAGTTACTGCTTCCTTCAGATCCCTCCGTACCTTCTGCCATGCTTTCAATACTTTGTGGTGGTCAGTTACGTTTATCTGATCATCAGAACTAATGATGCCATAGTCAACCAATGTTGCAGTGCTGATAGCTGCAGCAGCCCTGTTCGATACACCATACCGGTCAGCTTCCAAAGCAACAGTGGGAATCGGTGTGATGTTCCTGTCCTCCTGGGCACTATCACCCATCCACTCATCACCAACACTTTCACCACTGGAGTCTGCTTCTGCTTGAGCTGATTCGACCACATCTGCAGAGGATGCTACCTCTTGCCGTTCCGTTTTTCTTGCATCCGATCCTCTCTTGACTTCCTTCGCTCCATCATCTGAGTCACATTCGTATCCACCCGACTGATCTGCATGATCCGCGTGGTTCTCTGGTCGATCAGAAAGGCATGCTCTCGTCGTGGAACTTTCATTTCTTTTTCACAGTGGCATGCAGACAGATCATCGCATTGGCAGACAGTTGTGTCAAACAATTGATTCAGGCTTTCCTCGAACTTCTTGGTTTTTGTGGCCTGCTTGCTTTGCTTCGATGCTTGTGAGCCTTTTTCCATCAATCGGAGCAGCTTGGTCTTCGCATTCTTGATTGGCTGTGATGGAATGTTAGCACGATTCCAAAGATCAATGAGTGTTTGGCATACCTCCAGAAGAATCTCCCTGTTGCTGGTGTACTTTTTCTCCTTCAAGAAGAGGGAATGCTTTGCAACTTGTATACGGGTTGGAAGTTCAGACAGAGGACACTCTGATAGTGGAGAACCAAAGACAATGTGGCTGGCAGATCCCCGTGTTCTTTGCGTGCTCCTTGTACCAGCAAAACTCAACAAGTATCACACAGGAACACTGAAACAAAAACACAAACGTATAAATAAAAAATATATATGATTATGAGTGTGTATATATATATATATATATATATATATATATATATATATATATATATATAAGGCTTGGTTTATTGGTAAACAATAAGTTTACAAATATATATATAAAAATATACTGCACACACATATGTATTATGTATATAAATATCCATAGGTATATATATATATATACCCTAAGACATATAACAAACTTATAAACAATGTAAAACACAACAAAACAAAGAAATGTGTATAGTGTATATATCACAAAACGCACCTTTCGTTAGCACCTTGGGGTTTTTGAACACCCCATCCACAGAAAAACACTTGTTTCTCTCAAGCGAGCTAGCGTAGAACTAAGAAATTCCAGAGGATGACTCACTGAGAATAATTAGAAAGCTGCCAGAAGTACCATGTCAGTCAGTGTTGCCAACTGTAATTAACAAGAATTTTGTATTTTTTACATGCGAAAAAGGAGGTGTTCTGCTTGTTGCACAAATTGTTTTATTTCTTTTCTGAAATCAGCAAGGTTGATTGTACAAAACCTGAAATGTGCCTCCAGATCGCTCATGACGCTACACGCTATTCCACAGGCCCTCGACGTACTATCCAATGACCAAGGAATTGTTGGTACAGGTATTCCCTTACTTGGGTGCTGTAATGTGCAGGAGCGCCGTCTTGCTGGAACCATGTTGGGAAATTTCCTTCTTCGTTCAAGACACTGGAAAATGCTTCTTCCTTGAGCATACGTAGGTAGGTGCCTCCAGTGACATGTTCATCGAGAAAGAGGGGGCCTATGATGCGATCCTTCCAAATGCCACACCATACCATCACCCGAGATGCACCTTGTTCCTTTGAAGAGGTATACCAGTGAGGGTTGTTTTGAGACCAGTAGCGGGTGTTCTGTCGATTTACCTCACCATTTCCATAAAAAACAGCCTTGTCACTGAACAGAATGGTGGACGGGAAATTGGCATCCCGAGCATAAGAAAAATATGAATTATGGTTTGTAGAAATAGAAAAATATGAATTTCTCCTATGATGCCGGACTTATGGGACACCCTGTATATTCTCCACTTTCCTGTAAAATTTCCTTGGCTACTTTTCCAGGGTCAAGGTATTTTCTTCAATCTTTTTTCATATCTGCCTCTGACAGGAAGGGAGCGGAGGTGGGGAAAGAGCCTTATACTTTTCTATTCAGTTTTCTACTACTGCTAGAATAGTTAAAACAAAACTAAACTTGTTTCATAACAGGAACCTCCCAGAGTGGACCGGAAGGTCTCAAGGTCTCAAGGTCTCAAGGTCTCTCTCTCTCTCTCTCTCTCTCTCTCTCTCTCTCTCTCTCTCATGTTAATAGTAGAAAGCCCATTAGAAGCTTAGAAGCATGATAGGTCCGTTAAAGGACCACAGCGGCGTTCTCTGGACCTCCGACGCAAACATCGCTAATGTGCTGAATGAGTACTTTGCGGTAGTGTTCACCAGGGAGGACATCCGTGTCATCCCAGAGACAGGCGTCAGGCACGAAGGTGCTGGCCTGGATAGTATTCGATGTGCCGCGACAGTCCTTGCCGATAGAATAGGCAAACTGAGCGTGTTTAATGCTCTTGGGCAAGACCAATTCCTCCCCAGTGTGTTGCGGGAGGTGCGCGACTAGGTGGCTCCCCACCTGACTACAGTCTTCAACAAATCGTTGGAGACGGGCCAGGTGCCTGGTGACTGGAGGGAAGCCAACGTGACCCCTCTCTTTAAGGAAGGGGATCACGAAAGTCCAGGGAACTATCGTCCCATTAGTCTCACTTCGGTTGTAGGTAAATTACACTGGGCAACAAAAAAAATGTTTTTTCGTGTCCCAAGAATGAAAATACCTTATTCTTATAGTATTTTCTGTGCTGAATCCAAATAAGTTTGTAAAATTTCTATATCAGGTCTGGTTTTGGTGTGACATGCAATTTAATTTTTAAAAACCCATATAGTTACATACTTATTAAAATATGATCGAAAAGACATACCTGTAGTTTAAAAAGTAGCTTGTTTTGATTTTCTGCTGTGCTTTGCCTCAGGCATGTCTCTCTTAAGAGTCCAGCAATAGTCAGCCAACATACTGGGGCTCCATTTGCCTTGGTAACGGTTTTCCATGGCAGAAATATCCTGATGAAAACGCTCACCATGTTCGTCGCTTACCGCACCCAGGTTTTCCGGAAAAAAGTCCAAGTGAGAGTCCAAGAAATGAACCTTTAATGACATATTGCACCGCATTGCTTGGTAAGACTTAAGAAGATCTCCTACTATTTCAGGATAGTTTTCGGCCTTGTGATTTCCCAAAAAATTTGTGCAGACACTTTTGAAACTGCCACGCAGCTTTCTCAACTTCATTCAACTCTCCTTCAAATCTCTCATCTCTTAACAATTCTCTGATCTGAGGGCCTACAAAAATGCCTTCTTTAATCTTGGCATCACTGATCCGGGGAAACTTATTTCTCAAGTATGTGAATCCTGTTTGCGCTTTATCCATCGCTTTAACAAAGTTTTTCATAAGTCCAAGCTTGATATGCAAAGGAGGAAGGTACACTTTCTCAGGGTCAACAAGTGAACTATTCACAACATTTTTCTTGCCTGGAACAAGTGAGGTGCGTTTTGGCCAATCCTTCTTAACGTAGTGGTTTTGCTTGTCCTTACTGTCCCACTCACATAAAAAACAACAGTACTTTGTAACCTAGCTGCAACCCTAGCAAAAGTGCAATGACCTTCAGATCTCCACAGATATTCCACTTATATTTCTGATACTGAAACTTTTCTAAAAGCAACTTCATGTTGTCGTATGACTCTTTCATGTTTGCAGCATGTGCAATAGGTACAGAAGGAAATTTATTTCCGTTGTGAAGAAGGACTGCTTTCAAGCTGACTTTTGAGGAGTCAATGAACAATCGCCACTCATCCACGTTATGTTCATGACCAAGAGCCCCCATGACTGAATTAACATCTTTACAAAACACAAGTCCATCTTCATGGGAGAACCATTCTTTGAATTTATCATGGCGGCTGCGGAAAAAACAAACTTTAGTGTCACGTTGCAGTAGATTCCAACCCTTTAATCTTGAACCTAAAAGTTCAGCCTGCTTCTTAGATAATTTCAAATCACGAACTAGGTCATTTAGATCTCCTTGTGACAGTAAATGTGGTTCATTAGAGGAACAGGTAGCCTGGAATGTTGGATCAGAAATGTCTTCATCTTTTTCCTCGTGATATGCTACAGCTACGTTTGATTCCTCATCACTTAAACTTACATGTTCAGGAGGATTTGGTACTGGAAGTTGAGCACTGTGGGGAACTGGTCTCATTGCAGACGGTAGATTAGGGTACTTCATAAGGCTCTTTGTTTTTGAAGTGATCCCCTTTGTATTTACCAGGCAGAAATAGCAGTCTGTTGTGTGATCTTTGGGTTCCCTCCAAATCATTGGAATAGCAAATGGCATGTGACGTGAACCGTTTAGCCATCCTGTAAGTAGTCTTACACATGTCACACAACAAATGTGAGGGGCCCAACTCTTGTCCTGATCGCCTACTTTACATCCGAAATAAAGTTCATAGCATTTTTTTACTAATGGTGTAAAGTTACGTTTCTGGGATTTTAAAGTTAGATCACCACATACATAACAAAATGAATAGGATGATTCAGACAGTTCCGCGGCATTACAAAACATCTATATGAATACAACACTGGTGTAAAATTAACAAGAAGCAACAGACACTAGCTGTTAACACTGTGACATTTACAAGCAGACTGACTTGGAGCTGCTCTACACACAGAAACTAGGCTCATGTCTGAACAGGTACAAACATGTTTCAACCTGCACAGTCTGCTGCTCCGACCAAATTTATCCTGCCAGCATTATCAGAACTTTCTCCCCAAAGGAATATATTGTACTAATTTTACAGAAAAATTAATACAACATATATATTAATATTAATATATTTTATTATAGTTATATTAATTATATAATATATTATTATATTTATTATTTTTATAATGTTTTATATTATAATATTGTTATATACTTAATTATATATAATATGTTATTATTTTTTTATCCGGTGATCATGCTAAATGAGGAAAAAATGAACATAGCGTCACAAGTAAACTAAGCCTGATAGAAAAAATCTGATTTCATATTTAGATTCAGCATGAAAAAGTACACTTAGAACACCCATCAAAACCCTTGTGACAAAATTGTTGTTGACCAGTGTTATTAGAGGGGATAATAGTGGATAGGATGGTTGACCATTTCGATTCCTACAAGCTGGTTGGGGACTCCCAACATGGGTTTAGGCGGCATAGGTCGTGTCTCACTAACTTGCTGGAGTTTTCCCACGTCATGTGGAGTGAGTACGATAAGAGTAGGGCGATTGATATACTTTATCTCGACTTTCAGAAAGCCTTTGATAAGGTACCTCACCGCCAGCTAATGGCCAAAGTGCGCGCGCTGGGTATCGGTGGGGAAGTAGGTAGGTGGATTGAAAACTGGCTGAAGAATAGGCGGCAGAGGGTTGTAATTAAAGGGGCTAGTTCGGGTTGGGCCTCGGTCACTAGCGGGGTTCCTCAGTGTCCCGTTTTGGGTTCACTGTTGTTTATCATTGACATAAATGATATCGACGCAGGGCCGTTTCCTGGCATAAGCAGAATAAGCTGCCGTTTAGGGCCCCGCTGCTACTAGGGGGCCCCTAGACAGGCTCCCAGGTCATAGCTCAGTGGGCAAGAATAAGAATATAGCTGAAGTTATTATTAATATTATTGTTATTATTATTATTATCCTTATTATTATTATTATTACTGTCGTATTAATTAAAGTTTTTGTATGAGACAAATGTGATAAAACGGAGACAAACGAAACATTTTGGTCGTTATGTGTAAGTAACTATTGTGAGATCTTATTTCTATATTATTTAACTTTATTCTTACTATATGCTTATACTTTCCTAAATGCTTAATTTTTCTAGTATTGTAAAACATTATTTCACTAATTTACTAATTATAAGAGATTTTGTAACACTTTAAAACCTACGATTATTTTCGTTATGTTTTCAAGTTTATTAATTCTTTTCAACTCTTTCAGATAATGTGAATTTGGTTGGTTAAAACCTAAATGGTCTGATTATTTGAATGTATTTGATTAACGTTACAATTATAACAATTACTATTACTATTATTATTACAATCATCATCATTATTATCATGATTATTATTATTTAGCAGATTAGTTGTGGTTAACTAGATGTGACTTCGTGCATCTTGGAAAATGAAACGACATTATCCATCAGGAGCTGAAAAATGGAAAAAGAAGAAAATAGAGGAGGAGAAGCTTTCCAGTAGCACAGGTGAGATGTGCCACTTGTATATTCTTATGATTACAATTCAGGCAACTAGGTTAGGTAGACCATCAAGCTAGGCAAGTGCTCAGGAATCGTGTAGAGTAAGCTAGTCTCTGTAATATTTATAATATTTCGAAATGTGAAATGTAATGGATCACATCACCTCAAATTCTGTTCACACAGATCAATCATCAAACAAGATAAGAAAGAGTATTTTAACAAAAATTAACAGAATATGTAATGTTATGTTCTTTTCAGGAGCACTACTGAAATATTTGGAAAAGCCATCCTCAGCAAAGCCTGATGAGCATCATGAGCCAACAGCAGGACCATCCTCTATGCAACCTCAAACACCAGTAGAAGTAGAGCCTGATGAACCAACAAGTGACCCATCTTCTGTTCAGCTTCAAACACCACACACACGTATTTCTACTGAGCAACAAGAACCAAGATCTGCTCCACCGCTTGATCCGTATGACTGGCCAGTTGTCCTGTCAGATGCCTTGAAGACAGATCTGGTGTCTCGAGGACCATTTCAAATCAGTCCAGATTTCACATTCCCTAAAAGAGAGGACGGTAGAAGCGTTCATCACCATTACATGTACAGAACATTAATTAATGTGGAAAAATAAGGCGAAGCTGGCTGATGTACTCTAGAAGGAATGATGCTCTTTATTGCTTCTGCTGCAAGTTGTTTTCAAGGAAGTCGTACAAACTAATTACGGATGGACTTTCAGACTGGATAAACGTTGGTTCGCTTCTGAAAGGCCATGAAAATAGTCCAGAACATGCAGATAACATGGCAACATGGAAGGATCTGGAACTGCGGCTAAAAACTGGGAGGACCATTGACCAAACTGAAATGTCATTAATGGAGGTAGAGCGAAGACGCTGGCGAGATGTTCTCACACGTCTTGTAAGTATAATCCAATCACTGGCAGAGAGAAACCTTGCTTTCAGGGGGTCCTCTACATTGTACAATCGAGACAATGGCAACTTCTTGAAGGAGGTTGAGCTGCTTGCCAAATTTGATCCAGTGATCAAACAACACATGAGCAGAGTCGAAAGTGGCCAATATAGTCATTCAAGTTACCTGGAAACATCATTCAAAATGAGCTCATTGGGTCCATTAGTGGGAAGATCTTGGATGCTATTGTTGCAGAAATAAAACAAGCTAAATATTACTCACTCATCTTAGACTGCACTCCAGACATAAGCCACCAAGAACAGATGTCGATTATTATCAGAACTGTTAAAATGGGTGAAGTATCAGAAATAAAAGAATACTTCTTGGGCTTTCTTGAGGCTTCAGAAAGTATAGGCCTGGGTTTATCAGTTCTGATTCTGAAGAGACTAGATGAACTGAATATTCACTTTGATGATTGCAGAGGACAGTCATATGACAACGGAGCGAACATGAAGGGCAAGAACAAAGGTGTTCAGGCAAGGTTATTAGAGAAGAACTGTCGTGCACTCTATGTTCCGTGTGGGGCTCACACTCTGAATCTTGTAGTAGCTGATGCAGCTAAAGCTTCCACAGATGCCATCAGCTTCTTTGGCAACGTACAAAAATTGTACAACCTTTTTGCAGCAGCTACACGGAGATGGACAATCCTAAAGAAGCACGTGAATATAACACTCAAGTCTTGTAGTGAAACCAGGTGGGAGAGCCGGCTTAAGAGCAGTGAGGCTGTGCGATACCAGAGCCACATCAGAGAGGCCCTGTTGGAAGTCAGAAACAATGCCATAGATGCCATAGCCAGGACTGAAGCACAAACACTTGCAGAGGAGGTAGGGTCTTATCGCTTTCAGATTTGCACAATAGTATGGTATGACATTCTTCATGCAGTTAACCATGTGAGCAAACTTCTGCAGTCTCCTACAAAGCAGTTTGATGTGGCAGTCAACCTCCTCACAAAAACAAAAGACTCACTCACCAGCTACAGAAACACAGGTTTTGTTGCAGCACAAGTCGTAGCTAGGGACATATGTGAGGAAATCAATGTGGAGGCTGTGCTGAAGGAGAAGAGGGTCAGATCCACAAAAAAGCACTTTGCTTACGAAGCTCTTGACGAACCATTTACAGAAGCCTTAAAGAGGCTGGAAGTCAAAATTTTCAATGTGGTGGTGGATTGTGCCATCGGGTCAATAAATGAGAAATTCAAAACATTAGATGTGAGGGACATATTTGGGGTTCTCCTAAACTTCACCACAATGAACAAGGAACATTTGTCTTGCAAGTGTGAAAAGCTCTCTAAGATACTGAGCTCTGGAGCTGACTCTGACATTGATGGAAGAGAACTGGCCCTCGAAATTAAGAACTTGCCGACTTTACCTTCACAGAACATGAATGCATTGGAGCTTCTCTCCTTCATTCATCAGAATCAACTGGAGGAACTATACCCCAACCTCTGGGTTGCACTAAGAATTGCCTGCACTCTACCTGTGACAGTAGCGTCAGCCGAGAGGAGCTTCTCTAAGATGAAGCTAATCAAGAACTACCTCAGATCATCAATGGGGCAGGATCGCCTCAGTGGCCTTGGCATCAAAAGCATCAACCAGGACGTTTGCAGGGAGATTTCATATGATGATATTATTGATGATTTCGCCCAGAAAAAATCTAGGAGGCAAAAATTTTGAAGATACAAACTGTTCTGTGTAACTGTTAGCTATTACACGATTGTATCGTAGAGTTAGTAATTGTTTGGTAGTTGATAATTGCATTATTTTTTTTACATAGTTCTGTGTCATTTATCCTATATAATGTATAAGCTAATTTTCAGGAATTTCATGAAGAGTATTTTTTCTGTTTGTCTTCTAAAAAGTACATATTTGTTGTTTTGACAAATGTTTCATTAAAATTGTTTCATAATTGTTTTTCATTAACACAGCCATTTTTTGTATGTATGTACTGAGGTGATGCAGTAAGGCGTGAGTTAGTGGATGGAGTGGTGGGGCCTCAAATGGGTATACTGCTTAGGGCCCCCTAATGGCTAGAAACGGCCCTGTATCGACAGTGGCATCGTCAGTAGGATCGGCAAATTCGCTGATGACACCAATCTTGGGACCAATGTTGAGACGCCAGAGGCGATCAAGCATCTGCGTGCGGACCTCCATGTTGGGGAGTAATATCGAGGCGACTGATTTGGAAAAGGATTTGGGTGTGCTAATTAGCAGCGACCTTAAGTTTACCAAACAGTTCGTAGAGGTGGAAAAGAAAACCCAGAAATTGTTGGGTTATATCAGGAGGTAATTTCGATTTCGGAACAAGGAGATTGTGTTCTCTCTGTATAATTTTCTGGTTCGGCCGCACCTGGAGCATGTTGTGCAGTTCTGGTCGCCCACCCTCAGGAAAGATATTGAGAGGCTGAAGCGAGTGCAGGCGAGGGTCACAAAGTTAATTCCTTCCGTTAGGCATATGGACTACAATCGACGCTTATGCGCCCTGAATTTGTTTTCGTTTGAAACTCGGAGGCTGCGTGATTAAGTCATCGAGGTTTTCAAGTTCTTAAGCGGATTCAACAATGTCAACAGGTCATTTTGTAGCTCTTTTTTCTAAGCAGGAAGGAGGGGCCAAGGGCAAATGCCCACAAAAAGCCCATAGAAGAAGAAGACAGTCAAAATCAAGATCTGGGTTTTCCGAGATGACTAGAGACTCTGCGTTTGAAAAAATGGGAGGTCATAGGCAGGAAAAAAGATGGATTGAGAAAGATTGTTCCAGAGTTGACCGGTTGAGTAGTTGAAAGACCGAAAATACCGATTAACTCTTGCGTTAGAGAGTTGGACAGGAAAAGAGTGAGAAAGTGTAGAAAGTCTGGTGCTGCATGCTCTCCTTAAAGGCAGAGGTATGCAGTTAGATAGTTCAGAAGAGTAATGTCGGTTATAATAGCAATAGTAAAGAAAGAGTGAGGCAACATTGCGGCGAACAGAGAGGGATTGAAGACAGTGAATAAGAGGTGGGAAATTGATGAGACGAAAAGCCTTTGATTCCACCCGGTCAAGTGCGGCTGTGTGTGTTCAGTCACCACCACACATGAGAAGCATACTCCATACATGGGCGGGCGAACAAGACTACTGTACAGAGACAGCAACTGAGTTGGGGTGAAAAAACTACGGAGGCTGAACAGCACACCTAACCTCTTAGAAGCTGTTTTAGAAAGATAGTATATGTGATCTTTCCAGGAAAGATGAAGGGAAAAGGAAACACCAAGAATGTTAAAGGAAGAGGAAGGATTGAGTTGTGTGTTCATGAAGGTAAGGGGATAGTTGTGTAGAAGATTGTGACGAGTTGACAGATGGAGGAACTGAGTTTTTGAGGCATTGAAAGCCTCAAGGTTTTCTCTGCCCCAATTAGATATTGCAGAAAGATCAGAGGTAAGGTGTTCCATAGCCGTCCTACACGAATCATAAAGTAACTGCTGTGAGGGACGCTTTGGGAAGCGGGTGGAGAAGTGAAGAGTGGAATCATTGGCATAGGAGTGAATAGGACAGGAAGTGCGAATTAAAAGATCATTAATAAATGAAAGGAAAAGAGTGGGTGATAGGACAGAAGTCTGAAGAACACCACTGTTGATAGCTTTAGAAGAAGAACAGTGGCCATCTACAACTGCAGCTATAGATCGCCAGAAAGGAAATTAGAGATGAAGGCACATATAGAAGGATAGAAACCGAAGGAGGGTAGTTTCGAAATTAAAGATTTGTGCCATACTCTATCAAAAGCTTTTGATATGTCAAGTGCAATAGTGAAGGTTTCACCGAAATCTCGAGAGGAGAATGACGAAGAGTCAGAGGGATATGCAAGAAGATCGCCAGTAGAGGGTCCCTTGCGGAATCCATACTGACGATCTGATAAAAGATTATGAGAAGAAAGGTGTTTAAGAATCTTCCTATTAAGGATAGATTCAAAAACTTTGGAAAGGCAAGAAATCAAAACAATTGGACGATAGTTGGAGGGTTGAGAGCGGTCACCCTTCTTTGGGACAGGCTGAATGAAAGCGAACTTCCAGCAGGTAGGAAAAATACCAGATGAGAGACAAAGACGAAAGCGTTTGCTTTAGCAAGGTGTCAGCACAGAAGCACAGTTCTTAAGGATAACAGGAGGAACACCATTAGGACCATACGCCTTCCTGGAGTTGAGCTCAGATAGGGCAGAAACAAGTCTTTAGAAGAGATTCTAATTTCAGACATAATAAAGTCAGAGGAAAGGGGAGATGGAGGAACAGCACCGGAATCGTCCAGGATTGAATTGTAA
Organism: Bathynomus jamesi; assembly: GCA_023014485.1. NCBI lineage: Eukaryota > Metazoa > Arthropoda > Malacostraca > Isopoda > Cirolanidae > Bathynomus > Bathynomus jamesi. The sequence continues at coordinate 2,574,071 of JAJOZX010000021.1, forward strand.
GCGAAAGTTTGAGGGAAGAGTTCAGCTTTGTCAGGAGAAGAGACGGCAACTGTGCCGTCGGAGTGGAAAAAAGGAGGGAAAGAAGAGGAAGTAAAGTTGTTGAAGAGGTTCTTAGCTAGATGCCAAAAAGAGCGACAAGAATTAGAATTGGATATTTTCACATTTTTATCGGATAAAAGAATTTTTGGCGAGTCGAGGAACAGATTTTGCACGATTCCGGGCAGAAATATAAGCTGAGTGAGTCATGAGTTGGATAGCGACGGTACCATCTGAAAGACTCCTCTCTGTTGCGGATAGCATTAGAACAAGTAAAGTTAAACCAAGGTTTGTTTGCATTAGTAGGAATAGAATATGGAATGTCCGCCTCCATGTCCGAGAGAATCACACCCGTGATGCGCTCGGTACACCCAGTAGGGCTCCGGCCACGGAAGCAGTAATCATTCCATGAGAAATCACAAAAGTACTGCCAAAGGGTCTCCCAATCATCGGTGCCGAAGTGCCAAAGGCGTCTCCTCTTGGGAGGATCCAAAGGCCTAATTGGAACGATAGGACAGGAAACAGATATAATATTGTGGTCGGAGGAGCCCAACGGAGAAAAAAATTTCACAGAGTAAGAAGAATGATGGGAGGTAAGAAATAAATCGAGAATGTGATCGGAGATACGAGGAGGTTGCTGTACAATTTGCTCTAGGTCATTTAGGATAGAAAAGTTGTAAGCTATTTCACCATGGATGTCAGTGAAATGGGAGGAAAGCCAAAGGTGGTGGTGAACATTGAAATCTCCTAAAATGGAGATTTCAGCAAAGGGAGAGCGGGAAAGAATGTATTTCACTTTAGAATTGAGGTAGCCAAAGAATTTTGGATAGTCAGTAGAATTAGAAGAAAGGTAAACAGCGCAGATGTATTTAGTTTGAGTTCGCATGTAAGTGGTGGCCAGAGAGTATAGAATTCGGAACATTCAAGTTCGGGAATACAAGAACAAGTTTGGTCATTGCGTACATATATGCAACATCCACCTTTGTAGTGAAATTGAGTATAGAGAAGGTAAGAGGGTACAGAAAAGGGGTTGCTGTCAGTCGTCCTAGACACATGAGTTTCAGTGAGGAAAAGAAGATGAGGTTCAGAGGAGTGACCCAAGCCACGCTTTAGGTCACAGGTGTTCTGCGGCCCGCCCCACGCTTCCCTCAGGCTGTCAGCCAGGGGCCAGCCTTATGCAGTTGACGGTTGACATGTGTCTGTCCCATCACCACTCTTCCGCGAGACCGCGATTCGACACAAGCTACAGAATCTCTGCTTTATTTTGGAGAGTACCTATGTATCTGTCTTCACTTAATGATCTACTTTCAAATTTCATTTGTGGTCTGCATCGATTAGCTTATTTTGTGTTTGTAATATTTAGTTTAGTGAGCTTAAGTTATTAGCGGGGAGCCGGAACAAGATTAGTAAAGTAAACTGGAGTAACGTTGCGGTATGGGCTCACAGTTGTCGATATCGTTAGCTAACTATAAAGACAACTGTGATGCTGGCAATAATTTAATTTGTATAATGTTGTTTTAGTAGCAAATAACTTCTACACAAACTATTGATTTATGTTAGCGAGTCAGTAATTTGGCCTCCCGGATTGCACCCCCGATATACGACCATTTACAAAACGTAAACAATGACGTCATTAGCAGTGGGAAAGCCATATAGTAGCATTCGGTCACTTCCTCGCCCATTTATATCGTTGAGGCAAATAATGATAAACGTATAACAACAGTAATAAAACTCAGAATAGTAAAAATAATATCACTGTTAATAATACGGTAACAGTAATAGTAATAAGCATGACTAGGCCGATTCATAGCTATTTAACTGCGTCAAAGGATCGAAGCTTCGCATTCCTACACTTCGCCCACAATGTAAACACACTGTGACGTCATTGTGTTCGTTCCCTATATGATACAATTTTTCAAAATTTTCTGGTACACAAAGCAATACCTGAATGGCAATGCTGCTGCACTTTGTTGGATTACTAACCATTAGTCTCCTCTACCAATTAATTGGAATCTATTGTGTCATAAAACAGTTACTGTCAGTTGTTAAACATGAAAAAAGTTTTATCAGTTATTGTAGTTACCATTTTTATCAATTAATAAAATTTGTTTTTCACATTTTTGCCATGATTTCTTCTTTCTTTAAAAGGCCTAAGCGCTTGTGCCTCAAATATACACATGAGCAGTCTGACAGCTTTCGATAAGTTAAGTACTACCGAGAGTGTTGATGCTGGAAAATTAGCTAAAAATGATCTACAGATCTACACAAGCTAAGGCTGCCTGAGAGAAAGAAGAGCGTAGGGGGTTAAAAGAAGAGAATAAAGGGTGAAGTAAGTAGCAAAACCTATCATTCGTAGGTTAACATTCATTCAGAAAAAGAGAGAGAAAGACTCACCATCATCATCCGCCGGCCACTGCCGACAAATCGGAAAAATAGTCAGAGAATAGGAAAGGGGTAAAAGATGAAAAGAAGTAAAATAAGAACGCTTACAAACCATGCAAACACAGACTTATGTTAAACACTGTCATACCATACAAACTACAGACATGCAAGTAAAGAGAGGATAAGGAAAAAACGTATGAAGAGTATAACAAAAAGTGGGTTAGTTTACGCTAAGAGCTACATTTAAGTTCGTGTTAGTCGAATTTTTTTTTTTAATATAATTTTATTGCTAGCATGTCACACGCTGGCATGTCACAAGCTGTCATTCATCGTCAACAGACACAAACCTCGAACATTACCCACAGAGCTCCTGTTGCTAGTTGTTTTATTTTGAACGTTAATATTTTCAAAATGCCTATCTAAACGGTTTTTAAACATATTAACACTGGTAGAGTTCACGACGGACACGGGAAGATTATTCCATTTATCAATTACTTTAAACGTAAAAAAGTTTTTAGTGATGTTTGTAATGAAACGTCTGTCACGTAATTTAAATCCGTTATTACGAGTATTGCTATTATCGAAAGTGAACAGTTTAACAAAATTAAAGTTATCGATTTTATTAACGATTTTGAAAATATCAATAAGCTCCCCCCTTAATCGCCTAGTTTCGAGTGAATGCAAGTCTAACTCTTTAATTCTATCTTCGTAAGACTTGTTGCGTAATGGTAGTGACGGAATTAGTTTCGTGGCGCGTCGCTGAACCCTTTCTAACCTATCATTATCCTCACGCAAATACGGGCACCAAAACTGAACGACATATTCTAAGTGATGCCTAACTAGGGACTTGTAAAGGGGCAATATAATGTTCTTCGATTTAAATTCGAAATTACGCGCTATGAAGCCTAACATCCTATTAGCTTTTGCACAAGACTCCAGGCACTGGCTCCTAACTTTTAAATCCTTAGATACGCGTACGCCTAAATCTACTTCCTCGTCAACGCTCGCTGTCTATCATCCATCGTGTACGTGTAATTGTTGTTACGAGAACCTATATGCAAAATTTTACATTTGTCTACGTTAAATTGCATCTGCCACTTATTTGTCCACTCCAAAATCCTATTTACATCGTCTTGGAGCCTATTTCTATCGTCCACGTTAAGAACTTTATTGCCTATTTTAGTATCGTCCGCGAAATTTGACATGTTACCGGTCAAGCCTACATCTATGTTGTTAATGTAGATTATGAATAGCAATGGCCCTAAACACTGAACCCTGAGGAACACCGCTACCTACAGTACATCCAACCACCCCGATTCCCTACCATTAACAACAACCCTCTGTTTCCTGGTACGAGGCCATTCCTCTAACCAGTTAGCTACCTGACCGCGTATACCGTGCGCTTTCACCTCTGCAATTAATCTTCTATGCGGAGCAGTATCGAACGGTTTTTTAAAGTCTAAATAAATAACGTCAGCCGATCTATGCCGATCGTATTCGCGCACTATTTCGTTATAAAACTCTAACAAATTTGTTAAACAAGAGTTATGGCGTCGAAACCAATGCTGACTACTATTAATCAAATCGTGACGGTGCTACTGTAGTATGCGGTCTATCTACGATTGGTTAGGTTTAATCATGATATTTTCGTTAAAACTAACGAAAATATCATGACTAAACCTAACCAATCGTCAAGGGCGATTAACATTGGGATGTAAACAAGCAATTAGCAAACAAGATAAGAAACTATACTTCAAAGATAGACCGCCGAATCGTAGGTAGACCGCATACTACAGTAGCACCAATCGTGACTCTCTAAGTGATCGACGATACGATTTCTAACTACGGATTCCAAAAGTTTACCGACAGTTGACGTTAAGCTAGTAGGCCTATAATTGCTAGCTACTATGTGGTCGCCATTTTTAAAAATGGGCGTAACGTTAGCTAATTTGAAATCTTCAGGAATAATCCTCGCTTCCGGTGACTATTAAAATTTTTTGTTAAGGGTCCTACGATAACGTCTTTCAAATGTCGAGGATAAGGCGCGTCAGGGTCTAGAGCCTTGCTAACCTTTAGCTCATCGACATAATGCGCAATCTCACCCTCGCAAACAGTTTTTTCAATCAAAATAATCTCGCTACTAAAAGGAACGATATCGTCCACGTCGGGGACATTATTTACGTCTTCTATGTATTATGTTTACTATCCGCAGCTACAAGTATCTCAAAATTACGCTGAGCATTCCTAACAGATCTTTTAACCTGACGTCTAAGCTCGATATATGTTTTAAAGTTTGTAACCGTGCCATTGCGCTTATTAACCCTTTAAGCCCTGAATTTTTTGTAGGGTTAAGTTATGAATGCGTGTATTTGAAACGTTAGCAATTAGTACCTTTCGTCCTTAAAGGGTTAAGTCTATCCGCTCTGTTACGCTCGTTTATGAACTCGCCTATTTGCCTATTCCACCATTTGGGCCCACCATGATCACTAGCGCGCTTGGGCCTACGCGGAATAAACTCCCATTCGATATTCAAAAAACTTTCTTTAAACGCCTCCCAATGAAAATTTGCCTCATTATCCATAAATTATCCCAGTCCAGTACTCTCATCGTATCCGCAACACTATCAAAATTAGCCCTACGAAAATCGGGGACTTCTATTACCTTTACTGTTTTCTATCAATAGCTTAAACCTAATAATTTGGTGATCACTACATCCCAAACTCTCACCTACTTCTAAACCTTCGACTATATTTTCGTCGTTCGTCATCACCACGTCTAAGATATTGTCACTGCGCGTTGGTTCGGTAACCATCTGTCGTAAAAATTATCTTCCATGAACTCAATCAGTCTCAAACCCTTATCATTACCAGTAAAAGTCTCGTAATTAAAGTTAGGGCAGTTAAAGTCTCCGACAACTATACTACCCGATTATTAATAAAGTTACTAAGAAGTGTGTAAAATCTAGTATCGGTATCGAGGGGTTGAACGGGAGGTCTATGAACAACGAAATTAAAGCTTATACTACGCGCCCTAACTTCAATGCATATCTCAATAATTGCTGCCAGAAAATCAATCTTAACCTCGATAGCCCTAAGGGAATTACGCATGTACAACAAAACGCCGCCACCAATCATATGTAGCCTATCATTAGTAAAAAGTTTAAAACCTACTATATCAAGTTCCCCCACCAAGTCCCCCAACTATGTCGTAGTTCCCGGAATAAATTATCGCCTTAAATTCGTTCAATTTTATTCTAATACTACGCGCGTTACAATAAAAGACGTTTAAATTATTTTTTACCACGGATCGGCGTTTTAAACTATTTTTCACGTCGGGCCGGAGTTTCCCAGACCCACAACGTTTAAAGAGGGCTTGGACCTATACAGCTTTCGAACGTTCTCATCAATTAACCTACCTAGCCTAGCATTCCCTATTTCATTGAAATGCACTCCATCTTTTATAAAAAGGCTAGGATCACTAAATTCTGAGCACAGCTTTACGAAGGGTATATTTTCCTCAGCACAAATCTTTTCTACTGTAGTTTAGTGTTCAAAAATATTGTTTTTGACGTAATCCTAAAATTTAAACTGTGTCTCGGGGTAATACCTAGAACTAAAGACCTATCTGACCTTGCCTTCAGGGACCTAATTAACCCTGTGTATCTCTCCAAAAGGTCAGGCGCACTCGTATCGAGCCTATACGAGTCGTTGTCCCAACCATCATCACCAACATCGAGTGACGGGAGGCAACATCAATCCTATCTACTGCGTCTCTAATTTTGTCAACCCTGGCCCCTGGTAGACAGACCCTCCTCCTCTTGGTTGGATTCCGTTCAACGAACTCCTTATCCATATGACACATTAAGGAGTCCCCAATTAAAATCGTTTCCCCCTCGTTCACATCCCTATCCAACTGGGCGAAAGGGTTCGAAACCTCAATAGGGGGGATTCCTATCACCTAACGTACGTGGCCTAGCTCCACCCTTAACTACTCTAAATCCCTCCCGTCTCCTGATCTCGGACCAACCTTAACCCCTTCCTCAACTCTAACCTTCCCGATAAGCTACCTACACTTGGAACTAGGTTACTAACCTCACCCTTCACTTACTAATGTCGTCAACGTTAGTATAGGTTCGGCCTTCGTGAACTGTAAGCCTACCTCTGCCCTCATCAAGCGTTGCAAGTCTTTCCGTCACCTCGCGTACACTACGTTTTAAATCAACTATCTTTTCGCTTGATAATAATCTACTTAAGCTCCCGTCTCTCCAATTTTCATAAATTATATATCGGTAGCTTCGTTTCTTCATTTGGAATGCGGTTTAGACAGTCTCTAGTAAGGGAAATAGGTAATTATTCGTTTTTACACCCAGTCTGTTTTTATGATGAGAACAAACTTTTCTGGTCAATTTTGAGGTGTTTTGCACGAATCTGCCATCCGTTTCCTGTGCAAATGCGCAGTTTTCGAGATATCGTCATCTCGAAAACTACGCATTTGCACAGGAAACGGATGGCAGTTTTGTACAAAATACCTCGAAATTAACCAGAGAAGTTTGCACTCGTCATTTTCGTTTAACCCTTTACGGACGAGTCCGCAGCATATGCGGTCACTCTTGTTACCAGAACGTATAGGATTTATTGTTATTGAAAACTAAATATTTTAGTAACTAGTCACTGAAATGATACACATCTTGAGTTCCTTTCCCGACAACTAAATGACATCTATATATAAACACGTAGAAACATTCATAGAAACGAGGCAGTGTAGTACAATTTATATTATTATTTCTGGTGGACCTTAAGGTACCATCCATCGTTAAAAGGTTAAACTAACGAAAATATCAAGACTTAACCTAACCAATCATCCAGGGCGTACAGTTGACCTAACCGGGTATTCAATTGATCTAACCGGTGTCACGTACTGAACTGTCCGCAAAACATTAGGACCGATCAATTTGTTATGCGTGATCTTTACGGGGGTCTTCCCCCGTACCCCCGAGACCTAAATTACACAAATGATAATGTAATAACATGTGCCCACCCTGCCTGGGTAGTCCGCTAAATTTCGCGGGCCCTTAAAGATTGAAACACTGAAATGACACTCACGTTTATTTTTAGGATTTTTTTTACGGCACCTAAAGACCTTCTGGTCTTTTCTTAAAATACAAGCATTATTACATTTAGGGCAGGTCACGGATGTCTTAATTATTCCGTGATTGAAAAAAAGGTCTAAACTCTTGTCTTCATTGAGGGCAAAATGGCGGATTTCGTCTTCAAAGTCAAATATGCAAAACTGACACGTCATACTTGTGGTCACAAAAACACCGAACTAACAGACCAACAATTGCTGCTAATGATTTAATGAAGTAGCAAGAAACACCAAAAATAGGAAATATTCACCAAATAGTTGATATCTAGGGTGTCCCTAAATGATTACCCTGATTAAAGCATGCTATAACTTTTAAATAAACACTCATATTCAAACACAGTTTTAATCATAAGTAGATAAACATACAAAGTTTTGATACATAGTTAATGAACTTAATATGCTTCCAAATGTGCACCCCTAGTGGCACGTAAAATGTCTAAACGGTATTCACACTCACGCCACACATTTTCCAACATTTGTGGGTTAACTGTTGCAATTGCATCCGTAATGCGTTCTCGCAATGTCCTGATATCTGGAACAACTGTTGCATAAACCAAATCTTTAACATGATCCCAGAGAAAGAAATCCAGCGGGGTAATGTCTGGTGATCTTGGGGGCCATGGGATTGGCCCGTCCCTGCCAATCCATCGATTTGGAAATGTTGCGTTGAGAGTTTCACGAACAACATGCGCCCAATGAGGGGGTGCCCCATCTTGTTGGAAGATGACAGTTGGCTGCCTGTCCTGCAGCTGGGGGATGGCGTAATTGGTGAGCATATCCAGGTACACAGTTGCGGAAACAGTGTTCTCAGCGAAGAAGAAAGGACCAATTATCTGGTCATGCATTAGTCCACACCAGACATTGATCTTCGGACTGCCCCGAATATGACCGTAGACTTCGGTATCTTTAGTTGGCATGAAGCTTGTCTCACCGATTTCCTTGGTGACCGTGTGAAAGCAGTTTGAATGTTTTCCACCGTCCCATCGGAAACTGATGGTCTACCACTGTTCTTTCCCTTTTTCACGTTTCCAGTTTCCAAGAATTTTTTCATCCACGACTTAATTAACTTCACATCAGGTGCATTCTTTCCATACTTTGTTCTGAACCTTCGCTGAACACTGACAGGAGATTTTGTTTCTGCAAGCCACACAACACATTGTGCCTTCTCTGTCACAGACGCCATCTTAACTGAACAGCTACTACAGCGCTCCTAGCGGCGAATGCGGTAGACGAAACACACCAGCACAGAAACTCTATGCATGTACGAGCTCACCTGTAAAAAGGAAACGGATGTAAGATTCGTCATTAAAACATGAGAGCATACTGTTTTCAGGGTAATCATTTATGGACACCCTGTATATATATTGAAAAAACACGAAAAATAGGAAATATATTTTAATAAAAAACCATATTTTATACAAATCTGCACAAGATAAGATATATATTTTCTTAGTTAGTTTTGAATGGCAATTCAATATATTGTACTGTTTTAACCGCGCGTGAGCGGGTTAAAAGACGAATATTAACCGGGAAATGCTTCAAAACCTAACCTAACCTAAAAAAAATCTAGAAAGTTTTAACCAAACTTTCCTGTTCAATTTTGAGGTGCTTTGCATGAATCTGCCATTGGTTTCTTGTGCAAATAAGTAGTTTTTGAGATATCGTAACAAACATATAGGATATGTTCATGTTACGAGATCTCGTAAACGAAGCATTACCACAGGAAACTTGCAAAACACCTCAAAATTAACCAGAAAAGTTTGCTCTCGTCATTTTCGCTTAAACTAACGAAAACATCACGACTTATCCTAACCAATCATCAAGGGCGTACAGTTGACCTAACCGAGCATTCAATTAACCTAACCAGGCATTCAATTAACCTAACCGGGCATTCAATTAACCTAACCTGGCATTCAATTAACCTTACCGGCCATTCAATTAACCTTACCGGGCATTCAATTAATCTAATAAGTTAATATTGGTTATTTCACCTAAATATCTTCTGATCTTTTCGTATTAGGCACTCACTGTCACATTTCGGGCAAGTTAAGGATGAGAGAATAACGCCGTAATTGATAGAAACATCCAATGCTTTCTCTTTATCTAGGGCACATGACGAATCAAGTTCTCAAAGTCGAAATCACACGAACGGCACATCATAATTTTATCGCAAACACCACAAACTGAATCCAATTAGAATTTAAACGAATACTAATGTTGTCAATCTGGTGATTTTTTTATAACTTAAAAAACACTAGATTTTCATTAAAAATCCTGTAAAACTACAAACTCGCTAGACTTTGTTTTTAAAATTCTCTAGATTTTTTTTAGGTTAGGTTGATTTTGAAGCATTTCCCTTACTTGTTACTGTCCACGTAAATCGCATTCCTAATGAAGAAACGAAGCTACCGATGAAAATCGGAGAGACGGGAGCTTAAGTAGATTATTACCCTCCGCTTAACTCACAAAAGAAACGAACCGATATTTCGGTAATCGCCATAGGATCACCGTTGTAATCTTTAAAATCAGTATACCACCGATTAACCCCACAACAAGCACACGACACTTTCTACGACGGCATCGCGCAAGTTTAGGTAGTTAACGTTTATAACCGTCACAAGTTTAAATTAAATTAAGCCGGCACGCTATAAAAACTTCTAAATCGCTAAAAACCACTAATATTCAGTTACGTAACTATAACAATGTGAATATAAACGCAAGTATATAAAATTCAGAACTTTCCAACAGTAAATTTATCGGCAATATCCAAAACTAGAAACAATACCAGAGAGCCCCAGGGAATGCGTCCACTCAGTAAGGAGTCTGGCTGACGAATCCAACTGTAGTGAATGTAGTAATGATGGAAGTAAAGCTAGCAGTACAAATTCAAAGTTCCAGCCGCATTCAAAGCCGGTATATGATGTTCTTACCATACTTCATGAATCCAACATGAGCCTTCGTGATGCCTACCCAACATCAGCAAAGGTTTACGGAATATTGATTGTTATACCAACCACTTCGTGCACTGCAGAATGGACATTATCTGCTTTAAAGCGAATAAAAACTCGGATTTGAAACTCAATGACACAAGAAATGCTTCAAGGGTTGATGCTCATGGCTGTTGAGCTAAATATTGTCAGAAATCTGAAAACAGACACCATTACTGATGCATTTGGAAAATCATCTAGTGAACTCTCAAAAACTTTTATAACCTTATGAACCTTATGTTGTTTCGTGCGTTGGTCTCTCTTCACACGGAGGTCAAGCTGGTGGCCCCGCCTCTAGGTCTGGCCTGGTGGAGGAGCGAGTTGCTTTCTTGCGCTCTCCACCGTACATAGCCAGGCACGCCCGGCTCATCTGGTACTGCCCTGAGCCAGGCATCCAGTCTTTTCTTGAAGACTTCAACTTTGACCCCCGTTACGTTTCTGAGGTCCTTAGGAAGCTGGTTGAAAAGTCTTGGCTCCCTGACAACCAAGCTATTTTCCTTCAGGGTTGAGGAGGTCCCTTGTCGTGCCTTTAATTTGGGAACACTACACATCCTACCTTTCCTATTTTCCAGTGTTGTTTGAATGGTAATTGGGTTTAGTTTTAGGTTTGGTACCAGTTTTTCGATCATTTTCCATATGTAGATTATGATGTACCTCTCTCTTCTTTCCAGTGAGTACAAATTTAGTTTACGTAGTCTTTCCCAGTAGTTGAGTTCTTTGCAGCCATCAATCTTGGCTGTGAAATGCATTTGCGTTTCTTCTAGTTTATTAGTTTCTTCCTTTTTATATGGGGACGTCAAAACTGAGCAGTATCGAAGTTTTGGTATAATCTGTGTTTTTAGCAGGGGAATCATTACTGTCCTGTCCCTTCTCTTGAACGTTCTTAGAACCTGTCCGGCGACTCTTTTTGCTTTATTTATCGCTATCTGATTTTGTGTTTCGAATTTCGCATCATCTGTCATTATTATCCCGAGATCAATCGCTTTCATGCTTCTCTGAATTTCCTGTCTATCTGGAGCATAATATGCAGTCTGTTTAAGTTCTTCTTTTCTACCATATCTCAAGAGCTGAAATTTCTCGGCGTTGAATGACATGTTGTCTTCTGACCATTTGTATCTTTTGTTCGTGTCCCTCTGCAAGGCCTCCACGTCATGTACATCGCTGATTTTCTGCTGATCTTTGTATCGTCTGAAAGGATGTTACTATACTATTTCTGTTTACTCCGCTGTCTATGTCTGTTAGCATGATAATGAACAGGAGTGGGGCCAGTACTGTCCCTTGTGGTACTGAGCTGCGTACTTCCGATTCTGATGATGATATACCTTGAATTTTGACGACCTGCAGACGATCACTAAGGAAGTTGTAGATCCATTTTCCCACTTTGCCTGTTATTCCTATGTCTTTAATTTTATGTGCTATTATACCATGGTCACATTTATCGAAAGCTTTAGCAAAATCTGTGTATATAACATCGTAGTTGTCATTGCCTTCCAATGCATCTAGGATATTGTTGTAGTGCTCTATTAGTTGTGATAGGCATGATCTACCTGACCGGAATCCATGCTGATTTTCGTTGAATCTTTCCCGTGTCTCCAGGAAATCATAAATTTTCTCTCTAACTATTCTTTCAAATACTTTGGTGAGGTGGGACGTCAATGACACTGGTCTATAGTTCTTTGCTTGAGATCTGTCCCCTCCTTTATATATAGGGACAATGTTTGCTCTTTTCAAGATGCTCGGTATTTCCCCAGTGTCTAGTGATCTCCATATCCAGTATAAAGGTGTAGCTATTTCATTTTTACAGTTTTTAAGCAATAATGGCTTCCAATTGTCCGGACCTGCAGCTGAATGTAGTTTCATTTGTCCTATAGCTCTCGCTACATCTTCTGGTGTAAACTCAAAGTCTGTTATATACTCTCCTTGCAATTCCTCTTCAAAGAATGCATTTATGTCAGGTATCGCTTTGTCACTTTTTGGGGTACTGAAAACTGATTCATATTGAGCTCTCAATGTATCAGATATTTCTTTTGGATCGTCGGTTAGTTCAATATTTCCCGCCCTTAAGGGCCCAATAGCGGCGCGCGTTTTTGTTTTCCTTTTTGCATAGCTATAGAAGTATTTTGGATTTTCCTTTATTGCTTCTACCGCCTTTTCCTCTTCCCTCTCTGTATGGTCCTTAATCCATATTATATTATAATATGTATGTAACACTAATAACACAGGCCTGCGAATGAGAACTTTGTAAGAGTTTTCTTACTAATACCTGATTTTGTATAAGTCAACTACACTGATTTCGAATAAGGTGTCCATTTTTTCTATCACGTAAGGATTTTCTGCAAACTGGAAGAGAAAAACCAACAACATAAATAAATATTATTTCTTTCAATTTACATTAGGCACCTATTTCGCTTTGTTATACTAATTACAAATGCAAACAACTTTAAAAAGAAAGAAGACTATTAACGTCAATTACATATATATTCATTTTTATTTGTCCTGAGTTTTCTTGTGAGATCTATGCCTTTTAGTCTCGAATGTACGCGCTGTTCCTTTTCTTTTATGTAATAATTCTGGAGTATCCCGTTTCAACATCCAGCAGTAATCAGCCATCATGCTGATGTCCCACCTTCCCTGATATCTTCTCCATTTCTTTGATGTCTTGTTGAAACCGTTCTCCTTGTTCTTCGCTGAATGCTCCGAGATTCTCAGGGAAGTAATCCAAGTGTTGAATGTAAGAAATGTAATTTTAAACTCATATTACAACCCAACTCTTTGAACTTATTTAGCATGTTGTTCACAATGTTTATGTAATTTGGATCCTTGTTGTTCCCTAAAAATTTGCTGATAAAATCCATAAAAGCAATCCACGCTTCTTTTTCAAGATTGTTTATTGTTCTTTCAAAGTGTTCATCCAAAGTCAATTTTCTAATCTGGGGTCCAACGAAAATTCCTTCTTTCAATTTTGCTTCCAAAAAAGTTGGGAATTTACCACACAGATACTTAAAACAATCTCCATCTTCGTCCAAGGACTTAACAAATTGCTTCATCAAGCCCAATTTTATGTGATGCGGAAGTAAAAAGACTTTCTTCGTGTCAACCAAACTTTCACGTTGAATGTTTTTAGAACCAGGTGTCAGGTTGACCCTGCGTGGCCATTCATTTTTTATCCAGTGCTGAGTCCTTGCTCGGCTATCTCATTCACACAAAAAACATGGAACCTTCGTATAACCTGGTTGTTGACCTGACAACATACAAATCACTTTTAAGTCTCCACAAAGTAGCTAACCGTGTTCTTTGTATTTAACCTTAGCTAGAAGAAGCTCAAGATTTTCGTACGTTTCCTTCAAGTGAACCGAATGAGCCACAGGAACGGATGTATACAAGTTACCATTGTGAAGGAGGACGCCTTTTAGACTTCTTTTGGAGGAATCATTGAAAAGTCTCCACTCATTTGGGTCATAGACTGCAGTGCCTAGCTTAAGTATTAGTTCCGAAATATTGTTGCAATATAACAGTGAATTTTCTTGAGAAAATATTGGACGAATTTTTTTTCTCAAATTCTGTACCAGTAAAATGACGTTCCGGGAGAAAGCAAGTTCTTTGCCCGAAGTCTGGATCCCAAAATCTCAGAAGAATCCTTCGGGAGACACAACTCTCTTACCAAATCATCAAGTTCACTTTGTGTAAACAATTGCGGCTCACTAGGTGTTTCGGTTTGAAAACAATCAATATCATCGTTTCCATCTTCATCTGACACCGAATCAGATGAAGTTATATCAAGAGTACTTGATTTAGTAGGTACAGGTATACCAGGTCCATGAACAACAGGTCTTATAGCAGACTGAAAATTTGAATAAGAAATTTACTTTTAATATTTAGTATTGTAGCCTTGCACGTTACATGAACAAAAATAGCAGTCATTACTGTGATTTCTAGGCTCGCCAGACCAATGGGATCCCAAAAGGTAAAGAATCCTTTTTACCTTTACTCCACAGTCTAAGTTGTTCAACACAAACTGCAAACTTTATGTGGAGCCCATGATTTGTCTTGATTCCCAAGTTTCATTCCGAAGTATGCATAGTATGCTTTCTTGACGAAGTCTTTAATATATCGCCTTTGTTGTTTCACAGTAAATTTTCCACAAATATAACAGAAAATGTTTGGGCTATTTACACACCCTCTGGTTGCCATAGCGACAAATAAACAAATTTCAAAAGAGAAATATAGTCACCGCGCACCTTTGAATAATAAAGAATTAATATCTCGCACACACTAGACAGACTGGCTTATCTCGTGGCTTGTCAATCACTTATATACTAGCGGTGCATTTCTCGAATGTTCTAGAAGACGCTATGACGTCACTGCTGGTCTAGAAGCATTTATAAACAGTAGTTTTCAATCAAAATTTAATTGAGTCAATTTTAATGAAAATTACTTACATATGTAATATGAAATATGACATTTTGTGAAAAATCTGTACGTAATGGCGAAAAATAAATATCATTTTCGGAATCAGCGTGCAAAATTACTATGTAAGTGATAAAATATTTCGGACAACAAAACCATCGCAGGCCTGTGATATATATGTACAGGGTGGGCGGAAAGTAGCTCCCTATTTTGGATTGGTAAAAAAATACGTATATTATCCATTTATTTCAGAAGAAATAATATGAAAAGGTAGGCATACATGGTAGGTTTTCTCTAAAATTCAATGTGGGCTCCAACTCTTTCCACCAGCTTCTGGAGCCGCCCAGGAATGGCGTCCACTGACTTTAGCAGGAACTCCGGCGGGATGGAGGACATGACTTCCCGAATTCGGTCCTCCAGTTCTTCCAATGTCCTCGGTTTGGTGCGGTAGACTTCTTCCTTTACTCACCCCTAAAGAAAGAAGTCGCACGGTTACCGCTGAAAAACGGCAGAATCGGTTCAGTGTAACGGTGTGGTGTGGTATGACCTCAGATCAGGTTGTGGGCCCGTTCCTTCTGCGCAACACCATGAATGCTGAGCGGTACCTTGCTATGTTGCGAAACGAGGTCTGGCCGGTTGTCAGCACATGGGAGAACATCGACGATCTGATATTTATGGAAGATGGCGCCCCTCCGCACTTCGCTCTTGTTGTCCGTGAGTGGCTGGATGCCCACTTCCCTGGGCGTTGGATGGGTCGTCGTGGTCCACATCAATGGCCAGCCAGGAGCCCCGACTTGACACCGTGCGACTTCTTTCTTTGGGGGTGGGTAAAGAAAAGTCTACCGCACCAAACCGAGGACATTGGAAGAACTGGAGGACCGAATTCGGGAAGTCATGTCCTCCATCCGCCGGAGTTCCTGCTAAAGTCAGTGGACGCCATTCCTGAGCGGCTCCAGAAGCTGGTGGAAAGAGTTGGAGCCCACATTGAATTTTATAGAAAACCTACCATGTATGCCTACCTTTTCATATTATTTCTTCTGAAATAAATAGATAATATACGTATTTTTTTACCAATCCAAAATAGGGAGCTACTTTCCGCCCACCCTGTATATGAAATATAAGAAGTAATTGTTCTTTCTTATTGTTAGTAGTTCGGCTTCTACGCAAAATGTTTCATGACCAAATTATAAGTATGATGTTACTATTTGTTTGCTTGTAAATTGAAAACTGATGCTCATGACTTTGGAATGCATTAATGCCAGAAATCTAAAAAGGGGGACTATTAATGATGCAGTTAGCAAATCATCTAGTGAACTAGCTCTCAAAATCTCTTATAGTACCGTATAATATGTATGAAACTAACACTTTATACATATGTAATATAATAAGTAATTGTACTTTCTTATTGTTAGTACGGTAGTTAGGCTTATGCACATAAAGTGCAACGTTTCATGGCTAAATTACAAGTATGATATAAATATTTTTTTGTAAATTGAGGGTTGATGATCATGATTCCTGAGCAAAATATTGCCAGATCTCTACAAACAGAGACTATTATATATTGATGCTCTCAAAATCTCTTATAATATGTATGTAACATTAATGCTTTCTATATGTGAAACAAAATAAATAATTGTACTTTCTTACTATAGTAGCTCGTTTGGGCTTACATGCATAAAATGCAACAGTCCTTGGCTAAATTGTTTAATTTCCCACTATAAATATGATACAACTATTTTTTGTTTGTCAGCTAATTTTCGTGTCTACGTTCACGGATTCTCGTTCTGGACTCTAAATTTCTAAATTTCTTTCTTTCTGTGAAAGAGGTGGACGCCCAAATGAACTTGGCTCCACCTGCTACATATGTCCCACCACGCCACTGAGCTTCACGTAGCGTTTTCTTTAAATGTTTCAAAGTTGTTGCCGTTGGTGGAACAGAAACTTCAGTTTTGCATAGCCCAAGAGGAAGAAGTCAAGGGGGGTTAGATCGGGCGAACGAGCCCGCCAAGGAATGGGCCCCCCCACGCCCGATCCAACGATCAGGCAATTGTTCATTCAGGAATGTTTTAACCTCAAAAGGAGCCACAAAAGGAACTCATATTGAACTCCAATGCTTGTAAATAATACTTTTCGAGTTCTTTATTTGTATATCCTGGTTTTCACTGTAGCTTTGTTAGTTTTTTCATAATAAATGTTTAAAATCAGGAAGATCATTTGTAATCACACGATATTTTGACGAGCACATAGGCGAGAATAATGTTTGCAAGTTTTGTAATTTTAAGCTACATACTGATGATAAGTTTCAAGCGTTACAAAAGGAGATTTTAAAATATTTGATGAAAGAAATTAATTCTAAAATTGAAAATAATGTAATTGAAGAAGTTAATGTAGATGTACAAATAGTGAAAAGGGTAATCACTAAAAAGGTTTCATGTTTGAGGATAACTTAAAGGGAAGGTAGTCGAAGGTAGTCGAATTGCTGATGAGCTTCACTTAAATAGAAATAACTCAACCGATAATAATTTTACTTTGATTAGAACGGGGCTGAACCAAAGGCGTCGTTGAGTTTTCAGTTGGACTGTCAAAATCCATTTAGTCTATTAGAAACTGTACAGGGTGGGCACAAAGTCCCTTTGCATGAAAATCAATGGCAACATACAGATATGCTATAATTTCACTGTAAAGAGACTTTGTGGCCACACTGTAGGTAACGCAAATGAAAGTGTTCTTAGGCTCCTCCATTGTTAAGCATATGGATAGTGAATTATTTTGAAGAGATAAAGTAAAACGAAAGAAAATATGCGTGCCTGGCATTAAAATATACAGAATAGAAGAGGAGGTAAAGAATTTAAGTTAGAAACTGCAAATCCGCTTTTAATTTCTCACGTTGGAGATAAGTCAAATAACGTCCTAATTTCTGGGTTTTTCTAAGAATTTATGGAAGTAATAGATTGTTAAGTATAGCAGTTTACTATGATACTAAACCAGAAGCAACATGCGTCTTTGAAAGGGTTGATTTCTTGAACTTTTTGGTAAAATTTTAACTCAGCAGATCTGTTTATTCAAGATGGCATTCACTTGAATGAAATAGGCAATGTGCGACTTGGGAAGTTGATTGGTAAAAAGTAAATAGGATTTATGTAAAACGTAGGCAAGATAAAATAGTTCTTTCTCGATTAAAAAATGTAACTCGTCAGCCTTAGGGAAACAACGTGTATAGAGGAACAAAGAGTAACGTAGAGAATAGTTTGAAAGTAGGGCTTTTTAATGCGAGAAGTGTAAGGAATAAGTTCAAAGACTTTAAAGCTTTAGTTCTTGTTGAAAATTACGACATTATAACAATAATTGAACCATGAATTAAAAGTGCATATAGGGATTTTATAAATGAATGCTATACTAAAGGTTATAAAGTTTTAACAAGGATAGAATGGGTAACCTGGGAGGTGGTGTACAGTACTCTTATACTGTAAAGAAACTCTTCCTCCAGTTCTAAAGACAATTAGTGTCAGTGACCAATTAGGTATAATTATTTCAGAAATTAGCGCCACTAACTTAGCCTTTAATTTTGGGGTTGTATATAGGCCCCCTTCACAAAGAGTAAATTAGATGTTGAAATGCGAGTCCGGACAAAAGCCCCCTAGGACAAAAGCCCCCTAGGACAAAAGCCCCCTAGGACAAAAGCTCCCTGAACAAATTACTGGGTAGGGAAAGTCAGGTGTCACATCTAATCTGAAGCATCAGTTCCACTTCAGCCACCGTGGTGTTAAGGTTATGGGCTGTTTGAATCTACACGTCTGTCAGTTAACCATTGGTTATATTCTCTGAATGACTTGGAAAATCAGTCTCTCTTCAACCACCATGGAGATCATCAAGAACAATAAAGGAGGTTCCAAACTGTGTGCAGAAGGCTACTTATACACCAAGAAGAGTTCCAACAGTACACGAATTGGCTTGGAATGTTCTCAGAGGAAAGCACTTTCTTGCAAAAGTTGTACTCATACATACAGATTTGGAGGTGAAGGAACTTCCTTCTGTGACTGAGCACAGCCACGACCCAGACCCTAACAAGGTGAAAGCAGCTAAAGTTTGTTTGAATGCCCGGTTAGGTCACTTGAATGCCCTTGACGATTGGTTAGGTTAAGTCATGATATTTTCGTTAAAAACACATTAATTATTTAAAGTGCTCTAACATGTTTGTTTTTCATTTCTCCAAAAAAAGAAAGCTATTTTTTAAATCAGTGACCAAAACTACATTAGTCTACCGATTTTCATTAAAATTCGCTGCTAGCCCCAAACGGAAAAGATCCTAAAACAGGATTGTTCGGAGGCCAATGTCCTATGGGGCTTTTGTCCTAGGGGGCTTTTGTCCTAGGGGGCTTTTGTCCTAGGGGGCTTTTGTCATAGAGGGCTTTTGTCCTAGAGGGCTTTTGTCCTACACTCATTGAAATGTATAACATTTTATGGACAGGGTGTTCGAAAAGTCCCGTCACTCCATACAAAATGTACATATTGTAATACCGATTTTATTTTTGTGATTAATTGTATTTATATGTAGTAGGTGTAATTTAAGACTCGAAGAATTTAAAAAGAAAATATAAACTAGCAACAATTACTTTAATTAAACCGTTCACAGCTTCATATCGTTTCTGTATGTCTGTATCGCTTAATTCATTAACAAATGACGGGCGGTATGGTTTCATGCCGAGATCTTTTGTCATGTGATCTCTCATTGTGGACATGGGGACTACAAGTTCTTGTGATCGTTTCCGAAGTGATTTTTTTTCGGTGAACGAACCACCGATACAATCAGACCTTCACATTGTTCTGCTCGCGTTGTTGGTCTTCCCGACCATGGTCTGTCCTTGGTGGAGCCAGTTTCAAACAGCTTTTTATCCCAGCGTAATACTGTCTTGTTTGGTGGTGCAGCCTTATTGAATCTTGTGTTGAAATCATTCTGGATATCATGCATCGTTTTGCCAGTATGTGATCTTTCATGAGCCCATGTGCTCATCACTATCCTTTCCACCATAGTATAAGTGGACTGGTCTGCCATTGTTCACACAACTCTAATACCTGGAAAAGAAAAAAATGTCAGTGAATCATATAAATTTAATTAATCACACAAAAGTAAAATTGGTATTACAATATGTACATTTTGTAGGAGGTGACGGGACTTTTCGAACACCCTGTAGAAGAGTTACACTTAAGGAAGCAATTATAGTCGGGAACTTTAACTGCACAAACATTAATTTCAGTCCCTTAAACAGCGATGCTGTGGGTATACATTTGATAGATTTTCTTCAAGATAATTTTCTTTTTCAAAAAGCATTACAACTGACTCGCAGTGTAAATATTTTACACTTAGTTTTAACTACTAATAACCAATTAGTTCCGAATGTAGGCGTCAGAGAAAGTTTCTGTAATAGCGATCATAGCATGATACGTTTTGCGGTTAATGTTAAAACTTCTAGAGAATTGAGTAACTTCATGGTGCCTTATTTTAGGAGAGCAAATTTTAATGATTTTAGAGCTTCATTAAGTTTAATGATGAACTGTAAGCGGTAGATAGTGTTCTTAGCATGTGGGATAATTTAAAGAATCTATTCATAAATTTAAATGAGCGAGGAGAGTTAAGAGAGGTAAATTCAATGGGCAACCGAAATTGTGGAATAAATATGTAGGAAAAGCAATAGCATAGAAATGTAGTCTTCAAGAAATATAGAAAGGACCTTGAGCTGCAGCACTTTTTTAGTTATAAAGATTTACTCTCCGTAGAAATGCTGAACATTTAATTAGAAGTGCTAAACGCGATTTGAAATGCAAGTAGCTCGTGAATATAAAGAAACTATAAGTTTTACGATTTTGTTAGTAATGGAAATCCTTTGAGGGATAAAATTGGGTCACTGGTAGACTCGGGTGGTAAGTTAATAAATAATTATGGGGAGGTCCGGTGCTAGTGTCTCCGAGCAAATGATACAATGAAAAAACGGACATAATTTTAAATAATTTTTACATCAGCTTTTACAGATTTTACTTCTTTTATTCCGGAGGCTAGTAATATGCTCAGTGGCTTAAATGGGTTCCACTGTTTACTGACATAACCGTTTACACTAAAAAGATTTCTTACTATGTAGATAAGTAAAAAATTAATAAATCTCCAGATCCAGACCATTTTTAACCAAAGCCTCTAAAAGAGTTAAAATTTTTAATAAATCTTCATCGCAGGGGATTGTTCCTCTGGATTTTAAAATAGCAAATGTAACTCCAATCTTTGAAAAAGATACAAGCAACAGGTAGGAAATTATAGGTCAATTTGTACGACTTTTATTTTCGGAAAGCTTTTAGAATCGGTTATTGGAGATTATATATTCTAACATCTTAAAAGCAATAATCTTATTAAACAAGGTCAGCATGGGTTTCGTTGAAATAAATCTTGTTCAACAAAGTCACTGGAATTTTTTTCATGACATCATCAGTATTTATGTTTGTAACAGAGAGGTACATATAATGTATTTAGATTTTAAAAAGGTGTTTGACAAACGATTGTTGGGAAAACTTAAAACTCGAGGAATAAGGGGTCAAGTTCTTAGCTGGATTGATAAAATAATTCACTGGTATGCAACATATCTGATGTTTCAACATACATAACTGCTTTTTATCAATTCAGGTGTGCTGAATCCAAAAATCACATCCACTTTTTTTTCTCATCACGTACAGTTTTCTTGCAAATACCTATCACCCATTTTGTATGGGTGGTATATAGATATACACCCAATTATGCAATGTGTACAATATACAGGGTGTTTCATAACATGTGGGACGCACTTTCAGGATGGATTTAAGACCTGAAAACAATGAAAAAAGTTTATATAAACATATGCCCGAAATCGCTTTGTTTCCGAGTTACAGCCCGTTTTGTGTTCCATCAATTCTTTCCGCAAACTGTTTACAAAAACTGCTTGCTGACAAAGTTTGTGAGTGTGTACGAGGCTTATTTCATGAATGGCCTTGCCGATTGTAATGTTTCGTACACTCTATAACATGTTCCAATATCGTTGAGTGTAGAGCCATCAGTCAGTCAGAGGTGCATCGCGGTGTTTCACTGTTCGTATTCGTAACTTCTTACAGTGAATAAGTGCAGTCCAGTGAAAAAAAACCTTAAAAGTTTTTATGCTATTCAGTGATAGTTTGCATTTGAAGTGAGAATGGAGGCTTATTCAAACAGAGAAATGGCAGACATGCACCTCATGTATGGATTTGCCGAGTGTAATGCGGCCGCAGCAAGACGTCTGTATGCGGAAAGGTTTCCGAATCGCCATCTGCCAGATAAGAAGACCTTTCAGAGAATAGACGAGCGTCTTGGTGATACATGATCATTCAACAAGCGAGTTTCAGATGGTGGTAGACCAATCAGCGCCAGAACTGTTGAGTTGGAGAAGCAGGTCCTGAATCGCGTGAAGAAACATCCTGGTGTTAGCACCCGAAGGATAGCAGCAGCAGAAGGTGTAAGATACACAACTGTGTGGAGAATTTTACGGGAACAACAGTTTTACCCATATCACATTCAGAGAGTACAAGGCCTTACTGAAGCTGATTTCCCACCACGAGAGGCTTTTTGTACTTGGTTCCTTCAACATTGTACTCGCGATCCTCTTTTTCAATCCTCCGTGTTGTTTTCTCATGAGGCTGCCTTCACAAGAAATGGCGTGATCAATTTTCACAACACTCATCACTGGGCCGAAGAGAATCCGCATGCCATCATCCAGTCAAGGCACCAGCAACAATTTAGTATCAATATATGGGCAGGACTTATTGCTGACAACTTAATCGGTCCTTTTGTTTTTCCTGGAAGATTAACAGGAGAATCCTATTCCAATTTTTTAAGGAATGATTTAAGCGATTTACTAGATGAAGTTCCTCTTGGTGTCCGACGTCGTATGTGGTCTATGCATGACAGCGCTCCGCCTCATTTTAGTCGAGAAGCCAGAGACTATTTGGATGACCATATCCCTGATAAGTGGATAGGCCGTGGAGGACCCATTGCGTGGCCTGCTCATTCCCCGAACCTAAATCCACTTGATTTTTACCTGTGGGGTCATCTGAAATCCATCGTTTACGTGACACCCATTGACAACGTTGAAATGCTTCGTTAACGTGTAGAACAAGGAAAGGATGCCAGAAAAACCGAGCAATACCTAGAATATTTGAACGCGTCATGCAGTGCATAACGAGGCGTGTTCAGGCGTGTATTCAAGCGGAAGGCGGTCATTTTGAGCACTTCCTTTAAAGGTAAGGCGGATACTTGCTGGAACACATAATGGGCTGTAACTCGGAAACAAAGCGATTGCGGGCATATGTTTATATAAACCTTTTTCATTGTTTTCAGGTCCTGAATCCTTCCTGAAAGTGCGTTCCACATATTATGAAACACCCTGTATACATAGAATAATTTATTAATTATATATACATATACCATATATATATATACACAGGGTGTTCCATAAGTCCGGCATCATAGGAGAAATTCATATTTTTCTATTTCTACAAACTATAATTCATATTTTTCTCTTTCTACAGGCCATAATGTCTGTGAGCAAGGAAGAACGAATCCAGATAATTTTACTCATAGGAAATCGGAGTCAAAGAGAGGCCGCTGCTGAATTTAACAGACTGCATCCAGACCGCGAGCCAATAACACAGAGTTGTGTTAGCAAACTTGTTGCAAAGTTTAAGGAAACAGAATCCATAGAAGATAAACCACGCAATGGACCTTCAAGGAGGTCCACTGACGATGATACAGCGACTGCTATCCTGGCTCATTTTAACAGAAGTCTCAACAAGTCTCTTCGGCGATTGTCCGCCGAGACAGGAGTGTCGAAAAGTAGCATCCATCGCATTCTTCAGGCTCACAAATGGCATCCATATAAACTTCAGATCCTACAGAAATTAAGCGAAGATGATCCCGACCGGCGGATGGAATTTTGTGAATGGGCTACGGAACAATATGCTCGGGATGCCAATTTTCCGTCCACCATTCTGTTCAATGACGAGGCTGTTTTTTATGGAAATGGTGAGGTAAATCGACAGAACACCCGCTACTGGTCTCAAAAAAACCCTCACTGGTATACCTCTTCAAAGGAACAAGGTGCATCTCGGGTGATAGTATGGTGTGGCATTTGGAAGGATCGCATCATAGGCCCCCTCTTTTTCGATGAACATGTCACCGGAGGCACCTACCTACGTATGCTCAAGGAAGAGGCATTTCCCAGTGTCTTGAACGAAGAAGGAAATTTCACAACATGATTCCAGCAAGACGGCGCTCCTGCACATTACAGCACCCAAGTAAGGGAATACCTGTACCAACAATTCCCTGGTCATTGGATAGGACGTCGAGGGCCTGTGGAATGACCAGCTAGAAGCCCGGATCTCAAGCCACTAGATTTTTATCTCTGGGGCCACTTGAAAGCGCTGGTATACGCAGAGAAAATTAGGAGTGTTGAATATTTGCGGCAGCGTATTATTGGGGCATGTAACACAATTACTCCTGACATCATTCACCGTGTGCTTGCTGACTGGGTATCACGTCTGAATTTGTGTACTGAAAACAATGGTGGACATATTGAGCACGTTCTGTAAATAAAAGCTTTTGTTTTGCCTTTTTTTATTATTTTTCCCCATGATGCCGGACTTATGGGACACCCTGTACACACACACACACACACACATATATATATATATATATATACATATATATACATATATATATATATATATATATATATATATATATATATATATGTATGTATGTATATGATGCAAACCCACAAGGAAAAAGAAAAATGATTCCAAGGCCTTTCGTGTATTCAGAAGTACACCTCGTCAGGGTATAGAATACATGAAAGGCCTTGGAATCATTTTTCTTTTTCTTTGTGGGTTTGCATCATTCACTCATTTCACGTGTTTAATTGTGAAATTCATCCCATATACAGGGTCTGTCAAAAAAAACTAAGCCAAATTCAAACCTTTATTAAAACAAAACCATTTATCTAATTAAGTTGAATTTTTTACGCAATAAAGTATAGGTAATCTCCTATTATCCTTTAAATTTTTATGACGATATCTTCAGAATTGTTAATTTTATTAATAACACCTGTCAACAACAATTTTGTCACAAGGGTTTTGATGGGTGTTCTAAGTGTACTTTTTCATGCTGAATCTAAATATGAAATCATATTTTTTCTATCAGGCTTAGTTTACTTGTGACGCTATGTTCATTTTTTCCTCATTTAGCATCATCACCGGATAAAAAAATAATAACATATTATATATAATTAAGTATATAACAATATTATAATATAAAATATTATAAAAATAATAAATAATAATATATTATATTAATTAATATACTATAATAAATATATTAATATTAATATATGTTGTATTAATTTTTCTGTAAAATTAGTACAATTTATTCCTTTGGGGAGAAAGTTCTGATAATGCTGGCAGATAAATTTGGTCGGAGCAGCAGACTGTGCAGGTTGAAACATGTTTGTACCTGTTCAGACATGAGCCTAGTTTCTGTGTGTAGAGCAGCTCCAAGTCAGTCTGCTTGTAAATGTCACAGTGTTAACAGCTAGTGTCTGTTGCTTCTTGTTAATTTACACCAGTGTTGTATTCATATAGATGTTTTGTAATGCCGCGGAACTGTCTGAATCATCCTAATTCCTTTTGTTATATATGTGGTGATCTAACTTTAAAATCTCAGAAACGTAACTTTACACCATTAGTAAAAAAATGCTATGAACTTTATTTCGGATGTAAAGTAGGCGATCAGGACAAGAGTTGGGCCCCTCACATTTGTTGTGTGACATGTGTAAGACTACTTACAGGATGGCTAAACGGTTCACGTCACATGCCATTTGCTATTCCAATGATTTGGAGGGAACCCAAAGATCACACAACAGACTGCTATTTCTGCCTGGTAAATACAAAGGGGATCACTTCAAAAACAAAGAGCCTTATGAAATACCCTAATCTACCGTCTGCAATGAGACCAGTTCCCCACAGTGCTCAACTTCCAGTACCAAATCCTCCTGAACATGTAAGTTTAAGTGATGAGGTCAAACGTAGCTGTAGCATATCACGAGGAAAAAGATGAAGACATTTCTGATCCAACATTCCAGGCTACCTGTTCCTCCAATGAATCACATTTACTGTCACAAGGAGATCTAAATGACCTAGTTCGTGATTTGAAATTATCTAAGAAGCAGGCTGAACTTTTAGGTTCAAGATTAAAGGGTTGGAATCTACTGCAACGTGACACTAAAGTTTGTTTTTTCCGCAGCCGCCATGATGAATTCAAAGAATGGTTCTCCCATGAAGATGGACTTGTGTTTTGTAAAGATGTTAATTCAGTCATGGGAGCTCTTGGTCATGAACATAACGTGGATGAGTGGCGATTGTTCATTGACTCCTCAAAAGTCAGCTTGAAAGCAGTCCTTCTTCACAACGGAAATAAATTTCCTTCTGTACCTATTGCACATGCTGCAAACATGAAAGAGTCATACGACAACATGAAGTTGCTTTTAGAAAAGTTTCAGTATCAGAAATATAAGTGGAATATCTGTGGAGATCTGAAGGTCATTGCACTTTTGCTAGGGTTGCAGCTAGGTTACACCAAGTACTGTTGTTTTTTATGTGAGTGGGACAGTAAGGACAAGCAAAACCACTACGTTAAGAAGGATTGGCCAAAACGCACCTCACTTGTTCCAGGCAAGAAAAATGTTGTGAATAGTTCACTTATTGACCCTGAGAAAGTGTACCTTCCTCCTTTGCATATCAAGCTTGGACTTATGAAAAACTTTGTTAAAGCGATGGATAAAGCGCAAACAGGATTCACATACTTGAGAAATAAGTTTCCCCGGATCAGTGATGCCAAGATTAAAGAAGGCATTTTTGTAGGCCCTCAGATCAGAGAATTGTTAAGAGATGAGAGATTTGAAGGAGAGTTGAATGAAGTTGAGAAAGCTGCGCGGCAGAGTTTCAAAAGTGTCTGCACAAATGTTTTGGGAAATCACAAGGCCGAAAACTATCCTGAAATAGTAGGAGATCTTCTTAAGTCTTACCAAGCAATGGGGTGCAATATGTCATTAAAGGTTCATTTCTTGGACTCTCACTTGGACTTTTTTCCGGAAAACCTGGGTGCGGTAAGCGACGAACATGGTGAGCGTTTTCATCAGGATATTTCTGCCATGGAAAACCGTTACCAAGGCAAATGGAGCCCCAGTATGCTGGCTGAATATTGCTGGACTCTTAAGAGAGACATGCCTGAGGCAAAGCACAGCAGAAAATCAAAACAAGCTACTTTTTAAACTACAGGTATGTCTTTTCGATCATATTTTAATAAGTATGTAACTATATGGGTTTTTAAAAATTAAATTGCATGTCACACCAAAACCAGACCTGATATAGAAATTTTACAAACTTATTTGGATTCAGCACAGAAAATACTATAAGAATAAGGTATTTTCATTCTTGGGACACGAAAAAAAATGTTTTTGTTGCCCAGTGTAATTAACTAAAAAGTGAGATTCTCCTACTTAACATGAAAAAAAATTTTTTTACGACATACTGTAGATAATTTTTAGTTTAATAAAATTAAAAGAACTGTTCAATATGATTCCCTTGCATTTCTATCACTTTGTCCATGCACTCTTTTAAATGGTTTAAATTGCAGATCAGATTTAATAATCCTTCTTACGCTTGATTCTGATATTTCTAGTTCTTTTGATATTTGAGCAGGTGTCATGTGGCAACCAGGTCGATCCTCTTGACTAAGGATACGTTCCTCCACTTTCTGAATATTTTCATCTACTCTAACTGATTTTGGTCGCCCACTACCAACCTTCCTTTCAATGCTTCCTGTTTCATCGATAGTTCTCAATAAGTAATCTAAACCTGATCTAGTCCATCCTTTATAATCGAATTCAGAAAGTAATTTCGTTGCACTATAACCTTTTTCAACTCTATAATACTTTATAATTATTTTATCTTCATGTGAGAATGGCATATTTAGAGGTATTCACGAAAATTTTTAAATCTAAACAAATTCTGAAAAAGAGAAAAAAGAAGATATTACATAATGAGAAAAACTGAAATTTTCGCAATCTGTAGAAATAACCGCATAACTCCTAAAATATTTAAAATAAAGTTATAAAATTATCACAGATTATTTATGAGCCTTTTATTTATTTAGTGTAAAAAAATATTTGAAATCTCTATGAAATTGTGCATTTTATAGAGATTTCAAATTGGCTTAGTTTTTTTTGACAGACCCTGTATATAATATATATAGTAGCCTACGGTTAACCAATTTATGTGTTTAATTGGGAAAATAAATCAATTATTTGTTCACAGCAATTAGCGGTTCAATAAAGGTATTTATAATGATTAACAATGATATAACGGCATTTATATTATGCTAAAGATGACTGAGTATTAGCAATAAGAAATGGTTATACAGGCCAATTGTCAAGTAAGTACAATGATGATAAACACTAATTTAGGTAGGCTAATGACATGCCGAGTGAACACAGAATAAATAACGAAGCCTATTGATAACAGAAATAAGGGAAATAATGCCCGTACGGTTGGTACAGTAAATGAATTAGGCTGTTAAGAATGAAATGTATAAAAGAGCACATAAACAATAAGATGCATGATAAGTCAATTATACGAATAATCACAATAACAAGGTGATACAAATTAACGATCTTGGTACGACACTTGAATAGGCCTACTGCGGTCTTGATGAGAGAGTTAGTTTTTCCGGTTGCTTGCGTACACTAGGATATAGCCTAAACGCGACGCACGATTACACTGTGTAGGCTTCGTGTGAATTGCTTAAGACGAAGACAAGGAAGCTTACCGCAAATGATGAATACTCTGGAGATTGAAGAGCTACTTGAAGATTGACCGTAAGGCGTTCGCCCTTGCTGACCTTGGAGACTGTAGACCTAGGTGAAGGTTGACTGTATTGCATTTGGCTGAAGGTGAACATGGAGACTGTGGTGGGCCTGTTGAGATACTTGTTGAACAGGCGCCGATCGAATTGTAGTGAGAGGATGAGTGACGAGCAAAAATGAGGTTTGTGGCTCCTAGCCTAATAGAAGGTTCACGAACCTGGGCTTCTGGTGATTGCTTCTACAGGCGGACTGGCCTTACCGGCGAGAGGATGTGTTGAGGGCCGGTAGAACTTGTTGAGAAGGGGGCCAACGGAAACTCCTGCAGCAGTGATGTTGCTTCTTGCAGGATGAAATTGTAGATGGCCTTACTTGATAATAGACTTCGTGTATGCTCGACCGGAGCCTTGAAGGAACAGCGGGTCGCTTTCCGGCGAAAGCTGGAGAACCGGTGGCGTGACGAGTGGTGCTACTGACGAAGGTGCTGAGAGTGAGACGTGACGACCAAGACGAGAAAATGGCAAGTGAGAAGAGAGAATGATTTAAGGAAGAAGCTGCATTTTATAGGTCTTGGTGATTTCCTCTGGTGGTCGCTTTTGGAAATACCACAGAATCTGTGTTTCCTGTGTGGGCCAGTTTCAGGCCCACGTGTATAGCCTTTGTTTTGATTCCATGATGTTTGAGAATGGCGGGGGAAAGGAAATTTCTTTGTCTGACCGCTACATATATATATAATATAATATATAAATTTGAAAAGCTAGGCTGCAACGTGAGTTTAAAGGTTCACTTCCTTCACTCGCATTTGGACTATTTTCCTGAAAACTTGGGTAGTGTGAGTGAGGAACAAGGAGAAAGGTTCCTCCAGGATATCAAGACTATGGAAAAAAGCTACCAAGGAAGGTGGGACGTCAACATGATGTCAGACTACTGCTGGTCTCTGAAATGGAAAGTCTCGGAAGAAATGCAGCATAAGAAACGAGCAAAAAAACGACGGTTTTTCCTACTGATCAATCATGGTTGATCTATTATGTATCAATTAAGCATCAAAGCTGAATTTACTTTGAAATGTATTGTCTTTGTATTTTTTATAATTTTGTACTCTTGGAAATTTAGTTGTTTAATACATACTATGAACATATCTGACTTATATTTTGTGAAAAACCCTTACGTGATACATAAAAATAATTGTGAAATTTGAACTCAGCATAGCAAAATTGTATAAGATCAGTTAATATAAATAAAAGATAGCGTACTTTGGTTTGAAATGCACACTTGTAATAATTGGTTAACTGGGAGAAAACAAAGGGGTGTAATTAACGGGGAAGAGTCAGGGTAGGCTAATGTAACTAAGGGTGTTCGCAAGGGTCAGTACTTTTCATAATATACGTCAACGACCTGGATGTCAAGTTAGTGAATAAAATTTCTAAATTTGCCGACGACCCTAAAATTGCGAGTAAAGCAATCAGCTGACTCCATAGAGAGAATTTACAGCGTGATTTTAATTCAGTAGAGTGGTCTAATAAGTGGCAAATGAAATTGGATCACCTGAAGATCAAGGCCCCCTAACCTAACCAATCGTCAATGGCGTACAGTTGACCTGACCGGGCGTTCAATTTAATTTATTATTATATTTGGTACTGTAAAGCAAAGAACAAGAATACACTGGGGCCCTGATCTTCAGGTGATCCGCGAAATTTAATATACAGTGGCGCTCATAAGTATTCGTAATTTAAGTTATATTCCTTCTTATCTTTTGTACCATGCGGAGGATAGTTAGGAAAAGTTTACCGTTTGTTTCGAAAAATTTAACAATTAAAAAAAGTTTAACTCCATCATATAATGTAAAGCATCAGGGAATATGAGAGAAGAAAATTTAAAATGCAAAATTTTTTACATTTATTTACAAAATTATTGGTCACCTGAAGATCAGGGCCCCCAGCTTTCTTTAGTTAGCCTTATAAGGCCAAACTAACGAAAATATCACGACCTAACCTAACCAATCGTTAGGTCAACTGTACGCCCTTGACCATTGGTTAGGTTAGGTCATGATATTTTCGTTAGTTAGCCTTATAAGGCTAACTGACGAAGGCTGGAGGCCCTGATCTTCAGGTGATTCAAATTATTTAATACTTTGTGTGTCCACCTTAGGCTTGAAGAATTAAAATTTTTTATAAGTAGTTTGCTGTTTATTGATTACAGACTGTTGGTAATTCTGAATTCTAGAATTTTCTCTGTGAATCTTCACGGAAGATGGATGACTGAACGAACCATTAGTCAGCAGTGGGTCGTCGTGGTAAAGAGCTGTCTACAGATCTTAAGAGATTTGTTATTGCTACACATGAGTGTGGAAAGAGTTGAGGGAAAATACGAGAAGAACTTTGAATTCCATTTACGATGGTTGCTGCAGTTATGAAATGGAAAGGTTTTGGAACAATCAAAACTATACCAAGGTGTGGCAAGATTTCAGAACGTACAACTAGACAGATTGAAAGAATGTCTGCTGAGAATCCACGAGTGACTGCAGGTGATATGGTGATATTTGCCAAAACATTCAGACTGTCTAAAATCGATGTCCATCCTTCTACTCAATGTGTTATATTGAGAAAGAATGGTCTGCATGGAAAAGTTACACGAAGGAAACCACTGCTACGAAACTCGCACAAAGAATCTCTTTAAAGTACGCGAAGGATCATCAAAATGATGGATTTGCATTCTGGAAAAAAGTTCTCTCGACAGACGAGATCAAAATTAAATTATTCGGGAACAACGAGCAACGGTATGTTTGGCGAAAATCAAATATTACATTCGAGGAAAAAGACACCCTTTGTACATGGTGTTCGAAAAGTCCCGTCACCTCCTACAAAATGTACATATTGTAATACCAATTTTATTTTTGTGATTAATTGAATTTATATGTGATTCATTGACATTTTTTTCTTTTTCAGGTATCAGAGTTGTGTAAACAATGGCAGACCAGTCCACTTACACTCTGGAGGAAAGGATAGTGATGAGCACATGGGCTCATGAAAAGTTCACATACTGGCAAAACGATGCATGATATCCAGAATGATTTCAACACAAGATTCAATAAGGCTGCACCACCAAACAAGACGGTATTACGCTGGGAGAAAAAGCTGTTTGAAACTGGCTCCACCAACGCAGACCAAGGTCGGGAAGACTAACAACGCGAGCAGAAAAATATGAAGGTGTGATTGCATTGGTGGCTCGTTCACCGAAAAAATCACTTCGGAAACGATCACAAGAACTTGTAGTCCCCATGTCCACAATGAGAGATTACATTACAAAGGTCTCGGCATGAAACCATACCACCCGTTATTTGTTAATGAATTAAGGGATTAGTAACTGTATTTACTGTAGTTAAAGTAATTGTTGCTAGTGACTTGTTTCTTAAATTACACCTAACATAAATACAAGTAATCAACCAAAAATGAAATTGGTATTTCAATATGTACATTTTGTAGGAGGTGACGGGACTTTTCGAGCACCCTGTACAGTTAAATATGATGGTGGTAGTTTGCTTCTTTTTGGATGCTTTCGTGCTTCTGGTCCAGGAAAGCTTGTTGTCATTAATAGAATCTTGAATTCGAAGAAATGTGAAATTTTAGAAGAAAATGTATTACCTTCAGTCGCAATTGGGTACAGAAGCATGAAAATGATCCAAAATATAAAATAGCACCATGAAATGGCTTCAACAAAAGAATTTGAAGCTTCCCGAATGGCCCAGTCAATGCCCAAATCTCAATTTAATTGTGAATTTATGGTTTAATTTAAAAAAAACGCTGTCCGCAAGAGAAACCCTTTGAAACTGAATGAAGTGCAACATTTTTTTTTACAAGAATGGGCTAAAATTTCTACTGAAAGATTTCAAAACTTCATAGAAAAATACCCCAAACAAATCATTGAAATCATTCAAACAAAAGGTGGACACACAAAGTAATACATAATTTTGTAAGTGTACAAAAACTTTTTGCATTTTAACTATTTTTTATTTTTCTCAAATTCTTTCATGTTTTACATTATGTGTTTGAGTTGAAGTAATAGAGTATTGGGTTTTATTTCTCCTAATTTTCAATATAAATCTAAAAGTATTGTTTTGCGATAGCACAAGTCGCTTGTTAGGTCTCGCCAGTTTTGGTCGCCTTATATGAATAAAGACATAGAAACGGTAAAAAGGGTTCAGGGTTAAGCTTACTCCAACGTTACATAGTAAAATATACGAAGCTAGACTAAAAAAGTTGAATTTGTAAAACTAGAAACTCGACGTTTTTGAGGCGAATTAATTCGGGTGCTCAAAATTTTAAATCGTTTTGATAACATAAATTATGAGAATTTCTTTGACTTAAATGACAGGAACATTACGAGAAACAATGGTTTTAAAATAAGGGGTAAAAATTTTGAGACAAACATTACGAGGGTCTTTTTCGCCTAAAAGATGGTCAAAAGGTGAAGTAGCCTTGCTCCTGGGAAAGCGTGGCAATCATTTCGGTTAATAAGGGTGATCCAGAGAAATGGGACCCAAAAGAAACCCCTGTAACTCTTAAAGTATAAGTCCTTTTATAAAATCATACGCATCATTCGAAAGAGGATAGTTACAAGTTTGTACAGGATTGTATAGGTTTTGACAATACAAGACAAGATAAGATACAAAACAAAATAAAAGCATGGCAGTTTTGCGTCAAACGTTTCCAGGCGAGTTAATCTCAAGATTTGGAGACGTTGAATGGCCCGCAAGGTCTCCGGATTTTTCTCCCTTAGATTATTATCTCTGGGGATATTTAAAGAGTAGGGTCTACAGAAATAACCCAACGACCTTGCAAGAATTGAAGGCCGTCATCACAAATGAGATACAGGCCATACCACCGCACACTCTTGCAAAAGTGATGCAGAACTTAAAAGCGAGAACACTGGAATGCTTGGCAACTAATGGAGCACATTTGAAAGGAGTCATTTTTTAAAAATAAATATTTCATAATAAACTTGTAACTCTACTCTTTCGAATGATATATAGTTTTTATGAAAGGAATTAAATATTAAGAATATTTGGCTTTTTTTATGGGTCCCATTTATCTGGATCACCCTTATATTTAGAAATAGGTTGGATAGGTTTCTTGGTAACATAAATTTGCATTAAAAGATGGGTAAATTGGGTATGTGATTTTTAGTTAGTATAGGGAGTAACCCGATTTTCCCTTTGGTTTTAAAAGTAGTAGGAGGTGCTGAGTGGGTCTGGTTGCAGAGCACTGGGAGTCCTCAGATGACACCCTATCGGGAGAGACAGTAAGTTTGATGGAAATGCTCGGGAGTCAAAACCTCCGAATAGCTAATTAAGTATAAAGGTTGGCTACTTTTTAGATACAGTGTTTATTTATAAGAGTACAGCGGATCTAATTTTTACTCTAAGAATGATCATAGAAAAATCATGGGAATTCAATAACTTGTACATTGCCTTGAACACAAAGTCATTTCTATCTACTTTATTATATATTGTTTGTTTGGGCTAGTAGTATGGGCGCAAAAGGGGATAGTGCAATGCAATTGCAAATGTCGATCAGTGATGCAAAGGAAATGTTGCATAAGTTATGCAACAAGGGGGTGAGGGGGAATGTTGCAAGTTGTTATGCAACAAAGGGCTGGGGGAATATTGTAGGATGTTACACAACAAAGGGGGAGGGGGAATGTTGCAAGAGCAACAAGGGGTTATGCAAATTGGAGGCGGAGTTATCCCCAAAGAGAAAGAGAGGAGAAGGAGAGAGAGGAGGAGAGGTGTTCGCCTGGCAGGAGCCAAGCGCATATTAAGACTTCAGCCGAGCGGAAGTAGTCTTAATATGTTCCTAATCAGCAAGCTGGCTTAATCAGCCAGTTGGCTTATCTGGCTGAGTTGCTAGTTTGCGCTTATTTATTTAATTAAAGCATATATTCTGGCTTAAGCCGACAGTTGGCTTAGAAGGCTGAGTTGCCAGATTGCACTATTTATTTAATAAAAGCATATATTCTGGCTTAACGCACCAGTTGGCGTATCTGGCTGAGTTGCCAGTTTGCGCTATTTATTTAATTAAAGCGTATATTGACTTAATCAAATGCATATTAGTACAGGATATATATATATATATATATATGGGAATGAACTCAGAATGTCCTACATATATATATATACACAATTAAATAAATAAATATACATCCTTTATGTTCTACAGCCCAAAACGCTAAACTCACAAGTAATCGAGTCTACATTCACATCGTTATTACTTTGTACTACACGGTAAAACCGTCCAAGCAACACCACCGTTTAAGTTACACGGATGCCTATACTCGACATAAATGGCTTTCATATCGTTCAATACTATTTTTGTGCCCACTTTACATTCGGTTGGCAAGTTATCTTTAAACACGGCTAGAATACAATCAAAAGCACGCACAAAAAGGTCATCGTTAACCACAACATCATTATTAAATACAAGTTTATAAACACGCCTTTCCAATCGAGGGTTTTTCTTACCGTCCAGAGCTTTTCAATCGTGAACTCTCCTTCACTCTGCATAGCGGCAATTGAAATAATCTTCCAAGTCGTAACGACAGTTATTCATTATATAGAGGTACAGCTCTTCAGGGTGAACAGTGTAGGCAAGCTCTGCCCTGTACCGCTCAAGTGCTTTGTACCAAAGTTCAGAATATTTCGAAGAATCTAAAACTTTTAAATATGCATCCAGCTCTAGACCATTCTCCCCTTGTTCATTCCTACATTCAATAAATCCGTGGAGCAGACCGGTGTATGCGTATTCAAGAACCGTGTAAAAATAAATCCTATCCTTAACACGAGCGTCTAATATAGGCTTCAGCTTGCGGAATCCAACGATTTCAAACATTCTGTAGAGGATGAAACGGTTTCGCGTAGGGACAAGAACGTTATTATCAGATGCATTCTTCCACATCAGTCGTATATCAATGCATGGCTGTTCGTTATTTATACACAACGTGCAAACAACGGCATATGAGGGAGCGTCACTAATCTGCTCTCTTCTTGTACCTACACCTGCAGGTATTTTATAACGGTCCTCTACCCACTTCTCAACTATCACGAAGACTCTCTTCATCTCCACAACACTTAAATAAATAACATTACGTTTACCAGAGTTTGCTCGCCTGCAAATCGCTTCAACTACATAGTTAATGGCACCGGTTTCACGCCTGAACACGCGCAATGACTTCGTCATGGAGACATCGTACGAGGCGTTGAGAATGTTTCGCACGTCCACTCAGTTCAATCTCTGAGATGACTATGAGCCACAGGTGGACGGATCGGCTCGACGGGCGGAGTGAGTCACGCTGGTGAAACGTGTACGGGTTTGTTCGAACTTGTGTGTTTTGTGAGGTACACGGGTGGGCGGCTCGCTGTTGGGAGCGAGTCACACCATAAACTGCTGAAGCGTGTACAGGCTTGTTCGAACACTTGTGCCCTTGGACAAACAGAATTTTCCGCTACATGAAACAATACCGGCTTTAATGTTTATCACTCACCAGACGATCATTTCCACAAACTAAACATCTTCACAATCCGGTGCACTATTTGAGAGACACATGCCCATATTTATCCTTTTTGTTTAACAAGCAATACTCGTCTCTAAAGTCTGTTAAAAACTCACACAGCCCATCAGCCACAACCTCACTACAAACCTCGTCATGATATATAGTAATATTATGGTAAAAATACTTAAGATTCTCCATGATGACAAGATTTACATTCTAAACCGTAGGGTACGAATAGTCGGTATGGTGTAACATGACACAATATCGCTTGTCACATCACTCATCAACAAGACTCACTATCCATAACAGTTGCTTATCTTCTGAATGTGTTGCTTCTTCTACTTCGCGTATATGTGAGCCTTTATAAAGGTTAGGTTTATAACATACTTCAGTACATCGTTTGTACTATGAAATCCTACAATGCCCTCGCCAGAATACCGGTAAAGTATGGTGGAAGCTGATGACTCTCTTTCTCACTTTTCTTAGCACAGAACCGGTGGGACCTTAGATCACTGACCTCAGTGAATGATGCTTTGGATGCGTAGAGGAGGCATGTGAATGCCTGTAGTTTGTCCATCAGTTCTGGGGAGAGGTCCCATTCCTGACACAACTCTAAGAATGTGTCCTGGGTTTCCCTGTTGCTAGTCAAAATTTTCAGGGCACTTGCCTTCCCTTTGCCTGCGAAAGCACTGACAGTGTCACATCCGGTGTAGGCATGCATCCCAATGAGAGCCCTACAGAGAGCTGTGCCGAAAGTGGCAGCGACTTTCCTGATATTAACAACCTTTGTCCGGGCTCTAATGCCACATTTCTAAAACAATGGGGCTCCTATCTTGTCATGGAAAGCAACAGATATGATGAAGACATCTGTGTCCTCTGAGAAGATCACTACAGCCTAATAGACATCTCCAGCAGTATGATCAGCATGAAGTAGGCACCCATCCGCTTCTTCCTGTGGCACTGGAGAGCTGGCACCTCCTTACTCTCCTGAGATGTGATTTTGTAGCATTTGTCATTCACAGTCGCATATAGGACCTTCTCCTTTAACTTCTCTCTGCACTCTGCCTTCGTCCATTCACTGACTATGAAGGTAATGAGACTGGTTTTGTTATTGACTCTGGTAAGGAAGCTCCTCCACTGCCTCATGATTTGTGCGTGTGTAATACCCTGCAACTGGTGCCGTCACTCCACCTCATACTGATCTCTCACTGTTCTTGATAGAGTTCTCTCGGTATGTGTCGAACACAACATCTATTCTTCTACTCTGACTTTCTTACCTCAATGCCATAGACAAAACTGTAGTGGCAACATCTTCAAAAATAGCTTGATCACCTTTTACTCTTTGGACTAAATTCATTCCATCAATCACTGAAGCAAGATTTCCTGGGAGTTGCTCTACTACTGTCACATTCTTTTGCAAAGTTGTGGCTAAAGTAGCTTTATGTGTCTTTCTCATAATCCTTCTGGTGTGGACAGGGCCCAGGGTAATGGTCCAAGGGGATGAGAAAGGATATCCTCCATCTGGAGACTGCGCCCTTGGGCCATCACTATGATGCGACAAAACAGAGACCTGTCTGCTTTCAAGATAATCGCCCCCCACTTGATTTCACTTCCTTCTTCTTACACATACTGCTAAATGTCTTCAGATTGTTAGTTTTCATTGGGTCATGGAATTTCTTTGCTGGTGGGTCTTTCTCTAGTCTCTCATCGTTGAAGGTGACATAGCATTGCTCACCGATCTCATACGCCTTCATCATGTCAGAGGCGATATCCCTGGGGGCTGCCTTTGCAGTAGAGATGCTAATGAGGTTGTGCTCTCTGCGAATGGGTTGACCTAGCTTTGGATGAGGCCAACGACTGCTGACACTGCTTCCTCATATTTTTGGATTCTTGGCCGCTGTAGCTCTGCGTGGTGGAGTTCTGATTTGTTTCCTTGCACCATGTCTCTTAACTGTCCCAGGAATGCACTGCAGTGCTCAGCTGTTATGTAGTACCGTTTGAGAACTCCAGCTTTCAGGCTAAACCGAGTGGAGCCTCCAGGCGTCTGAGTCTCTTTGTTCACTGTGACATCGGTCGTCTGGTCCACAGGAATCCGCCCAAAGGGGTTGTTGCTGGATATCTGCACCGAGAATTGGCCTGGCTTGAGGACTCCATATACATCAGGGCTCTTCCCTGGGAGATTTGTCATCTGAGCAAAGTATGCGGACCAAATGACACCGGACATATTTCACCTTATGGTAGGCAAAGCACCATGGGATCAGAGTTCTTATGGCATTGAGATGCAAATCTCAGTTTCCTTCACGAGAAGCACGCAGAAAGGCAAGTATTACATTCTCTACCATGTCTATGTAGGACATCCAGTATGCTGAAAGCTCTCCATTGTTGTGACGGAGGTGTTACAGAAAGTCTCTCCACAGGGACATTAGCTCAGCTAACAGTTCTATTGGTTCAAATCGCCAACCATGCTGTTGAATGAATTGATCACAGCACTCCTCTCCGGAAGGTTGTCTTCCACCCACAGCATGAACTCTGCCCATGCCAGTCTCATCAGTGCTTCATAGATATATCTGTGGACCTGTGGACCATCAAGGACCCCATTGATAGACCCCTCAGCGACTATCCCAGCTTCTATGCATATGTCCTACGACCAGCGTCCTGAAATCGCTTCCCTAGGATGGCTAAGGTATTACAGATGGTGTGGAATGTTCCCATCCTAAGAACAATGTTGGAAAAGTAAGTGCTATTTGTGCTTCCAGGCAATTTCAGTGGCTTTTGCAAAGAATACTTGATCTATGACTACCACAGTTGTTTCCAGATGTAGTTCCTTCCTGATTAGCTCTGACTAGTTTAGGATTTCAAACACT
This sequence comes from Bathynomus jamesi, assembly GCA_023014485.1. Classification (NCBI taxonomy): domain Eukaryota; kingdom Metazoa; phylum Arthropoda; class Malacostraca; order Isopoda; family Cirolanidae; genus Bathynomus; species Bathynomus jamesi. The sequence continues at coordinate 2,613,398 of JAJOZX010000021.1, forward strand.
GTAGTCAACTCTGTGGCTGGTGCATTGATGATGGGCAGATACCCACAACACCTTCTGAGATTGGCACTTGGTCTGTGGTTCTGATATTAAACCTAGTTCAGCTTTCGATTATCTGAATCTCTGGATCTGTTTGCCTTGCAAGGATCCACACCAGGTTCTTGTTGCAGGCAACTTGAGCAGCTTCTTTGGCCTCCTGGACACGGTTCTCTCTGGTTGGGAGAGGCTATGGGCCCACACGTGCTTCGGCTACATAGACTTCCAGTTCTTCGTGCTCAATGTTGACTGATCTCTGCTTCAGTTTCCCAATGTGTGGAAGTTCAGCTGTGCAGAGATGTGATCAATAGACCTTGGCCTGTACCGCTATGCCATTGACTCAATGAGACGTACCCTTACCAGTGAGTCTCCTCAATTCTATCGATATTGTCCTATGCTGGATTGGTGAAGACATGAGGCTTAATGGAGGCTGGAAGTACAACTCTCTGGTTGAGGCCTGTTGCTAACTTTCTGGAGACACAGAGCAGTATCATTCTCTTCCAGCTGAGAGTAAGACACCCCATGCCCAAGCATGTTGAGTGCTGGATGACCTCAATGTTTCCAGTCATTGTTTTTACCACATAGGAAAGCAGTAGATGTTTTGGTGGTTTATGTTGTCCACATGTCACAGCGTATATCATGTCCTGGCTAAATGATTCGACCAGAGTAATGACCCTGTGTGATTGAATCTTGGTGTCAGGATCTCCAATCAGAAGCCCGACAAGAAATCGCTCTAGTTGATTTGGTATCACACCTATCACTCGTGGGTTAACATTCATTCAGAAAAAGATAAAAAAGACTCATCATCATCATCCACCGACCACTGCCGACAAATCGGAAAAATAGTCGAAGAGAATAGGAAAGGGGTGAAAGATGAAAAGAAGTAAAATAAGAACGCTTACAAACCATGCAGACAGTCTTAACTCACTGTCATACCATGCAAACTACAGACATGCAAGTAAAGAGAGTTACAGACATGCAAGTAAGGAGAGGATAAGAAAAAGAAAAAGAAAAAAGTAGGTAAAGTTAAACAAAAAGTGGGTTAGTTTACGCTACGAGCTACATCTATGTTCGTGTTAGTCTAATTTTTTTTAATTTTTTTTATTAATTTTTTGCTGGCATATCACACGCTGGCATGTCACAAGCTGGCATTATAGTCAACCGACTCATCCTCGACCACCGCCACCAGAGCTCCTGTTGTTAATTGTTTTTTTTACTTTAAACAACGTTAATATTTTTAAAATGCCTATCTAGACGGTTCTTAAACATATTAACGCTGGTAGAGTTCACGACTGGCGCGGGAAGATTATTCCATTTATCAATTACTTTAAACGTAAAGAAGTTTTTAGCGATATTAGTAATGAAACGTCTGCCACGCAACTTAAATCCGTTATTACGAGTATTGCTATTATCGAAAGTGAACAGTTTGTCCAAATTTACGTTATCGATGTTATTAACGATTTTGAAAACTTCAATAAGCTCCCCTCTTAATCTCCTAGTTTCGAGTGAATGCAAGTCTAACACTTTAATCCTATCTTCATAAGGCTTGTTGCGCAATGACGGAATTAGTTTCGTGGCACGACGCTGAACCCTTTCTAACCTATCAATATCCTCGCGCAAATACGGGCACCAAAACTGAACGGCATGTTCTAAATGAGGCCTAACTAGGGACTTGTAAAGGGGCAATATAATATCCTTCGATTTAAATTCGAAATTACGCGCTATGAAGCCTAACATCCTATTAGCTTTTGCGCAAGACTCCAGGCACTGGTTCCTAACTTTTAAATCCTTAGATACGCGCACGCCTAAATCTACTTCCTCGTCAACGCTCGCTAACTCTCTATCGTCCATCGTGTACGTGTAATTATTGTTACGAGAACCTACATGCAAAACTTTACATTTGTCTACGTTAACTTTACATTTGTCGACGTCACGATATTCTTGTTGGGTATGATATCAGTTCTGATGTATTTGAAAAGCTTCTCTTTCAATCCTTCGATACAGTTAATCTCTATCTGTTTCATAGGTACCCCAACTGAGGGGAAAGTGGGGTGGAGGGGGAACAACCGAGTCTAACAACATATACATCTACTGTATATCTAAAGGACAATTGAATGTTCAGTCATTGAAATACAGATAATTATAATGTAATGTCTGTGTTCATAAAGATGAACAATTAATATGATCGTGAACAGCATTGAACTCCATGTAGTTTACTAGTCTTATACAGTAACTAGCGAAGCGACGGAACACTATATTATAATATATATATATATATATATATATATATATACACCCGGTTAGGTTAATTGAATGCTCGGTTCGGTTAATTGAATGCCCGGTTAGGTTAATTAAATGCCCGGTTAGGTTAATTGTACGTCCTTGACGACTGGTTAGGTTAAATCGTGATATTTTCGTTAGTTTTAACGAAAACATCACGACTTAACCTAACCAATCGTCAAGGGCGTATAGTTGACCTAACCGGGCATTCAATAATTTTAGCGTAGGTTTCGATATATATGTGACCTCGGAGGCCGACGCCACATAGCATATATATATATATATATATAATCTCACCCAAACCCGCAGGGAAAAAATTATAAAAGTGTTTAAAAAGGCTAATTAATTTCGGCCAGTCACAACCAAGTCCTTTTCAAAGCCATAAACTAGTTAAAATGTCTAAAAATGTTATAAAACTTCCGCTCCGTGGAAGATCTGAAGTTAAAATGACTGTGTTAAGGCATAATCACGGACAGAGAGATGGTGGCTGTCGTACGTCTGGCACGACCCGAAATTGCCCTAAAATATTTTAAAATGTTAAAAATAAAGGTATCCATACTGTAAGACAGCTTAATATTTGAAATGATGTTTTCTTCTAAAATATAAAATGCCTCGTATATTTCTCTCTGTTCCTGGTCCCTGACCTTTATGATAGGTTTAGAATCCTAGAAGTTAAAAATATGATTATGAAGTTCCCTATGCTGAACCAAGTATTACCCGATCTCAGGTCACGTTTGTGGGAATTAATCCTTCTCTGAAAATCAATTGTCTCTCCGATGTATTTTTGAGGGCAGCCTCCACATGGGATTTCATAAACTCCGCCAGAATTGTTGGAGGCTTGCTTTTGTATTAGGATGACGGATGAACGAAAACAATTTATTTGGCACTGCGAAGACCAACTTAATCTGCTGTGGCAAGAGTGAGGAAAGCCCTTTGTTAACCTCAAAGGGCACTTTCAGGAATGAAACGTCTTTATCCTGGTTCCTAGTTTTGGGAGAAAAGAAAGATCTCCTAGCGGCGAAATAAGATTTATCAGTGAACAATTTGAAATAACCCAAACCTATATATACACTTTTAATATGTAAAACTTCATCGTCGAGATAAATGGGGTCACAAATCCTGAAAGCTCTCAAAAAGAGACCCGAAATAACGCCTTTTTTAGTACAGAGAGAATGATTGAAAAAAGCGTGAATGTAGCAGGCTGAATGCGTAGGCTTTCTAAATACTTTGAAAGAAGGTGTTTGGTTGGGATCTCTTAAAATAAAAACATTAAAAAACGAGAGAGATCCACTAATCTCAACTTCATACGTAAACTGTATTGAAAGTACAAAACTGTTAAGAAATCGCATCAGCTCATCCAAATCTACATGAGATTCCAAAATAACACACGTGTCATCAACGTAACGGAACCAATTGACCCCCGGCACCAAAGATTCTGGCAAAAAATTAACTTAAAAAAATTCCATAAAAATGTTAGCTAAAATTGGAAAGAGCTAAGAGCCCATCGGTAAACCTCTCTTTTGTCTAAAAAATGACCCGTTGAAAGAAAAATAGTTATGTTTCGAGCAAAGTCTAACAAGCTCTAAAATAGTTCCATAATCAAACGGAATGGTCTCAGGATGGTCATGAAGCCACTCTTTAAGGAACTGCAAGGTTGAATCCAAAGGGACTCCGGTAAACAAAGATACCACGTCAAAACTCACCAACTCACTAACTCACCAACTCACCTCGAAGTTTGTCAACAAACTCTGCAGAATTTTTAAGATGTGCTCCAGAGATTTGGCCAACTAATGGCGAAAGGAGGCTCGAAAGCCATTTAGACAGCTGTTCAGTAGAACTTCCCACATTAGAAATAATAGGGCGCAAAGGTACTGAGGGTTTATGCACCTTTGGAAGCCAATATAGACGAGGGCCGCTCAATATATTTTTCCCCACATTTTTTTTCCTTCCAAGTTTCCTTGTAAGTTCCAGAAATTTTGTACACAAGTAGTTATATACCTTTTTAACAAGTTTTTATTTTTCCACATAGTCTCCATCTCCATCCTTTTATACGGCTTTCCTCCACCTCGAAACAAGGGCCTTTATTCTTTGCTGGTAAAAGTCCGCTTGGTTCCGCTCGAGCCACCTCTTAACCTTAACAACCTCATCGTCACTCTGAAACTTTCTTCTACGAATAGCATCCTTCATTGGCCAAAACAAATGGAAGTCTGAAGGTACCAGTTCAAGGCTGTATGGAGGGTGGGGTAACAGAGTCAAGCGCATTTTTGTGATGGTCTCTATTGTTTGCAAACTGTTGTGTGGTGTTGCGTTATCGTGCAAAAGAAGGACGTCTTCCAGTTTTGTTTCCAGTCGAACTCGCTTTATACGTCTCTGCAGTCTCTGTCGGGTAGCAATATATGCCTCTGAGTTGATTGTTTGTCCTTTCTTCGTAATGTCTACCAGAATCACCCCTTTCATGTCCCAGAAGATGGTGGTCATAATCTTTCCTGTGGAGGGAGCTATTTTGAACTTTTTCTTGTGTGGGGAGTCTGCATGATGCCACTCCATGGATTGGCGTTTTGTTTCAGGTTCAAAGTGGTGTACCCAAGTCTCATCCCCAGTCATAATTCGTGAAAGGAATCACCCCTTTCATGTCCCAGAAGACGGTGGTCATAATCTTTCCTGTGGATGGAGCTATTTTGAACTTTTTCTTGCGTGGGGAGTCTGCGTGATGCCACTCCATGGATTGGCGTTTTGTTTCAGGTTCAAAGTGGTGTACCCAAGTCTCATCCCGTCATAATTCGTGAAAGGAAGTCATCCCCTTCTGTCTCGTATTGAACCAACGACTCAGAAGCAATTTCTTTTCTTTGGGCTTTGTGATCTTCAGTCAGTTCGTGAGGAACAAACCGGGAACACACTTTTGAGTACCCCAGTTGCTGAATTATCGTATTCACACTTCATTCACTAATTTCTAGTTCCAGTGATTGCTCCTTCTATGTGACGCGCCGATTTGATTGAATGATGCTGTTGCACGTTGCATAGTGTGAGATGTCACAGCCGATGCCGGGCGACCGCTGCTTGGCTCATCATCGAGGCTGGCTCTCCCTCTCTCCGATGATCTCACACGATTAGACCAGCGTCCAACTGTGCTTCGGTCAACAACAGCATCTATGTAAACGTTTTGTAGACGTTTGTGAATATTTCCAACTGTTTCCTTCTCTGCGGTTAAGAACTCGATAACAGCTCTCTGTTTAGGAAGCACATCACTGTCAGACGCCATTTTCGAAACTGCGTTAACCATCGGTTTTATACGAGGACGTTTAAAGGCGGTTTATACAAGGAGGGGAGGTTCAAACTGGAAAAATCCGGTTATGTGAAGCACAGAAAGTTCAAACTTACGTCCCGAAAGACATTTCAGCCCCATGGCCTATTATTTAGCTAAGAAAAAAGTGTGGGTCAAAATATATTGAGTACCCCTCGTATAAGGAAGATGGGGCAAATAAGATTTAAATCTTTGAAAAAGGAAAAAGTTCGGGAGAATCCTTAAGGATTCTTCCCAACTCCTTATTAAAAGAAGCCTGGGAAGTTTTTAGTGGATCATTGCTGACTTTGGAATAAACGGATTCATCGGCCAACATGACATTCACTTTAGTGATGTAATCACACATATTCAGGATAACTACTTTATTTCTCTTATCCGACTTTATAAGCATAAGGTTCGAGTTATTCTTCAGTCTGGAAAGGGCATCCAACAAAATCTCAGGAAACCTAGAACCCTTACCCAAAGAGTGAAAGATTTCATTTGAAAGAAATCCCTTCAGAGTAAATAAATTAAGATTATAGGCTTTGCAGTATTTTGCAAAGTACTCGAACGAGCTTTAAAAGCTGACCAAACAACTGGCATTCGCAGTAAAGGAAAATTTCAAACCGAACTCCAAGGCAGCTTTTCCCAAATCAGAAAGATCTACAGTACATTTGTAAGATTGACTACAGAGTCCAAATTGCTAAATTTAAACCATGGACTGTCCCTGAATTTCGAGTCAAGGTCTCGTTTAACTGACACCAAAGAAAAGTTTTTGCAAGAATGAACATAATCTAAAATATTTGTAAGTGTAAAATTGTTAAAATTAGGAAAAGGTTTAATCGCTCTCACAAAAGCCTCAAACGTGGTTCTCACCCTGTTAAAAGCTTGGTGTTTGGAAAACTTAACCGAATTAATCCTAGTAATTAAAACGTGTTGAGCCCACTTTGTCACTATCTTTCATGACGTGTCTATGATGCCACTACCTTTCAACCAATCCGGAATACAGAGGCCTCCAGCGGCCTCAGATGACGTTGAAGGTCGACGCCAAATATCCTATGTTCTTTCCCGGCCTCAGTTACCACTATCACCTAAGTCTCATCCAAATTTGGGCAGTGGTTTGGCCGGCCATAAGAAACAAAGCAAGAAAGTTCGCAGGCAGTTCGACAGTCACAATTATTAGTATAGATAAGTTCTATTATGATTACTGCAAGTCTATATGAACAGCTACTACAATACAACTTTATATATACTAGTGAATTTGAACCGAAAATAGACATTACACACCAACTTCCAAACTCCTTCATTCCCATTCCCCACCCACCAGTCTTCTTTCTATTACGCTTGCTCATCATTATCATATTCTCATCATCCTTTGTAGATGTTTTTCGCTTCCATCCTCAACTTGTTTTGTTCTTCACATCCCCAGTTTGTGAGTGGTGAGAAGGTGTTTTGGGAACAGTAGACAATGATACTCCCAGCTTTAGCAGCTATTTGTCTTTGAGTGTTACCTTCTTTATGGAGAACAATAATTTTCAACCTATTCTTGTATGAAATTTCTTTATTTGGAGCCATTATACTATCTTATCTGTAAAAAAATTAGAAGATGAGACATTTTTTGTATTAAAGTTTAACAAATAAGATGATATTTTTAAAGAAATTTGCGATTACATGAGGGTATAAACATGTATGAGTCATTAAATATATAAAACATGTTATTACATCAAATTGAATAGTATATTTACCAGTAAAGAACCTGGCCCTCAAAATTAGCAAAATCAATGAAAACTAGTGATGTACTGATTCATCGGCATTGGCAGAATCGGCCATGTTTTGGGCATTGGCATCGTCCAAATTTAGCTGATTTTCTTACTGATTATTTGAAATTTTTGAAATTTTCATTACAAAACAAAATCTATATTTACAGGAAATTGAACACCAAAAAACACTATGATAATTTATATTCATTTCAAAGTGTAATTATATAAAAATATTTTACATTCACAAAAATGGCAAATCATAATAAGTTAAGTTGTCCATAAATTTACATTTTCTCGACTAGCTAATCTTTAAATATTATAAACTATTGTAATTGTAATTAGTTGTGTAATGTCTATTTTAGATTCAAATTCACTAGTATATAAAAAGTTGTATTGTGGTAGATGTTCATATAGACTTACAGTAATCATAATGGAACCTTATTACTGTATAAGACTAGTAAACTACATGGAGTTCAACGATGTATACGATCATATTAATTGTTTAGGCAGGGAGACCTGCTCTTGGAAGTTTGGACGTTGCCTCCAGATTGTAACAAACCAGTCGAATTTTCTGGCCATTCTTCTACTAACTGTCCGAAAAAACAGTATTGACATACTGAGAGCCTTTAAACATACTACATTCTTGTTGCTTGTTTTAGTCTTCACTGGAGATGTACCGATAAGGCGGTAAATAATCGGTAGTCTTCTTAGTTGCTATATGTTTGCTAAATATCTAATTTACCATCATTATTATTTATCATCAGTATATTTATTTATCATCAGTTTATCTTTATGAACAGACATTACAATATAATTACCTGTATGTCAATGAATGCACATTCAATTGTCCTTTAGATATATATGTCTGTGTTATATGTTGTTGAACTCGGCTGTCCCCCTCCACCCCAGTGGAGGGGGGGGGGGTACCTTGCCTATCACTGCGGCGTTGCCACATGTACAGAGTCGCCTGTGAGGCGAGGAACATTACATATGCGGGCAACTGTACATTTCAGAAAAGTTTATTTTGGGATGGGGACACAAAAAGGGTAATAACACACAAAAAGCTACCACGGTTGCAATGCTATCACATATTTTCCAACTCCAGGGGTGTATGCCTGGCCAAAATCAGTATGAGCATTATTCCCCTCAGATAGTACTGGTGGTCAAAATTTGGGGGCCTGGCTCACGGCCTATTTGCTAAAAGTTTAATATATTGGCAGTACTCAATAAACATAATGTATTTATTTTTTGCAACACCTGACAAGGTATTCTACTATTTGGGATGTCGCTATGCATTAACGTTTTACTGTTTAATAAGGTTTTTGCTATATTTTAATTTCTTTTCAAAACTGACACACAGAGGGGTCTTTTATCATAATGACGTCACAGATACTCGATATTCCTCATGAAGATGTGTAACTTAAAGGTATTATCAAGGTCATGAGCGCATTGGAGACAGTACTCTACTTTTTTGGTCCCGAGTTGCACGGTTGGTCCCGAGTTGGTCATTGCCTATTTGCTAAAAGTTTAATATATTGGCAGTACTTAATAAAAATAATGTATTTATTTTTTGCAACACCTTACAAGATATTCTACTATTTGGGATGTCGCTATGCATTAACGTTTTACTGTTTAATAAGGTTTTTGCTATATTTTAATTTCTTTTCAAAACTGACACACAGAGGTGTCTTTTATCATAATGACGTCACAGATACTCGATATTCCTCATGAAGATGTATAACTTAAAGGTATTATCAAGGTCATGAGCGCATTTGAGACGGTATTCTGCTTTTTCGGTCCTGAGTTGCATACCTTTCAACCTTTCAAATGTTCCGTGCGATGATTCCTCATTTCATGAAGGTCGAGCTCATTGCCTCTGCTCTTGAGTTGGCCTGGTGAAGTAGAGAGTTGGTTTCTTGTGGTCTCCACCTCACATAGCGAAGGTACGCTTGGCTCATCTGGAATTGTTCTAAGCCAGTGGTCTAGTCTTCTTTTGAAGATAGCCACCGCTACACCAGTCGTGTTCCTTAGTTCCCTGGGCAGCTGGTTGAACAGTCTTGGTCCTCTCACGACAAAACTATTCTCCTTCAGAGTTTTGGATGTTCCTTGTCTTGCCTTCAATTTGGTAACATGACACATGCTCCCTTTTCTACTTTCCACTGTTGTTTGAGTGGTTATAGGGTTCAAATGAATATTAGAGACTAGTTCCTCCATTATTCTGCAAGTGTAACTAATGGTATACCTCTCTCTTCTTCTTTCCAGTGAATACAAGTTTAATTCATGTAACTTTTCCCAGTAATTTAGTTCTCTGCATCCATTGATCTTGACTGTGAGGCTTCTCTGAATCCCTTCCAGTTGACTAATCTCTTCTTTTTTATATGGTTATGTTAAGACCGAGCAGTATTCCAACTTGGATATGATCATTGTTTTTAAGAGAGGAATCATTATATTTCTATCCCTTCGTTTAAAGGTTCTCTGTATCTGCCCAAATATACTTTTTGCTCTGTTTACTCTGTTTGCTCTTAATTTGTGTTTCAAATTTCACGTCATCAGTCATTACAAAACCTAAATCTTTTGCTTTAGAATTTCTCTGAATTTCCTGTCCATTTGGGGTATAGTATTCCATGGATTCCTCTCTTCTTCCGTATTTTCATAATTGAAAATTGTCAGTGTTAAATTTTATATTATTGCCTTCAGACCAATTGTAGATTCTGTTCATGTTTGTTTGTGGTGATCCTATATCCTCTGGGTTTCTTATTTTTCTAACTTTTGTGTCATCGGCAAAGGATGTTACTGTGCTGTCACTGGTAACTTCCTTATTTATATCAGTTAGCATGATTATGAACAGTGATGTAGCTAATACTGTCCCACGTGGTGCTGAGCTAATGACTTCTGATTCTGATGAAGATACTCCTTGAACTGTAACGATTTGCTGCCGCTTACTAAGGAAATTATATACCCATTTTCCTACTTTTCCTGTTATTCCCATATATTTCAGTTTCTGTGCTGTGATTCCATGGTCACATTTGCCAAACGCCTTGTTAAAGTCTGTGTATATTACATCATAGATTTTATTACTTTCAAGTGCATCAGTAATGTTGTAGTGCTTCATTAGTTGCGATAAGCATGACCGAAATCCATGTTGGTTATCATTTAACTTTTTCCGAGTTTCCAAAAAGACATTTTTTTTCTAGCTATTTGTTCAAATATTTTGGTGAGATGAGATGTAAGCGACACTGGCCTCGCGTTTTTGGCATCGGATCGATCTCCTTTATATATTGGAACTATGTTCCTTCTCTTCAGGATGCTCGGTATTTCTCCCGTGTCTCGTGATCATCTCCAAATGCAATATAGGGGCTTAGCGATAACATTCTTGCAGGTTTTGATCAGTGTGGCATTCCATTTGTTCGGGCTTGAGCCGAGTATGCTTTTACTTTCCCTATAGCTTGTGTAATATCATCTGTTGTAAAGTTGAAGTCCGCTTTACTTTCCCTTTGTATTTCTTCAAAGAACGCCTTTCTATCGTATATTCGTTCATCAGTTTTGGAGTTACTGAAAGATGATTCACACTGAGCTCTGAATATTTCAGATATTTCTTTTAGATCATCGGTCAAAACATTGTTTTCATTTTTCAAAGATCGATAGTCGAGTGGTTTTTCGCCTTCCTTTTTACAAAATTATAGAAGTACTCTGAGTTAACCCTTATCGCTTCTACTGTATAGCGTCATCTTCTTCTTTCTCTGTATGGTTCTCAATTAGATCCTGTATGACGCAATCTATACTCTGCAGTTTATTGTTTAATATTTTTTGATGTTTTCCTTACAATTTCTTAATTTTACAGTTACTCTTTTTCTCTTTCGGAACATTGACGTCTTTCATCTCTCTAACCTGCTTCTCTTTCTTTTAACACCGAGAAATTTCAGCTCTTGAGATATGATAGAAATGAGGAACTTAAACAGACTGCATATTATGCTCCAGATAGATAGGAAATTCAGAGAAGCACGAAAGCGGTCGACTTGAGGGTAATAATGACCGATGATGCCAAATTCGAGATACAAAAAGTTAATAATGACCGATGATGCCAAATTCGAGATACAAAAAGCTAATAATGACCGATGATGCCAAATTCGAGACCCAAAAAGATAGCAATAAACAAAGCAAAAAGAGTAGCGGGACAGGTACTAAGAACGTTCAAAAGGAGGGACAAGACAGTAATGATTCCCCTGCTGAGAACACTGATCATACCAAAACGTGAATACTGCTCAGTTTTGACGTCCCCATATAAAAAGGAAGAAATTAATAAACTAGAAGAAACGCAGAGACATTTCACAGCCAAGAATGATGCCTGCAAAAAACTCAACTACTGGAAAGACTACGTAAACTAAATCTTTACTCCGTAGCAAGAAGAGAGGTATACCATAATCTACATGGGAAAAATGATCGAAAAACTGGTACCAAACCTAAAACTAAACCCAATTAACATCCAAATAACGCTGGAAAATAGGAAAGGCAGAATGTGTAGTGTTCCTAAATTAAAGGCCCGACAAGGGACCTCCTCAACACTGAAGGAAAATAGCTTCGTTGTCAGGGGGCCAAGACTTTTAAACCAGCTTCTAAAGGACCTCAGAAACGTTACAGGGGTCAAAGTTGAAGTCTTCAAGAGAAGACTGGATACCTGGCTCAGGACGGTACCAGATGAGCCGGGTGTACCTGGCTATGTGCGTGGAGAGCGCAAGAGAGCAACTCGCTCCTCCGCCAAGCCAGGACTAAAGGCGGGGGCCACCAGTTTGACATTCGTGTGAAGAAAGACCGACGCACAGAACCCAAACAAGGTTAACGAGGTGTGTGTGTGTGTGTGTATATATATATATATATATATATATATATTACACCCACCTGTTCAATTTTAGTATTTTTGAAGTAATAATTTACTTGGAATTCAGAGTTATAAATAATGGATCTGTTTTGCCATACATAATCCTCACTAAAATACTTTGAGTAAACTTAATGATATTAAAGAAAAGCTGTATTTTTTTCCCATTATGTAGAGTTATTTACTTCTAAAATGTTTCGACCTTCGGATGAATTGGAGAATCTAATTGGAGAATCTAATGCCAAATTTAATTCAGTTATAAAAGAAAATTTTAGTGTACATGTACACTACTTTAACTTAAAATATAAAGTGATTTACACTTAAAATGTTTGAATAAAAATTGTTAACATGCCTTAATTTATTAAAATATTACATAACTCTTCTACTACTTACGTACTTCACAAAACAAAAATGTTCTAATATTTTTAAATCGCACATTGGCTTTTATATACAAACCAAATAACATTCTTTGACAGTGATGGATTCATAATGGTTGAAGTCTTTCTTACAGAAATAGTGGATATTTTCAGAGAAAGATATTGATTATAAGAAGAAATTACAATTTTTTATGATCTCAACAGTTTCCACTCATTTGTTTCATATTTAATATATTCAAAGTTGTGGAAAATGTTTTTCCACAGATCATATGTTGTCATGGTGACAGACACGTCGCAAATTATTAGACATTTTGCTGCGCAAATATTATGAAATATTCAATGACAGAGCGACGTTTTGCTGAAGTTAGAACGTACTGTAAGTTTGCCCGTCGGCTAATAATTACCACAAATACCTTAGAAAACTCTCGTCTGGCGTTGATTTTGTACACTGTAACATGTAGTGTGGGGTCTTAATAAGGGTCTTTTCACGTTTAGAATCTACTACCTTCATTCATATCGCTGACGTACGTGAAATTATTATTACTTCAGTATTTATACCTAGAAATTCTACGTCACTTATACTTAATTTAGGAGACTCGCACACTGATTTCACATCGATATTAAAGTGCTCCATTATTATGCACTACGAACATTTTGGTTTATCTGATAGTGGCTTAATTTGATTAAAAAAATCGATCTATTCACTTAGATTACTCTTATTATTGTGAAGTAAATAGCAGTTCACAATTAAGAGTCATTCATTATTTATATGAAATTCAATACCTATAAATTTTTTATTATCACTCAGAAGAAATTTTACATATTTTGTTAATTTTTTTCTCATTAAGAAACCAACTCCAACAAATGGCCAACCATAAAGTATAGTCTGCTGATACTGATTCTATGTTAGATACTGATTCTTATCGTTAAATAAGTCTACAGGTATATACAGGTATGCATGGTATATAAAGTCCTCATGAATGCTAGACAGGAAATTTAATTCTTGCAAGTGAGTAGTATGACTGCAAAAGGGTAGAGTGCAATTGCATGTAATGTTGATAAATGTTGCAAAGGGGTAGGGGGTTATTCAACAAGGGGTTGGGGGTAACCGACCCAAGTTGCATGAAGTGGAGTGGTGGTAATGGGAGAGGTGGTCAATTGGTCATGCAACAAGGGGGTGGGGGAACCCCCAAAGTTGCATGAATGGGGGAGCTTTGGGGGGGAGAGGGAGGAGGACCTCCCCAAAGGGTGACCCTGACCTAAACCCTAACTTTGGTGGAGAAGGTGGGATAGCCTCATCCTCCAAAGGGGCAGCCCTAACCTAAGAAGGTAAACCTTAATATAAGAGAGGAGAGAGAGAGAGAGCATCCTTTCGCCTGGACCGCCAGACGCATAATAAAGCTCTTGGTCTTTGCACTTCGCTTAGAAGGTCTTAATCTGCCAGTTGGCTTAGAAGGCTTAATCTGGCTTAGAAGGCATAAATGGCTTGTTTAGGTGTATATGTATATTATTAACTTTTGAGTTGCCAAATTGCGGCATTGTTTATACATATTTCCTTCACCCCAGTTATTCATTAATATCGTTTATATATATATATACCCAGAAAACCTTTTATTGGTTAATAAAACACAAGTACATCATTCTGTTTGTTTAGACGAATTATTGGAAATAATTTCATGAAAAATATAGAAAATAAATATACAATCAAAATAGTTCAGAGCAATTCTATACACACTTTAAACGATATATATATATTCTTAAATAATAATATTAGTACAGGAGAAATCTATATACACATTTATATTAAATAATAATAAAATTTTAATAAATATATAGAAAATAAATATACATTCAAAAATTAATATATAAACATCAAAATAATAATAGTACAGGAGAAATCTATATACACATTATGTTCTACTGCGCTTAACTAAAATACTAAACTCGCACGTGATCGAATCTACAGTTACTTCATTGTTGCTTTCCAGTATGCAATTAATACGATTTAACATTACTACAACGCTCAAGTTATAGGGATGCCTATACTCGATGTAAAGGGCCTTCAATTCGTTCAAGACTATTTTTGTGCCCACTTTACATTCGGCTGGCAAGTTATCACTCTCTTTAAACACGAGTAGGATGGGCGAAAAATGGTAGAGTGCAATTGCAATTGAAATGGTGAAAAATGTTGCAAGAACCCCCTCCCCTTGTTGCAAGACCCTTTCCCCCCTTGTTGCTACCCCAACCCCCTAGGGTGCCAAAAAAAAGAAAAAAAGCAAGATGGATTCCCCTAGCTGCCACAAGCTAGGGGAAATCAACCTAACCTAAGAAAGAGAGAGAGAGAGAGAGAGAGAGAGAGAGAGAGAGAGAGAGAGAGAGACCCTCTTTCGCCTGGCTCCGACAGACGCATAATAACGCCCTTGGGTTTGCACTTGGCTTAGAAGGTCCTAATCCGCCAGTTGGCTTAGAATGCTTAATCTGGCTTAGAAGGCGTAAATGGCTTGTTCAGGTGCACATTATTTTTTGAGATGCCAGATTGCACTATTTATTTAATTAAAGCATATATTCTTGACAGTTGGCTTAGAAGTCTTAAGCAGCCAGTTGGTTTAGAAGGCGTAACCTGTCATATGGTATACATATATATATATTTATTTAATTAAATAATATCGTTTATATATACAACCAAAAGAATTAAATAATACACCATTACATCACTGTTTATTTAGACGAATTATTGGAAATAATTTCATGAAATTTATAGAAAATAAATATACAATCAAATTAGTTCATTCTATACAGAGTATATACATATATACATATATAATAAAAAATAATGATAGTATCAGAAATACATAAGTTGAACGAGGAATATGTATACAATCGAAAAATAATAATAGTATAACAAATACACGCGTTGAAGATGGAATATATATACAATAAAAAATAATAATAGTATAAGAAATACACAACTTGAACGAAGAATATATATAGATACACAATCATAAATAATAATAGTATAAGAAATACACAAGTTGAACGAAGAATATATATAAAAAAAATAATATATAACCATCAAAATATATAGTTTATGTTCTATTGCGCTTAACTAAAATACTAAACTCGCACGTGATCGAGTCTACAGTTGCATCATTGTTGCTTTGCACTATGCAATAAATACGATTTAACATTATTTCACCGCTCAAGTTAGAGGGATGCCTATACTCGATGTAAAGGCCCTTCAATTCGTTCAAAACTATTTTTTGGCCCACTTTACATTCGGTTGGCAATTTTTCTTTAAACACGGCCAGAATACAATCAAAAACACGCACACAGAGGGCAGGCATCGTTAGTCACAATATCATTATTAAATTCAAGTTTATAAACACTCCTTTCCAATCGAGGGTTTATTCTTACCGATCCGAGCTTTTCAATCGTGAACTTCTCTTCACAATGCATAGCGGCAGTTGAAATAATCTTCTAAGTCGTAACGACAGCTGCTCATTATATAAAGAAACAATTCTTCAGGGTGAACGGTGTAGGTGAGCTCAGCCATGTCCCGTTCAAGTCCTTTGTACCAAAGTTCATGATATTTCGAAGAGTCTAAACCTTTTAAATAAGCATCCAGTTCCAGACCATTCTCGCCTTGTTCAGTCCTACACTCGATAAACCCGTCGAGCAGAGCGGTGTATGCGTATTCAAGAAGCGTATCAAAATAAAGCATATCCGTAACACGTGCGTCTAATATAGGCTTCAGCTTCCGGAAACCAACGATTTTGAAACATTCTGTCGAGGATGAATCGCTTTTGCGTAGGGACAAGAACGTTATTATCAGATGCATTCTTCCACATCAGCCGTATATCAATGCATGGCTGATGGTTATTTATACACAACATACAAACAATGGCATATGAGGGGTATCACTAATCTGTTCCCTTCTTATACCTACACCTGCAAGTATTTTATAACGATCCTCGCTCCACTTCTCAACTACCACGAAGACTCTATTCATCTCAACACTTAAATAAACAACATTCCGTTTTCCAGAGTTTGCTTGTCTACATGTCGTTTCAAGTACACAGTTAATGGCACCGGTTTTACGCCTGAACACGCGGAGTGACTTCGTCACGGACACATCGTACACGGCATTGAGAATGATACTCAAAGGAAGCTCCATCTTATTCTATGGTGAGGAGTGCACGTCCAGTCGGTTCAAGCTCTGAGATGACTATGAGCCACAGGTGGGCGGATCGACTCGACGGGAGGTGTGGAGGAGTGAGTCACACCATAAGTTGATGAAATGTGTACAGTGTTGTTCGAACTTGAAAGAATCATGTGAATACCTGTATCCCATTATACTGGGCATTCGTTTAGAGAATTTTTCCGATACATGAAGTAATATTGGCTTTAATGTTTTATCACTCCCACTCCCCAGAATTCGCAACAAACATTTTCGTTCAGGTGGATTTTCACGAACTAAACACATTTTATTCACACTCCGGCGCACTATATGGGAGAAACATGTGCCCATATTTTTCCTTTTTGCTTAGCAGAAGATACTCGTCTCTAAATTCTATTAAAAACTCACGCAGGCCTTTAGCCACAACCTCACTACAATCCTCGTCATGATATATATTAATGTAGTGGAAAAAATACTTCAGATTTTTCATTATGAAAAGATTTACATTCTCAGCCGCAGGGTACGAGTACTCTGTATGATGCAGCATGATATAAAACCGACTTGTCACACCACTCATCAACAAGACTCACTAACCATAACCGTTGCTTCTCTTTTGCACATGTTGTTTCTTACACTTCACGGTATATGTAAGCTTTTATCCAGTTCAGTTCTACAACATAGTCCATTACATCGTTTATACCACGAAACCCTGCAATACTCTCGCCAGAATAGCCGCAGAGTATTTGAACCTCTTGTTCCTCAAGCTTCGCACGGTTCAATGTAGCCTTAAAAATATCAAAGGAGGATGGAATGGGGAGTCTTTGAGTGTTCACCACATCTTCACACTTTACCAAATGCCGCTTCATAAAACTCGAGCGCGCAATATTAAAGGTTTCCATCACTATTTTTCGTCTACGTGAGATTTCTTCAAATAGACGTCTGAGATCCAGGCCTTGCAGCGGTCAACTGAACACGCAGGGGTAGAAATATGGCCAGGTAGTAGCAGGAGTCACGTGACCATTGATCGATCATACAGGGGGCGGAGTTTAGGACTTTTACTGTACGCTAATTGAAACACGATTTATTTAATAAACATATCACCGAATTAATCAAGGTGTATATATATTTACAAATACGTGTAATAAATAAAATATAAAATAAATAACATATCGTTAACAAGTAAATAGACATATGTATATATATATATATATATATATATATATATATATAATATATATATATGGTATTTGTCATTTACCATTACTTATTCGGACAATAGTGGATTTAATTATCCCAGAAGAGTTCCTTATTCCATGCACGGTCTGTGTGTTTCATAAAAAACTCAGGGGACCATTCTGAGTTCATTCCCATATATATATATATATATATATAACACAATGAAGGATTATGATATCCAAAGGGTACGGTATCATAGGTACCAGCAGAGATGGGCTCGATCTTGATCTTCAAGATCAGATCGTGATCTTGAAGATCAAGATCGTGATCTTGATCTTGAAGATCACTTTTATTATGGTGATCTTGATCTTGATCTAAGATCACTTTATTTCTTGTGATCTTGATCTTGAAGATCACTTTAGACTTCAAGATCACTTTTAATTTCAGATTCTTAAATATGCCGCTATGCGAATGTCATTTGTTTTTTGTCCAAGCGACATCTGGTGGCAACTTTGTTCAACACCGACTGTTTATGTTTTCTGTTAGTTGGGTGACTTGCGTCA
The DNA here is from genome assembly GCA_023014485.1 of Bathynomus jamesi. NCBI lineage: Eukaryota > Metazoa > Arthropoda > Malacostraca > Isopoda > Cirolanidae > Bathynomus > Bathynomus jamesi. Next base: position 2,631,917 of record JAJOZX010000021.1, read on the forward strand.
TGCGTGGGCTCATGGAAGGTGTAGTTGCTGTGGAATTTAGGCTCGTAAAAAGTGTAATTTACTGTGCAATTATGTTAAAAGTGTTCTATTATATATTATTATATATAGGCATAAAATATAGCCTATAGGTCCGTATTCATAATAAATTAATTCTAAACATATTTTATTTACAGATTGAATTTTTTAATAATGAGTGCAATTTTACAACTTCAACAGGCTCCCAAGGGAACCAAATATTCTAGGTTGTCACCAGAACAGTATTCAATATATTTAGATAACAATGTTGGTAATAAGGATCAATCTGTGCTATTGAACGGAAAATATTTTCAAATTGTCGAAAAAACTGGAAACAGTATCAAAGTTATTTGTAGGCAGTGTACAAAGAAAACTACAATTCTGTCTGCTGGCCTCGACTCAACAAGCAATCTTCTGAGGCACCTCAGGGTTAGTACTACTTAGTAACTAAGTAGTAAGTAGCAACATTAACATAATGGTTCAAGTCATATTTTAAGTGACTGGTGCCATACAAGACTAATGCTACATTTACATAGACGTCCATTTGAATATATTGTGCACTTCAGATATTAATAGATTATGGACTAGTAACTACATTAAAAACTGCCGATATCCAACTATAATAAAACGCCAGGTCTATCTGTCTTTCTCTCTGTCTGATCCATGTCTGTAATTTCTCCTATTTAGTTACTGAAGGACGAAATTCGGCTTTCAATTTAACATAGGATAAAAATGCACTGATCATGGTGAAAATAATTTTAGTTAAAGATAACAAAATTTTAGAATCTTGTTAAGTATTAATTTCAACTAGAAGTTTGATACGCTGATAAATATTATACAGGGTGTTCAAGAAGTCTCTCCGCATGATAATAATTTATTTTCTTGTGCAGAAACTACATTCGGATCTTTTGGGTGAATATGAATCGGAGAAGAAATCTCGCAAGCGTCCAGCTAAAGAAGAAGATGCCAGCGGCAGCAATGCTGGCCCTGCCAAAATTGCCAAGCAGTCAACACTAAGCATGTTCCACATTTCCAAGCAAAAACCAGGACCACCAATATGCAAGGATATCCTTCAAAAGAAGATTCTCTCGCTTGTGGCTAATGGGCTCCTACCATTGAGCCTAGTTGAACTACATGAATTTAAGGATCTTCTTTCATGTTAGTATAACTCAAATATTTTGCTATTTTTTCCATAGCTAATATCTGATTAAAATAATTAATCATATTATTTGTATGAACATTAGACTATCGCTAGCCTAGCTAAATATTTTGATATTTTTGCCATAGCTAATCTATTGTATTTGTTTTAATTTTTAAATATTTTTTTCAGACGTCAACCCGGCTGTTCAGGTGCCATCTAGACGCACCCTGGCTAGATCTCTTGCAACAACAACCAGTACAATGAAGGAAGACATACAAGCAAAACTGGCAGCAGTTGACCATGTGTGTGTTACATGCGACATATGGTCAACTAATCACCGCAGTTTCATGGGAGTCACTGCGCATTGGGTATGCTATTGATTTAGTGTATTATTTTTATATAATTGATAAATTGACCATTGGTGATAGACTGATAGTCTGATAGACTTATAGTATAATCTTTTCAATTATTCGACATGTGTTCCTCATTCATTAATTTGGTGAGTCTTCATTTTGCTGTGATTCACAGTAATTTCACACTAATTCACTGATTCTGTCATCTGTCATTGTGTCTGATTCACAGCAAATGTGGAAGAGTCCATATTCACAGGCTGTGAATATGGACTCTTCCACATTTTACTCTTATGGGATGGGTCACTGATGTGGTGGTATGGTAGGCGACTCATCGCTGAATTGCCTCCTTTATATCACATAGTTCTTCTCTTCAATGTTTGGTGGCGCAGTTTAGCTGGTGCGTGTCTAACCAATATTATTAAATTAAGCTTAAAAAAATGTTCATACAAACATTGATTTTATATTCTTACATTACAGATCAATGATGACTTGTCGCGAGGATCAGCTGCACTGGCATGCCGAAGATTTCGTGGAACACATAGCTTTGATAAAATTGCTGGAATATTGGACAGGATCAACTCGGAGCATGGTTTATCTTATAGAAAAGTTGTATCTACAGTCACCGACAATGCATCGAACATGGTGAAATGCTTTAAAGAGTTCGGTGTTCGTGTTCAGAATCGTACTGACGACATTGATGAAGATGATGCAGATGAAGATGATGATGAAAAAGATTCAGATGAAGAGGTTATCATCAGCAACTTTCCTGAACATTCAGGAGAGCATGGAGAGGAGTCAGTGAAACTATCATCCCATATTCGATGTGTCTCCCACACATTGAACTTGGTAGCAACAACTGATGCAGATAAAGGACTGAATTCACCTGGACTAAAGAAGATAAAGCATTCTGCAATGGGAAAATGTTCGGCGCTGTGGAATGCTGCTGGTAAATCCAAGTCAGCAGAAAAATACAGGAAATAACTGGCGTCCAATTTAGGTACCCATGCGTCACCCGATGGAACTCAATGTACGACTCATTAAGCCAAATATATAAACATAAGAACGACGTGAATGTAGCTCTTGAAGAACTGAATCTACCCATCCTCAAAGACAATGAATTGGAATTTATTTCAGAATATTTGTCTGTTCTAAAACCAATTGCAGCAGCCCTCAACAAATTACAGGCAGAGAAAGAATGCTACTACGGTTGTCTTCTTCCAACAGTCCTAGTGACTCAAGATTCCCTCGCAAGATTGGAGCCTATCCAACCAAACGACCTGCGCTTGAGACACTGCATGCCATTACTGGCAGCAGTCGTCTCTGGCTTCAATGCCAGATTTGGTCATTTTTTGTCGTTGAGCCCCGAGGTAACTGATGCCGTTTTGGCCTCAGTATCTCATCCGTATTTCAAACTTAGATGGATATCATTGTTGCAAGGGCCTAATTTCGGCGATCATGAAGCAATCAAGTCTCAAGTAAAAGACAAGCTGCAAATGGCTGTAAGAAATTGTAATTCTGACAGCAGTGGTAATAGTTCGGTGAACTCAGACTCATCATCTGAAGACGATTTCTTCAGAACTATGGACGGCTCATTCTCTGCTCCTAACAACAAGGAAGACTTGGAAGTCCTCAATTATTTGCAGGACACCAGTAAGGCACTCGACTCTTTAGATAGGTATCCTGCTATAAAGAAGATCTTCAAGAGGTATAACACCACGCTACCTTCCTCTGCACCAGTGGACGGTTGTTTTCGTTTGCTGGCATGGTTCATAGCCCCAAACGAAGTCGTCTCTCGGATGGTAACTTTGAACAATTGGTTTTGCTGAAAGCAAATGTTTACAGCGGTTGAACATTAAATTAACACTCTTAACTTGCGGTTTTTACCCTTATATTGTCAGTAATTGCGTACTGCAGTAAAACTGTAAAATTAAATTCTATGTAAAAAATGTTACTTATATATGCTGACCATTCATTGATATGGGTTATGGACCTGGTGAAATGAGAATTGAGAAAAATAGAACTAAAAACTATATGTAGGTCATTTAATAGTTTTTTCTTTGCATAAGTTATGATAATACTAAGTTTTAAGTTTACCACCTGAAAACTGAAAGGGGAATCGTCAATCCCCGTGTTTAGATCAGGTGACATGGGTAGGATGCGATGCTTGTATTGCCTCAGCCCTCAGGGGAGTATTAGGAGTGATACTTTTCAGGAGTGATTAACAAAATAATTTGTTTTTTGTTTACTCTACAAGAGTACACTTTTTTCAATTCATATAAAAGTGATCTTAAAAAGTGATCTTGAAAAGTGATCTTCAAGATCACGATCTTGATCTGGATCTTCAAGATCACATTTTTCTGGTGATCTGATCTTGATCTTCAAGATCACATTTTTCTGGTGATCTGATCTTGATCTTCAAGATCACCAAAGTTGGTGATCTTGCCCATCTCTGGGTACCAGGCACATGGTAACGTTTCCTACAGGTGTTACGGTACACCTTCGTACCCCTAAGTTCCTTCACGTTCCCCAGCTTCTGAGCCCGAAAAATTGTGGGTCCCTACAGTCAGTTGGAACGGTTGGTCGCCCTCATCTTCCAAGTACACTAGATCCTTTAAAAAGTCGAAGTTAACGACCCGTCGGTTCGCCTGGTTAAGCGTGATACCCTTAGCCTTCATGATATATTTCATGTCCTTCCCCACCCTCACCCGTACCCCATACGTTTTTGGACCTGTCGAGACAAATGAGTCGGCGTATGCGGTCTCCATACTCATCCTTGATCTCATCAGTCAACTCTCCGAGGAATTCACCAATAGGCGGCATGTATTCACTCTCCCTCGCTGTGAATATCACACTATTTCTGTCGGCGTACAGAACCCTCATCCCAAGAGAATGCAATAGACCCCAAAGTTTGATGCGTGCGTATGCCGTTGTGAAGCTAGCTACAGGTATGTTTGTAACACGCGATGTGTCTGTGGCCAATTCGGTAATGTTGTACTTTATTATGTACGTATTACCTATATTCACGATTTCCATGCCCTCTTTATCGGGAGCGTTGGCATAATCCCACACCTCGTTATAACTTTGGGCTAGGTGAACATCCCCCTTGCCTGTATTCTGTGCAAATTTTCCCCGAAGACTATTTAGACACAACTTTGCAATAAAGCTCTTGCCTGGGTTCTTTGCAATTTGGGAACGGTCAAATTGTATCCCTTCACGGTCACGGTAACGATGAATATAAACCGATTTTTCATCTTCGGTATCAACTCCTCGCGGAGACCCTGATGCTTCTACTTTATCCTTCAAAAAAGTGTTTATATATGGCGTGAAAAGGCTAGGGACAGCTCCCGGCTTTTATATACGCCTCTGATGTTACGCTGGTTGGCTGTGTGATTACAAGTCCCATTGTTCTCCTCTACGCACTTCACGCACAGAGGAAACATAAGCTTGTGGTCTATAACGACGGGTAAGATTTGGATCCATAAATTGCGAGGGGGGAGCACGTCTACAAAAGAAAGACCGAAATAGATACCCTGATGCTTCTACCTTATCATTCAAAAAAGTGTTTATATATGGCGTCAAAAGTTGGGAGCTTCTGAAACCTTCACACCTCATATATCGGGTTGCCCAGAAAAAAGTAAGCTATTGCTTTTATTAACTATTATATTTACTATTGTCAAGATTTGCTTGCTTTTATAACGATTTAAATAAATAATTTGCATTTATTCGTAGCACTTCTATATGCCTTTATAATATTTGTTTTTAATATACTCTATTTATCTTTGTTGCAGATTTTTCAAAAATAAAACTGAAATAAAATCTTAAAAGTAATAGCTTACTTTTTTCTGGGCAGCCCGGTATTTTCAATATTCTGTAGCCAGGGCGAAAGGCTAGGGACAGCTCAGGGCTTGTATATACACCTCTGATCTTACGCTGGTAGGCTGTGTGATTGCAAGTCCCATTGTTCTCCTCTGCGCACTTCACGCACAGGGGAAACATAAGCTTGTGTTCTATAACGATGGGTAAGATCGGCATCTATATATCGCGAGGGGGGAGCACGTCTACGAAAGAAAGACCGAAATAGTTCTTGTTCAAAAATTCATCGAAAATTCTTCGATGGTGGGCAGGGCTGTTCCTACCAGTTTTTCAGGTGTACCTACCGGGTACGGATTGTATTTCAGCACGTATGGGTATAAAGAGCAGAAGTCGTAGTAATGGAGTTTCACGCCCTCCGTACGCGGAAAGTATAGCTTGAAGGGATTTGTACTCCCTCCGAACAAGCAATCACCGCATTTGAGAGGCTCCAGCACCATTGAACGCTTGATCGTGTTTATCTCTTCACTGTACTGTTCATCTCTTTCCGTCCGTGCATTATACTCATGCTCCCACAAGTTCTTGTGAGTGAATTGGATGCCTATAAGCTGATCGCGGGTGCGGGTCCATGCAAGACTGTCGGCAGGAGATTTACCGTGGATATCTCCTACGATCAACCACTCAGGACGTGGGCATCCTTACCACCAACAGCCGTTAAAGGAGTACAGTCTTTTCACCAGTGGCACAGTTTTCGCTTAGACCATCGACCCAAAAAACACGACCGTTAACCTTAATGGGTACTTCCTCCGTGTTGTGGGCATGCTTTATGTATACACATGTCTGCTACTGTATGTGTATGAGCCAGTAAATAGCATTGTGCCCATAACTGCCAGGGTTGTTTCTGTGAATGACGGCTAAGGTGTCTTTAGGTATGAAATTGTTCTTGAACACCGTAAAGCACAATGAGGCGATCATGGTTGCGACTTGCAACGGATCGCATTTAAAATGGTCTATGTACATACTTCTAAAGGTCTGGAAACATACTCTAAGCACCCGCACATTATTCACGCAATAACACTCACATTCATCAGCTATACTGTAAGATTAGATTCATTAAAACTGTTGTAATAGCAGTCAAAATCTTCACGGTCACCTGTACTCATACATTCCTAGTTAAAGTAATGTTTGGGTGGAGGGAGTCCTACGTAATTTAAAGTATCTCTAGTCAGGAAAGTGTAAGGGAAATAATCCTTTGAAACTTTGGCAGCTACGCCCATTACCTTGGGTAGCTTGGCCAATTTACAAGGTGTGAATAATAAGGTGTCTTCAAACTACATTACCTCTTATTTGCATTTGTATAAGTTTGTTTTCTCTTTTCAAGGGATCACCTGTAAATATCTAAGAGGACTCGTGGTCAAACAGCTCCTTACAAAGGAACTGTGTGTCAAATTTTGCCCCGTTATAGGCAACAATATACACGGACATTTTTTTGAACTTGTCGGCTAACTTGACAATACAGGACACAAAGAATTTAACGGGACTATCGTGTGCAATCGTTTTAAAAACGTTTGTCCGTTTATCACATTTGTGACACTTATCACACTCGACTTCCATGCACTCATCGCAGATAGTCTGGCTTACAAGTACATGTGAGGTAACCTCTTTGGGTTCTGCAACCGTGTATGTTTCTTTATCGTAGTATACAGTTATACAAAGTCCATTTTTAGGCTTAGCGTCTTTCAAATAACATACATGCTTTACTCCATCCGCCTTATATTCCTCATGGCATGTAAACAGTGAATTTCATCACATTTACGCTTGAAATTCCCCCCAATTATCCATCATTTGAAACATACCACATTCACAGATTCTCATTTTCCTGCACGTGCCAATTGACTCATGGAGCTCAAAAGAGTTATTATTGAAAAAAGTACGTCTAAACACATTACAGTCCCTCTTCTCAGCTTCAACCACACGGTTTTCACATTTGGAGCTTTTACACTGCGCACATGCCATGTGGCATTCCTCACAGTGTTTCACTATATCATCCGCAAACTCGAGACATCCCTTACACAAATCATGATGCCTTCCATATTTTCCGCTTTTATCATAACTCGCGTAAAAGTCCCTTATATTACGGATTGGAAGATACGTTGACCCTGACAGCCCTAAAATAAGTAGGGGTCTTGTACGATCTCTCACACTGCTTTTAAAAATATACACGGTATACACACCTTTCTCAACTCTTGAGGACCCATATTACAATCAAACTCAAGTTTGCAACCTGAAGCCAGTTTAAGAGCACGCTGCACAACCTTAGGCAACCAAATTTTTGGGGCCCGTGTATTCAGCACAATAAAGATACGGGCCAAGACTAATGCTATAAAGCCGCAACCACGATCAGTGGTTATATGCCGTCTGTAACTAGCCTGAGAATTGAAGTTAAGAGTATAAGGTGTGGCAATATCACCCGCAACACGGAACACACGATCAATATCTACCGTGAAGTTGTCCACATTGAAGGCTGTACTACTTTGAGAGGCCTGCATTATATACTAATATACAGGGTGTCCCAAAAGTCCCTATCTATTTTGTTGAAATAGGCTGAATTTCAAATAAATGTCACACTGACCTGAATACAGATGTATTTCTATACAAATTACAAGTATTACACAATTTAAATCTTTAATTAGTAGTTTACACATGTGCTCCATCTGTATCTCTGCAAATCTCAAAGCGGTCAGCTGCATTGCGGAACACATTTCCGAGCATTTCAGGGGTTATTTTCTCAAGTGCTTGCCTAATGCGATCTCGCAAATCTGGTAAATCTCGAATATTTCTGCGATAGACCTCTGATTTAATGAAACCCCAAGCAAAGAAATCCAATGGGGTCAAATCCGGAGATCGCGCTGCCCAGGGCCTATTTCTCCCACGTCCAATCCAACGGTTTGGAAAACGCTCGTTTAGGTATGAACAATTCTGGCATAATGACATGGTGCCCAATCCTGCTGAAAGACTACATTGTCGACAATGCCATCTTCATGAAGTTGAGGTTCTAGAAAATTTTGAAGCATATCAAAGTAAACAGGCCCTGTCACTGTAGCCTCTGCAAAGAAAAAGGGCCCGTAAATCTTAGACTTCGTCATTCCAAGCCACACGTTGACTTTAGGTGAGTTTCTTTCCCATTCAGTGAACTCAATTGGCTTTTCATTAGCCCAGATGCGACAATTATGTCGATTGATTTTACCACAGGTGTGAAAAGTCGCCTCATCGCTAAACAAAATGTGGTTCATTAAATTATTTTGGATTTGTTCGACCAGTTCCGCACACATTGCTGCTCTTTTTGGAAAATCTTCCTCGTGTAAGCTGTGTAACAGCTGAATGTGATAACACTTCTTCAGCGTCGAACGCAAGATTCTGTGAACAGTTGTTTTGGGTATGGTCAATCTGTGGGATGCTTGGCGAACTGACATTCTTTGATCGTCTTCGAACATTATGCGAACAGATTCAATGTTTTGTTGTACTTCTTGGGCGTCCACTTCTTCCTTCATCATGCACAGATCCAGTCCTTTTGAATTTGCTCACCAATTCACGAATTTCTTTATTTGTCGGTCCAGGCTTATGAAACCTTCTTGAGAATCGGTCTCTAATTTCACAACATTTCATTCTTCTGATGCGACATGTTACTATCACAACGCGTTCATGCACATCCATCACCAATGATATGGATCTGAAAAAATTAATAAAAATTTAAAAATAATTAAAATAGAAATTTAATGCATGTATTTGTCTAGAAAGATGCATGCAATCATGTCATTAAAACATTCATTTGAAATTCAGCCTATTTCAACAAAATAGATAGGGACTTTTGGGACACCCTGTATACCTAATATATACTCTATATATACAGTTGCCAAACGTCTGAATGGTGTAATTACCCCAAAATCATCTGCATCCATGTCATCTGACCAGAACCCTAAGGACAGCCACGTCCTGACTTCACGTTTTTCGCGTTTCTGAAGGGCAAGCTCCAAAATACGTTCAACTACGCGCCGTAGTCAGTGTTCAACACCATTGCTATACATGGATCCAGGGTCGACCCTGACTATATACCGATTTCTAGTCAGGGCTGCGGTTGGGGTGGCGGTGCGCACCAACTCGAATGTTACACCTTCCTCTACAGAACGAGAAGCTGCTACTGTTCTGGAGGATGTACCCGGAATTGAACAGGAATAAGGGGGTACATCTTTATTTGAGTTTGGAACTAATGTGGGGGTTGCGTCGTAAGACGAAGAGGGTTGGGGGCTCTATTACTGGGGGTTTAACAACAGGTGCACTCCTGGCATGCTTCATACCTGACGTGGAAGGTTCTTCATCATGCCTACGCTTTGAAATGTCCTTTAGTGGTGTTACATGTGTCGCTGGTGTGGGCTCGTCAGCGGGTATACAGTCTGCGACAACAACTACACTGTCATCGGGATCGCCTGTAATATCGATGATAGGGACATGATGGTGTACCTCATCGTCATTCACGGTTCTGTGGGAGAAGAGGAAAAACAAGACTAGAATATAAGAAACATCACTTAAATTTTTATTATATTATATAAATGACCCACTTAGTGGGTGTGACGTGCTAGAGATGGATTCTGTAGAAAAATTTACTTTCACGAGCCCGTTCAGGTGTATTATATCTGGCCCTACAGGAAGTGGTAAAGCTGTGTTTATGCTTAAAATCATTAAAGATAAGGGAGAGATGTTCTCAAAATTTGTGCATAAAGTTATATGGTGCTATTCGACGTACCAGTCAGTATTCAACGAGTACCAAGATGATATTTTGTTCCACAAAGGCATATATGACGTTAATTCGTTAAAGGGAAATGAACATACAGTCATTGTAATTGACAATCTCATGTTAGAAATGGCTAAAACGTTTGCCGAGACATTTACAGTGTTCTCACACCATCTTAACATAAGCGTGTTCTTCATCAATCAGAATCTCTTTATCAAAAATAGATACATGCGCGATGTGTCGTTGAATACATAATATCTAGTCTTATTCGCTCACCGTAAAAATTGGCAAAAATGTGTCACAAATTGGGGTATTAGCCAATCAAATGTTCCCGAATCAGCGTAAGAAGTTTTTGGAAGTTTATAAAGAAGCTACAAGTCAACGTTACGGATCTTTGCTTTGTGACCTTCATCCGCGAAACAAGTTTAGGGTACTCCTAAGAACGAATATATTTCCAAACGAGCCTGAAACAGTGTATATTCCAGAATGACAAAAAGGCTAACGAATTACCATGAATTGATAAAAATCTATCATCGTCTGATCGGGTAATGCAACAGATATTTGTTCAAAATATCGACTCCGACTTTTAAAAATGCATCTGTAAAATCTGTCTTAACGTTATAAATTGCAGTGTATCAATGAAACCCTCACAGAAGGCTCGCCTACGCCGTTGCAAGAACATAATACGTACAATCGCTCGTAAAAGTCATACTGTGGGGAAGAAAAACGAATTATTGTACAAACAGGAGGGGTCATTCCTCCCCATCTTATTTTCAGTTTCGGGGCCTTTACAAACTAGATTAACATAATTAAGAAAGTGGTAGTGATCCCACACAAGGGCGGAGCGTTTTTACACTTTTTTCGATTTTCGTTTTGTAATAGCGCGGAAAAGTGGATCTTCCACGTCAAAAGTGAGTGTGTAAAATCTCAGAGATCTGCAATAATATCTTATGCCTCCGCACGCGCGTTGAAAATCCAAAAAATGCGCCAAAATACGCATTTTTTCAATATTTTCTTATAGTTTTAATTTTCATCCTACCTTCTTGTAATAGCGAGGAAAAGCATCGTAAAGGTTTATTTTAGACTAGTTTTAAATATTTTCGTCGTGCGATAATTTCTTCTGCCTCCACAAACGTTCCAAAATACAGGAAAATTTACATAAATAGCGTATTTTATAATGACGCTATTTTGGTCAACTTCGGCTCTACACCACAGTTTATTCGTTAATTATGTATTAAGTAATGCAATTAACAATTCATTATAACATATTTTAGTAATTTAAGAAGTTTTTATACTTGAGCAATTAAATAATTTAGGTCCACCAATGCAGTTTACTTTGCATATGTTTGGTTTATTTTTGATGACTTATTATGTAATATGCATGCAGCTCCTCGCTTATTTCGTCAATATTGAATGTACTATATTGACAAAATAACCCAGAACTCACCACCCTACCATTATCGGACTTAGGCTAGTTACACACTGTAGTCACTTTTTGTTTCTATTCTTGGCATTTTCTTTCTGGATTCTAATCTTGCTCTGATAAATCCATCCCTTACCTCTGAACCGCATACTGCAGCTGAAGCCTCTGTTACCAGCTTTATATGCCGTTCAACCGCTTGGGTGTGGCAAGGAAAGCGTGGGATGAAATCAGGTACATCTCCTGATGAGATATAGTTCAGGATGTCGGAGCGTGATAGAACTTTTGTCAGAGGAGGCTCTGACAGCTCACAAGTTTGCCAGTTAATCATGTTGTAGTACTCACTGCACTGAAAGTTCAACGTGGGCAATTTAAACACTCTCACTGCGGCTGACTAAGAATCTCTTGCTTTAAGGATTCTCCTCCATCCTAATTTTCTGATATGTTTTGCTTCATCGTGAATCATACTAAGGAGAACATTCTCAGGATGAGAAAAATAGGAATTTCTCTGAATAACACGATCAACTATTTTTATACCTCGAGCGTTGTATCATTTGATAAAGATGTTTGGCTCCCTGTGTTGCTGAAGAATTTCTCTTGATTTGAAACCACATTGGAATATAAACTTTCATAATATAATCCACGATACACTTAAGGTTGTCTGAAGGTTTTTCAGTTGAAACGTAGAGACGAAGTATGCGGTTAGCAGTTGTCACCCATCTGGAGTGTGCCATTTTGCCTGGTTTCCTTTGAGCTAGAGAGGGAGTACATTCAACTTTTGACACAGCATCATAGATTTCTGCCAAATATTTCTGATCTGTGCTCAGATCATCTCTGTCAACTATAATTTCTTCCGCTTCAACTACTTCAAACTCAACAACAGGTCTCTTTTCACAACCAATTAACTCTTTTCCTATAGGCCCCTAAAACTCTGAGGACCTGTTGTTTTACCATTAATGTCAGTCACTATGTGCCGCAAGGGAAGTTCATTAGTGTGAAGCAAGCAAATCAGCCACTGGAGTGCTCTCTGAAAGTGCCCTTCAATACTTCTTATCACTCCTCCTTTTGGTCCTGTATTAACTGCTGTCCCGTCACATCCAATGGCTTTAAATTCTGAAGTATCAATCTCATTTGAGCGAAAAAAATCCAAAATTGCAGAAGATATACTCTGTGCTGAGCCAGAAGCGGGAGTTACATGCACAATATAATGCGAGTTTGGTTCTTGAAGCAAAGTGACATGTTCTTCTGTTGTATTTTTTTGATAACCTTTACTGCTAACTTTTTCTTGCACTGCAGTTCTGTCCTTCCTTCCATCGAAATATACTCTCCATAGTTTCTTCTTCGTAATCTCTCTTTTGAATGATAGATCTCATTCTTTTTCTAGCTCTCCTTACTTTGCATCTGTCTATTACTGAACTTAAATCTTTTTCGTTTATAATTCCCACGTCTTCAAGAACAGCCGAAGCAATTATAGCAGCAGACCTGTCTGACACACCAGTTCTGTCACAATGATGAGATTGTTCCATGATGAGATTGTTCCATCGATTTGATTCTCTGTGTCGGTTCATAATCAGAATCCGCTCTTCTGTTTCACTTGATGTTGATGACAGTGTTTCAGTTGCTTGTCCTTTACTAGTAGATGGTTTTGGTTCATACTGTATCATTCTCTGTTTTCTTCTAGCAATAGTTGCTATATCTTTACGAGTTTGTGAAACATCAAGTGAGCCTATTGCCAATTTTCTTGTTGTTCTCTGATCTTTAAGGAAGTCTTGTTCATTTGCTGGAACCTTGAGATGGTTTTCACATGAACACTTATCAAAATTTTCACATTTGCATGCACTGATGTCAAATAATTTGTTTTCTGCCTCATTTTAAAATGTTTGTAATTTTATTTTGAATGAGTCACTATCTTGTTTCCTTTTTATTCACTTTAGAAGGTTTTGACATTTTTTATGGTAATTTTTAATCATAGAGGCTGTTTTCCACAAATCTTCGAGAGTTTTTGAGAGAACACCCGAAATTTCTGCAATTGTAGGCTCTTTCTTCGATGTCTTCAGATTCAACCTTATTTGATGAAAATATTTCATGACGTCCTTATAGTTTGGAAGGCACCTCTTGTCTAGATCAGCTGGACCCCCAAATATAGGGCAACTTGAAGAAGTTCTTGTTGCTTGAGCTGGTACTGACATTGTGAAAAACAGTAATTAATATAAAAATTAAGAAATTACTCCTAAAAACGTAAAATATTCTTGCATTCTGCAGAAGTTTTGTATATTACACCAACGTATTATTATGCACTAAAATATGCAGTATATGTCCACATATGCGTGTTGTCGTGTTCGAAAGATGTATTAACAGCAAGAGCAACACAATCCACATCTTACCCGAAACGTAGCTAGCACAACCTGCGGGGAAGTGAGAGCAAGAAGGCCTGGTAGAGTGTTGTGAGTCATGACTCATCAGTCATCACTCACTGACTCATTGCCGTATATGGCAATGACGAGCAACACACCATACCAGGCTGTGGGGAAGCTCCTAGAACGATGTGGGAGTACGACATAACGTACAAAGTGAATTTATTAGTGTATAGCTGAATATGCAAAATACGTGATTTATGCGGATTTTTCCGTAATTTGGAATGTTTGCGGTGGCAGAAGATATTATCGCAGGACAAAAATATTTAAAACTAGTCTAAAATAAACCTTTAGGATACTTTTCCTCGCTATTACAAGAAGGTAGGATAAAAATTAAAACTATAAGAAAATATTGAAAAAAATGTGCATTTTGGCGCATTTTTTGGATTTTCAACGCGCGTGAGGAGGCAGAAGATATTATTGCAGATCTCTGAGATTTTACATACTCATATTTGACGTGGAAGAGCCACTTTTCCGCGCTATTAGAAAACAAAAATCGAAAAAGTGTAAAAATGGTCCACCCTATTCCACACGAGGTGTATGCTTCACTGCAAAGCTCAAAGGGTCCAGACACGGTTCTAGAACCCCCTAAAAGCAGGCTTAAAAAATGGAGAGGTAATTGTTAGCCCTATTAAAGACTGAAAAAACACCTGATGAGAAAAGAATCTTATACCAAGAAGCTCTGCAGAAATTTCTTCACGAGTACGAAAATTATAAGAATCCTACAGATATCCCCATGGTTATTAGGCACAGCACAGAGAACGATGAGCATGGCGACATAGGACCTGGGCCAGACGATAGAACTGACCAATCAAAGAATAACGGGTCCTGCCCCACAACATATCGAGCATGTATTAAAAAGCACCCTCCCACATACTTTGAGGAATAAACGTTTAAGTCTTTATAATCTATTGAATGAGGATCCCAATATAGAGTGGACCGATACAGGTGAGATAATTGTGGAAGGAGCAAAAGTACAGGGATCGAATATCGTAGACATCGTCCATGATCTGGTGAGAAAGTTGGATAGGCCCTCACCATCAGGATGGAAGCATATTAAAGCAAGTCTACGACAAATAAATGTCCCCAAAACATTGATAGGAAATCTGAACAGGTTAAATGACTTCGAACATCCCTCGCATGAGCCACAACTGAGAACGCCATCACCCACAGCGGTAGCATCTCTGAAGAGGAGAAAGAAGAGGCCAAATAACAACAACAACGGTCAACCCTCTCCACGTGCCTCTAAAATACGCAAATAGCTAACATATTAAGAAGACGTTATTGTGACATTTCTAGCCCAGCCTCCTACGGAGGCGTTGATAGACTGTACAAGTGTTTACAATGATGGAGAAGGGAAAAAAGATGTTGAGAGGTTTTATGCGGGAGCTGGACGCTTATACACTTCATAAGCCTGTGAGAAAAAGGTTTAAAACAGCCAAGACAACAGCGGCATTGATTAACTCTATTTGGCAAGCAGATTTAACAGACATGCAAAGATATTCAGTTTATAACGATGGTTACCGCTACATCCTATTCATAGTAGATGTATTCTCTAGATATCTGTGGCTAATTCCTCTGAAAAATAAATCGCCTGAAACATTTGCTAAAGCCACCAAAACGTTGATGTTGAAAGAAAACAGGGTTCCTGGTTATTTTTGTACGGATATGGGGAAAGAATTTATAGGCCGAGCTTTTCAGAACATGTTGACAGAGTTCAATATACAGTAAGCTACTACAATGCCAATTCTGTACATAAGGCCTTTTTAGCCGAAAGAGTTCAACGTACCATAAAGGAATGCATGCACCGCTATTTTACACATAAAAACACATACAGATACATTGATGTTCTGGGATCATTGGCCTAATAATTAATACAACCGCTCACATCATCGCACGACTGGGAAAACACCTAACGAGATTTTAGAAAGAGGTACGCCAGCAGAACCTGATGTGAGAAGAGATATTCGTAGAATACCGCCACATTCTTCGCGCTTCAAAATCAATGATTATGTAAGGCTGTCACGTTCGGGAAATAAATTCGCGAAGGGATTTGAGCAAGGTTGGACACGTGAGATTTTTAAAGTTAGGGCTATGAGACCTAACGGCGAGATAATACTGTATTACGTTGAAGATTTGAATGGGGAAGAAATCGCAGGAGGCTTTTACGGCGAGGAGTTGCAGAAAGTGACATTTAATTTAGGAAAAAAATGTGTTTAAAATTTAAAAATTTTTAGTAAGCAAAGGCTCAGGAAAGAAATGTCTAGGGTACCCAGAAAGCTTCAACACCTATATAAAAGCTGCTGCAATCATGAATCTTAAATAGTGTGCAACATGGCGCCTAACCATTTCTACGTCATACTACCTTCCTCTTCTTCTCTGTCTGTACATCCTGAGAACACCCTGTCCAGCTTTGTAACAGAAACCCATGGGCCCGTTGAATTGGGTCTTGATCCGTATGAGGTGGGGTTTGAGCGAAATTCAGCTAAACACCCTCTTTTTAAGTATTGATTATAAAGAAACCGTTTTTATGGTTCTTAGAGACTTTGATGAGTATGAAAATGCCGGGGTAACTCGGGATGAAACCATGCGTATCGCCCGGTGTGGGGATGCACGGTATTACATTACAGTAGTAACACTCTGCCCAGGCCGTTATTGTGCGGTTGAGGATGTTGTGAGAGACTTAAACTTTAGTTTAAAAAGCTCAAATCTTACGGCTGATTTAGTACGAAATCGTAAACAAAGAAATCCCTGCGCACATTCTTTTCCTAAAATCACAAGCTAAGAGGAATATTAAAGACAAAGGGCTGTTCAAAATTATAACTGAGGGAAGATACGGCGCAGCCCTCCAAAAGAGACTCCTTTCACGAAGTACAACAGGATTTGTCCACCCTAAGGTATCAGCTGAAATTAGGGAAATTGGGCGCCGGCTATCCACCCCTAGAACATGTGCTATATTTACAGCAATATCGTGGAGCACCAGATTGTTGGGGATACTCAAACGCGCCTGCTTCGTATTGCTCACATTCCCAATTATAGAGGACAGAGCTTGAGCATTACATATGACAAACCCCTTTAAGTGAATATCGTGACTAATCTATTAACCATTATCTCAATATATATATAAGAACGATTGAGGGGAAAAGTTTCCAATTTGGTGATGGGAGCTTAACGGTGACGCTACACTTTCGTCGCACTGTGTTATAATGGAACGAAAGCCTTTCACAGTCTATCAAGGGGTGAGATATCAGCGTGGGAGTGGGCTTGGATTAATTTTTTTCAACCATACTACGTACGGCTGTCCCCTTGCTGAAGAGGGGTGCCAGATACCTCGGGAGGAAAGCGTTACAATCAGGTTTTAACCCGGTAGAAGACATGATGGCGGGGCTAAACCTAAAGAAGCTCTAAAAAAGCGCTTAAAGCGTACACGGGACGAAATCAAAGATACAGAGAAAAATGCGTGGTGGTGGGAAGAAGAGGTCTGTCCGGGAGAAGAAGAAGGGGTTACCAGCACGTGGCGTTAAAGGTAAAAGGACATCAAAAAAGAAGAAGTGCTCTAAGCTAGTGAAACCTATGGTTCATAATTTTTTAACTGATATAAGTTAAGGACATTACTCTCATGAATCATAGGTTGTTTATTATTTATCGAGAGAGGTGTCACTATTTCTGGCTCGTCATGGCGCGCTTCATCCATCCGTGTAGTTCACAATGTTGTAAATCGGAGCTTTCCATCTTTGACATTCACCCAACGCAAGTTTCTATTGAGCACAGTGACCTTATTACGATTAACCCGTTAAAAACAATTAGTTCCACGAGTGCTCCTATAGAATTCGTGATACCCAGCTCAGGCCCTTACTTTTTTAAGCCAAGCTGTTTGCATATGTACGCTAAACTACGTATAGCCCATTCAGATGGAACGGATTATGATGACAAATACGTTGTATTTCCCGAAACAAGCTTTCTGCACTTCATATTCAGCCAGTGTGACGTGTATTTAAGTCGGGTCAACATCTCTGCAGGAACAGGTTAATATCACCTCCCAGCCTATCTGGAAAATGTGCTGAACTTTTCCAAAGAAGCGAAGGATACCTTTTTAACTGCTGATGGCTATTATCAGGCTAAAGACGAAAGCAGTAGAAATTTAGAAATTCTAAAAAGAAGATATATGAATGTTTTGGACGCCTGCATACAGACTTCACATTCCAAGAGAAGCTGCTTGTGAATGGGGTCGATATGAAAATAAAGCTGAGCCACACGAATCCTGAGATATGTTTAAATCTGGGGGCTGATCAAGAAGAGGGCGCAAAGCCCGTTGTGATTCATGTTATGGAAACATACCTTCGCTTAGGCCGAGTGAAACCTAGTTCACCAAAACAAATAGAAATTGAAAAAAATTTACTACGTGCCACAGTAAAATACGCAATTAACAGAGTACAGATCAAACTATACACGGTGCCCGCAGGGTTGGCATCGAAACAGAGAGAAAACATCGCCCTGGGAGCTCTACCTAAAAGGTTATTAACTGGAATGCAGGGCCACGCTTCTGTGAATGGGAAGTATAAAAAGAATGCCTTCAGTTTCGAGAATTTCGGCCTTGAAAATATAACTTTATACGTTAATGGCATAGCGTTGGGGGGAACATTGGAAATGGATTATTCATCAAATGGTGTGTTCCCGCTTTGGTCGAGAGCTTATAGTAATTTTTCCCATATCGCCAGGGCTTGTGATGAGCTAGGAATTGGTGTAACGCAGAAAGAATTCATCGAACAATTTAACCTTCATCCGTTTGATATCACTCCTGACTTATCTGCTAGTGTAAATACACATTTAATCCATATTAGAGTGGAAACATTTCAGTCAGATTCGAATTCTCCAAACCGCTAGACGCCACTACTAGTGTACTAGTATACCTCGAATCAGAGGCCCTAATAGAAATCGATAGACTCAGGAGTGTAGTTCACTGACTTTTAAAATGGATTCGAATACACTTCAGAGAGTAATAAATAGTAACCAAATCACACGCTCCAAATTTATCGGTGTGTTTGAGAAGAATGAAACATTGAATCTTTCAACCACGCGAGATTGCGCCGAACCTATTGTAAACACAGATGGTATTGGTGGTGAAGGGATTCATTGGATAGCAATCTATTTTAGAAATAGGAATCGCCTGTACCATTTTAATTCGTTGGGGTCTCATCCTTGGAATGAACCTATTATTGTAAAATTTCTCGAACAGCTACACATTCCCCGAATTGTTTAGAATCTTTACAGATTCCAGGGATATTTTAGCAACGTATATAGCAAGTACTGCCTTTCATTTCTCTTTCACATGGCACGTGGAAAGGAATTTATAAAATTTTCAAAATTATTCGACCCGTGTTACACTGAGCTGAATGATGAATTGGTATGCAGGCAGATAAAAAAGCGGTTCCCGTTTGTGAGCACTAGGTGTATTGTGTAAAGTTTTACCCGTATATAAATTGTAACTTGTGTATTTGGAAAAATATTGTGTAAAATATAAATTCCCTTCAATAATGGTAGTTTGTGTACCGTTATTTAAAATGTAATGGATACTAATTCTGTAACTAATTTAAGTTGAATATAAAAATTTTACTATTTTATAAAACATTCCTTATGAGTCCACCATTTAATAAATTGATTAAAATACACTGCGTCTTCTTCTTACACGAAATACAAGAAAAAGAAAAACGCTTACATTACTTCTCCGACGAATTGGCATTCGTTGGATCAGGTGTGCTGTAATACTTCGACCTCCCTATACAGGTCACTGTCTGCGACTAGCGTTTCTTCAATACTATCACGAAGAGATTCTATAACACGATCGAACTCTTCATCGGTCCTTTAAGGAGAAAGGTTACGGTTTTAGACAGATATTTTTAAATTAATCTCATTAGTTCATGCATTTTTCTGAATCTTTTTTAATAATAATAAAAATACATTTGTTTTTCATAAAAATTACACAGAGTTCATATATATACACTCATAAATATCAACTTTAGTACTTGTAAAACAGATACTTTAATTTGCAGGGAACCGTCAGTCGACACGGCTATATCATTCGAGTTGAAAAAATTCGGAATATATACGTAAAGTAGAAAGTTGAGTTCCCTTTAAGAGAAAATGTAGAATAATAGTAAGTAGTAAGTCTATTCACTCACATATAGGGAAGACCGAGGCGAGTTGGCGCATTTTTTACATCTTCATTTACGGAGCTTAAAAAAGCATAGAAATCAACTTTTTTATTACATATTTCATTAACTGAAAGACTTATCTACATTCTGATGTAAAAAAAAAAAGTTTTCTTTCTTAAATCAAGAACAGTGTCCTTTCAAAAAAAACTATCAACATAAGCCAACGTGCCCCATTAGGGTGTGCCCATTGCATATATGACAAAATTTTAAAATTGAATTACAGCTTAGCACACAATGTGAATTCGTTACATATCGAAACAAAACTTTTCAGGAAAAATCTTGTTCAATTTAATGAGTGTTCAACGACTTCAAATGCTCAAGTCTAAACCTGTCATTCTCAGTCACTCGCGAGCCTTACGTCGGTGCAGATAGGCAATGCTAATTTTTCTCACACGCTCACAAACACGCTTACATATGTGTGTATACGTATTAGAGGCCTGCGTGGGTTGCCCGCGGGTACCCACATTGCGGGCTTGATGTGGGACCCACTTCAAAATACTTGCGGGTGCGGGGCGGGTGCGGGTCAAGTTAAGGTGCCCGCGCAGACCTCTAATACGTATACAACCATGTATATAATATATATTATATATATATATATATATATATATATAATTGTGTTTTTCTGTAACAACCATATATATATAATTGTGTTTTTCTGTTTCAGATTTTCAGATAGTGTTTAGAATATGATATTCGATCCTTATAGTGGTTAAACAAAATTATGTCTTCTACAAGAAGTAAAGAAGCTGTTTATCTGTTAGAAATTCCATTTGTGCACCTACTAGAGACAAAACTACCACTAAAAAAGGAAATTTTGTCAGTTTATTTTTTCCATTTGCACGAAGAAAAATGCTCCCGTAAGGAGTCTATAAATTTAGTAGCAGAGGAATTGATGACTATATGGGACAAGGCAAAAATTACAACAAGCCACAAACCTTATGTTATCAAACTGATTAATAAACTTGTTGATGATCATAATTTATTGAAAAAGAATAAAAGTAGGAAAACAGAGACTCGGTGTTCAAAGGAACAAAAGTTTGTCGAATCTCTAAGTACATTATTTGACATTGCTCATCAAAATGTCCTATCTCTAACCAAACGAGAGGAAGACCGTACCGTGCTTTTCTTATTGCTCAAAGACAGAAAGGCCGACCAGGTTATATGGCAGGTATAGACAAGAAAGAAGTCAAGAAACAGCAACGAATCATGAAGCGAGAAAGAGCATTGGAATCACAGCGTTTGAAAGCTTATACAGAAATGCAAGAAACTGTCGCAACTGTTGTTTGTAGCATCAGTTCCAGCAGCGATGAAGATATTTGCCTTCCCTCAACTTCAAATTACAATACTGATAAAGCTCTAAAGGAAGTTTCAATTCGTAAGGCACCTAAACGAGACACTAAACAAGTAATTGATAAAGCAGTTGTCTCTGCACTGGACAGAACATCAACAACAAGTAGAAGTGCATCGCATATTGTCAGTGCCGTAGCACAAAGTCTTGGTCATGACGTTGGTGACATGATAATTGGTCACAGGGCCATTCATCGGGCTAGAGCCAAATATCGGAAAACTAGTGCGCTGGAAATTAAAAACTCCTTCGGCAATGCTCATGTCCCTTTCATTTTACACTGGGATGGCAAAATGTTACCAGACCTCACAAGTCAAGATCAGACAAATGTTGATCGCTTACCAATCGCGGTTTCTGGAAATGGTGTTGAAAAATTACTGAGTGTCCCAAAACTTCCTGATTCCACTGGAGAGACGGTTGCTAAAGCAGTAATTGAAACAAATGAAGAGTGGAATATCACACATAAAATTATTGGCTTAAGTTTCGATACCTACCACTGCCAGCAACCCTGGACAAAGGGCAGGTACATGCACTATACTAGAGCAATACCATAAAAAGGATATACTTTTTCTGGCATGCAGACATCACATTCATGAGCTTGTTTTTGCAAAGCATATGAGATACTTTTGAACGATAACTCAAAATTTCCAAACATAGAGATTTTCAAGCATTTCCAGAAATTCTGGCCAAAGGTCATTCAAACTGAGTATCGACCTATTAACCATTCTTTTTCAATAAATTATAATCATCAACAAGTTTATTAATCCGTTTGATAACATAAGGTTTGTGGCTTGTTGCAATTTTTGCTTTGTCCCATATATTCATCAATTCCTCTGCTACTAAATTTATAGACTCCTTACGGGAGCATTTTTCTTCGTGCAAATGGAAAAATAAACTGACAAAATTTCCTTTTTTAGTGGTAGTTTTGTCTCTAGTAGGTGCGCAAATGGAATTTCTAACAGATAAACAGCTTCTTTACTTCTTGTAGAAGACATAATTTTGTTTAACCACTATAAGGATCGAATATCATATTCTAAACACTATCTGAAAATCTGAAACAGAAAAACACAATTATATATATATGGTTGTTACAGAAAGACAATTATATATATATATATATTATATACATGGTTGTATACGTATTAGAGGTCTGCGCGGGCACCTTAACTTGACCCGCACCCGCCCCGCACCCGCAAGTATTTTGAAGTGGGTCCTACATCACGCCCGCAATGTGGGTACCCGCGGGCAACCCGCGCAGGCCTCTAATACGTATACACACATATGTAAGCGTGTTTGTGAGCGTGTGAGAAAAATTAGCATTGCCTATCTGCACCGACGTAAGGTTCGCGAGTGACTGAGAATGACAGGTTTAGACTTGAGCTTTTGAAGTCGTTGAACACCCACTTAATATTCATTAAATTGAAAAAGATTTTTCCTGGAAAGTTTTGTTTCGATATGTAACGAATTCACATTGTGTGCTAAGCTGTAAGTCAATTTTAAAATTTTGTCATATATACAATGGGCACACCCTAATGGGGGCACGTTGGCTTATGTTGATAATTTTTTTTGAAAGGACACTGTTCTTGATTTAAGAAAGAAAACTTTTTTTTTCATCAGAATGTAGATAAGTCTTTCAGTTAATCAAATATGTAATAAAAAAGTTGATTTCTATGTTTTTTTTAAGCTCCTTAAATGAAGATGTAAAAATTGCGCCAACTCGCCTCGGTCTTCCCTATATGTGAGTGAATAGACTTACTACTTACTATTATTCTACATTTTCTCTTAAAGGGAACTCAACTTTCTACTTTACGTATATATTCCCTGCAAATTAAAGTATCTGTTTTACAAGTACTAAAGTTGATATTTATGAGTATATATATATATATATATATATATATATATATATATATGTATATATATATATATATATATGTACTCTGTGTAATTTTTATGAAAAACAAATGTATTTTTATTATTAAAAAAAGATTCAGAAAAATGCATGAACTAATGAAATTAATTTAAAAATATCTGTCTAAAACCGTAACCTTTCTCCTTAAAGGACCGATGAAGAGTTCGATCGTGTTATAGAATCTCTTCGTAATAGTATTGAAGAAACGCTAGTCGCAGACAGTGAACTGTATAGAGAGGTCAAAGTATTACAGTACACCTGATCGTCGGAGAAGTAATGTAAGCTTTTTCTTTTTCTTGTGTTTCGTGTAAGAAGAAGACGCAGTGTATTTTAATCAATTTATTAAATGGTAGACTCATAAGGAATGTTTTAGAAAATAGTAAATTTTTTATATTCAACCTAAATTAGTTACAGAATTAGCATCCATTACATTTTAAATAACGGTACACAAACTACCATTATTGAAGAGAATTTATATTTTACACAATATTTTTCCAACTACACAAGTTACAATTTATATACGCGTAAAACTTTACACAATACACCTAGTGCGCACAAACGGGAACCGCTTTTTTATCTGCCTGCATACCAATTCATCATTCAGCTCAGTGTGACACGGGTCGAATAATTTTAAGCGCCAAGATCCTGTCCATCGAGCAAGATGGATGTCAAGAGCCATTTACTCTCTCAAAATGTGGTTGTTTAGAAATCAATTCGATCTACAGAAGGAAATACCGAATTTGAGATTAAAAGGAAATACAGTTTCAGAAAGGAAATGGGTAAACTTTTTAAATTTTAATATATTTCTTCTAAAAATATATTTAAAAGCATG
Source organism: Bathynomus jamesi (assembly GCA_023014485.1). Classification (NCBI taxonomy): domain Eukaryota; kingdom Metazoa; phylum Arthropoda; class Malacostraca; order Isopoda; family Cirolanidae; genus Bathynomus; species Bathynomus jamesi. The sequence continues at coordinate 2,656,157 of JAJOZX010000021.1, forward strand.
GTTCCAAAGCTCTGTGGCCATAAATGCTCCAGCAAATGATCTGAAGCTCTTTCAAGAGCTGAACTGTCTTAGAAATCAAAATCTATCAAATGCTCTTAATACTGTCTTTGGACGCCACCTGTGGTACTTAAATGAAGTAAATGTTGCTCTTGCTTTTTTTTTATCCAGAGATATCATTTGATGTCTAAAGGATGATGGCCAAAAATGCAAATGAAGTTCCTTGCCATGAAGATTTTGTGCGTAGGGTTCAGCCCTTTGATCCTTCTCACAAAACTTTACCTGATTTTTTGCACGCAAAGAACCAAATCATATTTCACAATCACAGGAGTATTCGCAGAATTTCTTCATGAAGATCCTGAAAGGTGGTCAGTTTCGACACATAACAATGCCGCAAAAGAAATAGTTAAAAATTTGAGTTGTAAATGGTCTTGCAGAACGTGGTGTGGCTCTCATTACGAAGTTCAATGCAACACTAGCAACAGATGAAAATCAAAAACAGTACCTTTTGCAGGTTGTAGAACACCATAGGAAACAAAACCCCAAAGCCAAGAAATATTACTAAAAAATGTATGTTAATAAGTGTTATTCAAAAAATATACTGTGGTTATTTTATGTGTAAAATATATTATGTGTAGTTTTTGTATAGGCCTACAAAGAGATTAAAAAAGATAGGCTTAAGTGAATGTTCAGAAGACTCCAAAAGTATATTTATGTTAAATTTTGAAAATAATTAAGCTCAAGTTGAAATAAAGTCTTAAAAGTATGGAATTTATTTAGTTATGGTACAACTTTTTTGAAGTGGAACTTTTCAGTGAATTGAGCACCCTGTTAATATTAACTAAATTCAATAAAATTTTGTCTATATTAGTTTTTCATTCATTGCTACAAAATAAAGATATGTGGTATTAGAAAAAATAAAGTTTAATTTTAGGCACACACTAGTGCCCCATGTATGGGGCATGTTGGCACACAGTCTGAGGCAAGTTGGCTCATACAATATTATGGTAACATAATTAGTATCTCATTGGAGAATTGAACAAATATGATCCGTGTAACTTTTTTAAAGAATGCTTAGCAAAATTGAGTTAAAATATATCTTTTTTAAGCAATAGAATGTTGCCAAAGTTCATCATTTAAAAAAAAAATTATAAAATGGCATATAGGTAGTTGTTATTCTCATCCCAAAATCGTTTACATGCAATAAACATACAAAGATGATTAGCAATAAGTTTAAACAAAATCACTACCAATCATCAGATGAATCACAATTATCGCAGATAAAGAACAAATCCTTATTAGTGCAATCTTCATGTGCCCATATGTTACAAACTCTACACTGGATCCACACTTCTCGTGGCCTGCTGTTTGAATAAGGTTCTGTGCAAACCAAACAGAAAGCTGCTTCTTCATCTGAGCTTTCTACATACAAGCTACAGTGCTTTGCTACTTTTTTTTACTTCACTGAGTCTTTTTTCTTCTTAGTGAACTCAGGAACCAATTGTTTTCTAGCCCCAGGCCTATTTGTTTTCGCTTTTGACTTCCTCTCTTCCAACAACTTTTTTATCGGTGTATCAGTCAGTATGGCAGAGCAACGTTTCCTCTTGTTTGTTCCAGTAGGCCCACCCTTTCTTGGACCTGCTTTTAGGTAATGGTCTCAGTACTTTAGGTGTTAAACTTTTCTTTTCACAGGCTCCTGATGTAGATGGTGTCGGAACTGTCTTACGAAGTAATGGTTCATTTTCTTTATCTGATTTTGCAACATCTTCATTGGTAGTAGATGCAACTTGGACTGATGCATCATGAACTTGTGATCCCTGATCCTGACTTGGTCCTTGCATGATATGAGTCGAATTTTCATTTGGCAGAACACTGGTTTGACTGCTTGCTGGCACTTGAATTTCGACTGGATTATCTGTCTGAGGTCTATCTGTAACAAATGCACCCATAAAGGTAGAGTCTGGGAATATATCCCTGTTAAAGGGCGAGATTCCTGCAGCCTTAAACCCGGCTGTGATGTTATTGGGAGTCATAGCAAGTGGTAAAGCAATGGACACTATGCCTGGAATATCATAGATGGTCATGGTGGAACCTGGATGACTGGTTATCCAAGAGTCATATGCATTGTTGACAAACTTTTTAAAGGGTCCATAGACACTCACATCGAGTGGCTGCAGTCTGTGTGAACAGTGTGGTGGGAAAGAGAGAACTGTGATGCCATGGTCTTTACAGAAATCAAGGCCATCTATGGACAAGTGAGAGTCATGATTGTCTAATAATAAAAGAACAGGACTATCTTTGGAGCATTTACAGTATCTGATAAAATGTTTAAGAAATTCTAAAAAATGTGTCTCCTTCATCCATCCTGATGGATTAGCACCTCCAGAACTACCAACAGGAGCAGTTGTAAGAAAATGATCACGGAAATGAACTCTAGGGAAGATCAGAAAAGGAGGAATAGAGTTACCAGTGGCTGAGACTGCTATAGCTAATGTAACAAGAACTCCTCTCTCAGCCGAAGTCATTTGTCCAACTTGCTTGAAACCTCTGCGAGCAACAACTCTATTGGGTTTTTGAACAGTTGTTATTCCCGTTTCATCCAAATTCCAACTGTCACCAGGACTTAACTTCAAGCGATGAAGAACTGTTTGAAGATTATCAAAAAATGCTAACATTTGTTTTGTTGAAACTTTTTGCTCTAGAAAGACTGGTTGCTTCTGGGGATCTTATAGACAGGTCTTTGTTTCTTTTAAAAAAACTAGTGAACCAGTCTGGGCCTGCCATCTCATTCTCATTCCATGAAGGAGGGAAAGTATTACCTGCACCTTTAGCATATTGGTAGGCTAACTTTCTCACTTCCTTTACAGACAAACCATAATATATATCTGATGCTTTTTTAATATATGTTGAAAGCAGTTTCTCTTGTTCGTCTGAAAACACTTGCCTAACTGCAATGTAGCCTATCTTGCGAGTTAAACCGTCATCACTCATTAGTTCTTCATTTGTTATCTTTTGGCAATATCTAGTCAAAGTGCGAGACGGAATGCCGAACTCCTTTGCGACCCCTCGTATTGACTTATGTTCACATTTTACGAGTTTCACAGTCTTCAGCATCACATCAGGAGGAGTAGAACCCCGTCCAGTTTTTTGTTTATATGTCCTCACCATATCTGAAAAGTGAAAACAATAAATATATATATATATATACTCATATATAACTTTATAAATAAGGTAAGCTTTACTAGGCTACTTAAAACACAGGCAAAAATCAACTTAATGTTTAAACATTATTCATGGTATCATATGGGGCACGTTGGCACAGCACCAACTTACCCCATTCCTGTTGTGCCAACTTGCCCCAAACCTTACTAAGGTCAGTAAAATGGCGTATGCGGCCTTACTAAATGCTTATATTTTTCTGATTTCAGGGAATTTAATCCTTACATTCCAAGGGATATTTCAATCATAAATACAAAGTAATTCACAACCAACTACTATATTTCATGCCATACAGTATTCAAACATTAAAAACTACTCACCAGTTGTAAATTTGAAAATTCATCAACAATTCAGTGATCATACACTCTCAGTTGGCGATGTTTTGTGGGTGACTGAGGTCCTGCATGGCGATCAAGTGTTATGAGTCTCAGAGTCATTTAGCGGCCAGTTTTGGAATTAATTCATCTGCGCCAACTTACCCCTGTAGCCAACTAGTCCCGGTCTCCCCTACTCTGCTTCATTCTTTATTGTGATTAAAGATGAATAGCCGGGCATGCTAAGCACAGCCTGCCGACACTGGAGTCCGATTTAACACTTGCAAAATAATCTTGAATAATATGATATGATTCCCGCTCTTATGCATATAACATATACTTCCATAAACATATATATATAAATATATATATATATATATATATATATATATATATAGAGAGAGAGAGAGAGAGAGGAGAGAGAGAGAGAGAGAGAGAGAGAGAGAGAGAGAGAGAGGAAGAGAGATATACAAGGTATTACAAGGAGTCACAAGGTGAAGCCACAAAAACCTTCGAACCACTCAGGGAAGTTCGTGGTTTGTAGCACATTTAAGAGAAAATGAAGAATAACTTCAAATTTCAAAATGAACTTATTGATTTTTATAAAAATAAATAAAATTTGCAAAAGAGTGTTGAATGTTATAATGTAAAAAAAAAATTCAACGATTTTGGATGAATAGAAAATATAGAAATATCAAAACAGGACTGTTACCATAATATTAACTATTAATTATATTAGTTAGTTTTTACTAATGCAAATTATTCTATAATTAAAAATTGAGGACACCTGCTAATTTAATAAAATATTTTACAACAAAATGAAATGAGTTGAAAATATATTATTATAGTTCCACCATATATATATATATATGATGAAATAACCACGAAGGAAGCACCGAATGGTACTCAAGAGTTTTCCCTTAATTACATCCTCAGGAACACTAAACTAAATAAAAAATTCGCGAATAAATATAGGTCACAAAAATAAAATGGAAATACAGGTGCATAAATTTTTATACTTACATTTCAACTGTAGAACCTTTAGCTGGATTAAACGGATCGCCACTGCAGATGTCAGCAACGGTTTCCGTTGAAAAGAATTCATTCCGATCGGCTGCGTTAAAAACACTATTTCTACCACCGGCGTTAGGGCATCCCTCTTCATATAACACCGCTAAACTATGAAGTTGTGACTGGGTGGCGGTGTCCATGAGGGAAGGATTGTGTGTTTATTCGCTGGTAAAGTAACTGCTGTGAGTTCCAACTGAAAATACTTTCTTTTATATGCATGATCCCCTACTGTAGCAGTCTCTTAAGCTTGCTGATTGGATGTTAATGTAACTGGGTGTGCCTATGGTATATGTATGTGCCAATCAAATGTCGTAACACCCAAGTAACGGGTCCACACTTTGGGCCTTGAAATTCTGATTGGCCACCTTCACGAATAATGAAGGTATGTCTTTATAAAATTTGGCTTATTCACCCCCGCAGATTTTTTCACTGTTTTCCAGAAGCTGAGAATGTATTTATTATATAAGTTTTTAATAAAGACAAAGAGAAAGATGACATATTGATCGAGGGTTGTTTAATATCTTTCGTAGCAACTATAAGGTTACATGATGTAAAGAAACTTTGTGGAAATCTCAACACGAGTCGCTATATCATCTGAATGAGGTGGACGGTCAACCATTGAACTATTACCCAGACCTAACGTCGCTTAATCTCGCTGAGAGTGAGAATGTTTAAATTTCGGATAATATATAGGTCAATATAACTATGATAGTAAGCTTGCATATATATATATATATATTTTATATGTAATATATATATATATATATTATATATATATATATATATATATATATATATATATATATATATATATATATATTTTATATATATATATATATATATATTATATTATATATATATATATATATATATATATATATATATATATAATATTCCTATTAAATGAGAAACAGAACCTAGTTTAAGTAGGTTTTTAATCCTACAAAAATAAATCCAAATAAATATTTCATTCTTTTACTGGAGATTTTATTTGAAAGAATTTCACAGCGCAAATATTCTTGCGGCCCATTGTACTAATTCCCGAATTATTATTATTATTATTATTATTATTATTATTATTACCAGCACTCTCTTGAGTTGAGGCCTTCCCTGTAGCTTAACGGTTTCTCTGTCTAACTCTGTGCGGTAAGGCTCTGGCTCTCTCCCCGTTGCTGGCACCTGGTTTGGGTTAGCCACTCCATTCACCGTGTTACTACTCCAGCTCAGGTGACGCTCGAGGCACACTCATCCCCACGAAATGGGTAAACGAATTCCATGTGTTGCCTGTTTTTTCACTACCCTGAGTCTAGCTCCCTTTTTCAGTGTCTTCAATTCGCAATTTATACCTCCTCTGCTTATAATGAGATGATTTATCTTTGTAGCGTATTTATTTATTATATATATATATATTGGGAATTGTGAGATATTTTAAGGATTTATGATTAGCTGGTGACGCCTCTGTAATTTCACCAAAATATGTTTATGCATTTAGAATTTAATAAATGCTCGTTCTATAGTATATGCTTAATTCATATATAATTTTCGTGTGTGATGTCAAAGGACAATGCATCATCGGGCCTTCACAGATAGATGTGAGGTGTCCAGCAGCGTCTGTCTGTCATGTTATTTTCCTGTATGGGGGACCCCAATCTTCTACGTTTCGAGTTGTTTCTGACAATACGCTGAATTAGGATTCAATTCTTCAAAGTCGTGTTTTGTTTAAATCAATAATGTTCCTAAAGAAAATAGGTGCATCGGCTCAAGACTTCAAAATGGACAAGACGTGTTTTAAACGAAGTAATGGTTCATCATCTTATGTGTGATAATATATATATATATATATATATATATATATATATATATTAGGGTGTCCCAAACTCATAGGGGGCCAAATTGTTTTTCGGGATACAAATCCGCTCGTGTTGCGCTATTTTGATGTTTCCCATTAGAAGTCTTCCTGTAAAATTTCAGAGAGATCGAAGGAAATTTAAAGGTCCCGAACTTTGAACACTTTATTTCTCCTCTTAACTGAAAGGCAAATTAACTGAAATATTTCTCTCAAAAGTTCCATCACAAAGATGATTATACAAAATAAACATGTATTTTAATCTTAACACACAAACAACAATTTCAAAGCATCACATTTATGCATTTTAACTAAACACGTGTTTCATGAGATCCGTTTTTGTTCCCTTCCGGCTCACATTCTGTCGGTTTGAGTGGACAGTTCGAAGGAGGAACTGGAGGTCTTCTTCATCACGGCACAGAGGTTTGCTTGTGTATTTCTCAATGAGGGCGATGCCTCGCTCTGCTGCATCATTGACCACCATCAGTTCTGCAGCTCGGCTAGCTCTTTCCCATTCCTGTCTTTTTATTGTGGCTGCATTATATTTTCTATCTTCACCTCCCATGTAACTCGTATGTCGATCTTCCCTTTGGGAAATGAGGAATTCCTTGTCTTCAAGAGGGATATCTCCCCGATCCACAATGTCTGAGCGGGCGACATCAAAAATATCCTCCATATCAGCCAAGAATACATCCCGCTGCATATTGTAAGTCATTCCACTCTTGTTCTTGTTTTTATGCAAATTTCGATACCTCTGAACCAAAGCTTTCAGTTTAGTCGAGGCATGAACGGAGGTTGTTGGCAGATTCGAGTTGGCTCTAGCCCAGATTTCTAATACAGCCGATATTACAGCCTTGACACTGTTGGAATCTGTCTTCTTTTGGTCGCGGTGATGGTAGAAGAAAAGGAGCAACACGTCCATATTACTTGGTAATCGAGATTTAGCCAGCTCTGCTATCGGAGACCTCTCAAGAAGCCACAACTTGATGTTTGATCTTGTCAACGCCATAATGATCAATTCTGAAAACCAAAAAAAGTCATCAAACGTCGGGACCTCTAAATATCATCTGATCGAGTTGAAAATCACACAGCCAATGCTTTAGCCCAAACCACATCCGGGCATGACACGAGTGGTCAGGTCGTGTTAAGAAAAAAAATTGGGACACCCTAATATATATATTAGGGTGTCACTTAAATGCAAAGTTTGAAATTTTCATGCTGACACCCCGCAAATCTATTCCATTGGTAAAAAAAACATGGTGACTGAAAAATCTTTTTATTTGAATAACTATAAAAGGTCGCCCCCGCCTTCCAAAGTTTAATGCTTGCGCGGCGTCTCCATAATCGTTCATTAGATATCTATATATCTCTATATATGTGTGTGTGTGTATCTGTGTGTGTCTGAATATCTGAGAAATAAAGTGAACAATACTTAACGATTCACCGTTTCTCATTTCAGCTACGTGATTTCTGGTGATGGAAACCCGGAAGTGTATATACCTATTCGGGACAGCGATTGATGAGGTGAAAGGATGCAAGCTTCCTTCCTACAGGCAAGCATTCGGTTACTTCCTTTACCTTCACCATGAAAAGAAAATGACAATACGTGACGCGTTGAGGAAGTCACTTCGAGCAGTGATGTCCTTCTGGGAGAAAGCTCACATTCCAACCAGACTCGAGACACACTGCGTCAGCAAACTGGATAAAGTCTTCGAGGAGTGGAAAGGACTCAAAAAACACGCCTCAAGGACGAGCGATTCACACAAGACGAAAGAAAAAGAATTCATTGAACGCCTCGATCGTCTCTTTGACATCGCCCACGCTGATTGTGAGAAATTGTTCAAGTACCCAGAGGATTGGGAGTTCCTTCAGCAGCAGCGCCAGAAAGGACGTCCAGGTTCAATGGCAGGTTTGGACATGACCCATCAGCGCCAAGTCAAAGATTGTACTCGACGTCGGGAGGAAGAGGAGAAACGAAGAAGCGATCAGCAGCTGAAATGGAGGCAGTATCCAACGAAGCGGTTTTGGAGTCCTCATCCTCCAGCTCAGATGATAGCGAAGAAAAAGGAGCATGTGGTGGTTCGTTAGCGTCTAAACAAAGAGCAACGAAGAACATCATGACATCGGAATTGGCGGCAACGCTTGATCGCACGCAACTCTCGTCAAGAAAGGCCACATATCTGCTGTTTGAGGCAGCTTCCAGCTTAGGGCATGATGCTAGCGACGACAACATCAATCGTGGATCCATTCATCGTCAGCGTGAAAAATTCCGTACCCTTAAGGCTCGGCAACTGAAGAGCGAGTTCCAAGGCAATAGTCCGTTGACTGTTCACTGGGACGGAAAACTCATGCAAGATCTGACGTCACGAGAATATGTTGACCGCTTACCTATTCTTGTATCTGGTTCCGGGACAGAGCAGCTCCTCGGGGTGCCAAAACTTCTGTCAGGAACCGCGCTGGCACAAACAAATGCCATCATAGATTGCCTGAATGAATGGGGAGTGACCGATCATGTCAAATCTATGTGTTTCGACACAACCGCGACAAACACAGGCCACCGTGAAGGAACTTGTGTTCTTCTGGAAGAAAAAGTTGGACGTCACCTGTTACACTGCGCGTGCAGACACCATGTACTGGAGTTGGTGCTACAGGCGGCATTCGCAGCATCGCTAGATTCAGTATCTACCGGTCCAGAAATTCTGCTTTTCAAGCGCTTCCATGATTATTGGACCCGCATTGACCAGCAACAGTTCCAAACTGCGGACACAGATGCGTTCACCAAAGCAGCTATTTTTAAGCATAGAACGGAGCTCATTGAGTTTGCAAAATCACAAGCACTTCAAGTTCGTGATGACTATCAGGAATTCCTCGATCTTTCCGTCATCTTTCTTGGAGGAGTTCCATACAAGGGACTAAACTTCCGCGCCCCTGGTGCTATGCACCGGGCGAGATGGATGGCTAAGGGGCTCTATGCCATCAAGATCTGGCTCTTCCGAAGACAGTTTAAACTGACGAACACTGAGGAACGCGGAATTCGAGATATCTGCCTCTTTTCTGTTCTAGTTTACATGAAAGCGTGGGCAACAGCTCATCTGTCCATCGAAGCTCCGCTGAATGATTGGGAATTGATGAGGACGCTCCTTCGATACCCGCACAAGAAGATCTCTGATGGTACCACCAATAAGCTGTCTGCGCACCTGTGGTACCATTCGGAGGAGGCAGTGGGTCTGGCGCTCTTTGATGAGAGGATATCGATGGAAGTGAAGTGCAGCATGGTTGCAGCGTTAGATCAAGAAGCCCCTCACATGCCGCCAAAACGACCTTTGGTTCTTGATACTATGTTCCTCAGTGACAGCAAAGGACTGGAGCAACTGATCACAAAGAACACGTGAGGATTCTTCTCAAAACTTCAGTTGCCAGATTGCTTTCTGCTCCACCATCCCAGTTCATGGACGTCAAACTCTGAATACGTGCAAGCTCGGGATGTGGTCTCCAAACTTGCAGTGGTGAACAACAGAGCAGAACGGGCCGTGGCTCTGGTGAAGGAGCTGAACGGAAAGTTGACAGTGAAAGAAGAACAGCTCCAGTTCCTCGTTCAAGTTGTCACTGACCACAGAAAGCAACACCCAGCTCCGAACAAATCAGCATTAGTGAGGACGCGAAAGAACTAATCACTGATCAGCGTATGAGCACCAATTATTCTGCTACTGTATATGTATTTTATTTCTCAAAGTTTTGCTTTTGTTGCTTCTCCATTTTGTACCATTATTCGCCAAATTATGTCTTCTATTTTGATTATATAATAAACTGTTTGTATTCTTTGCGTTTTTAAGTGTCTTACTTTCGTTATTTCACCAAATTGCCTTGTTTTTTATTATCTGGTTCGGCCCAAGCTGTGAACACTGAACAGCTTGTTGACGTCAACAAATAGGTCTTGTTTTCAGTGACGAGGGCGACCTTTAAATGATGACCAATCAGGACCAAATTTCTCTTCCGTATGTTTTACACCAAATGGAATAATTTTAGGGGGTGTCATAGGAAAATATCCATCGTTTAATTTTCCCCCTATTACCTAGTGACACCCTAATATATATATATATATATATTAGAAGTTATACTGTGTGTGTGTGTGTGTGTGTGTGTGCGTGGTTTATCGAGATTTACTTTAACTGAAAACATGAATTGTCATACTTAGGAGAGTTATTAAGGTAAATAATAATAATAGCAACAATAATTCTCGGCATTAATAGTATTTTTCCTACTTTGAAGAATTCTAAAAAGTTTATTTGTCAGTTAATTGTCGCTCCTTCGTGGTTGAAAAGCGTTGTCGCGACCAATGTATCATCGGCTCTTCACAGCGAGATTTGAACTGTTAAGCAACGTTGGGTCTGCCGCGTTGTTGTATGGGTGACCCCTATCTTCCGCGTTTAGAAGATATAACGACTCGTTAAGAGCTGGACCCACAAAGCTGTAGGTCTTCTCTGCCACATGAACTTTGTCGTTACGAAGGAGAATAAACAGTCTCAGAACTTTTTTTATGCGTGAAGGATGGCCAAGGCGGATTAATGTAGTGAGGTTATTGATTTTATATATAAGGCATAACTGAACATTTCTGATATGGATCAAATGAATTGAACTCTTGATACTTCCTTTAATAATATACATATAAACGGCGGGGAACGAAACTTTATAAACTTTTTGACCATTCCTGGTTCCTCGTTCAGCTTGTGTACTTATTATATTATTATTTTTGCTTATATATATATATATATTAGGGTGTCTCTTATTTTCGAAGTGTTGATTTTTTTAGGTTGCGCCCCCTCAACCAGTTCCATTGGTTGAAAAAACATCACATATAAAATTTGTTTTGGATTTAACAATGTTTAGAGGTCGCCCCCGCTTATTAAAGTTTATAAAATATAGCTATTATTTATGCAATTAATATTTGAAATTACTAGCAGTTGTCAAGTATACTAAACATATGTTTTTAATTAATTAATCATCATATTTATGATGAATTCAATTAAATGAATATTTGTTTCGATACAACAGCTTCAAACACGGGTCAATATAGTGGAGCATGTGCTCTCATCGAAGCAAAATTGGGACATGATGTTTTGTACTTGCCTTGTAGACACCATGTTTTAGATTTAATGTTGGGAGCTGCATTTGAAGCAACATTGGGATCTACATCAACTGGTCCAGAGATATTGATCTTTAAGCGTTTTCGTGACAATTGGACTTCTGTTGATCAAAGCCAGTTCCAAACAGGTGAGACAGACACGATTACTAAAGAAGCAATTATCCAGTCTGAAACTGAACTAATTCAGTTTGCTAGATCCCAGGCACCTATGCTACGGGATGACTATGTTTTTAATTAATTAATCATCATATTTATGATGAATTCAATTAAATGAATATTTGTTTCGATACAACAGCTTCAAACACGGGTCAATATAGTGGAGCCTGTGCTCTCATCGAAGCAAAATTGGGACATGATGTTTTGTACTTGCCTTGTAGACACCATGTTTTAGATTTATTGTTGGGAGCTGCATTTGAAGCAACATTGGGATCTACATCAACTGGTCCAGAGATATTGATCTTTAAGCGTTTTCGTGACAATTGGACTTCTGTTGATCAAAGCCAGTTCCAAACAGGTGAGACAGACACGATTACTAAAGAAGCAATTATCCAGTCTAAAACTGAACTAATTCAGTTTGCTAGATCCCAGGCACCTATGCTACGGGATGACTATCAAGAACTTTTGGATCTGTCCATCATCTTTCTTGGAGGTGTCCCCAATAAAGGCATCAAGTTTCGTGCACCAGGTGCCATGCATCGAGCTCGCTGGATGTCCAAAGCGCTCTATTCTATCAAGATGTGGCTTTTTCGAAACCAGTTCAAGATGACTAAGACTGAAGAACGAGGAATTCGAGATCTTTCCCTTTTTTCTGTTCTCATCTATATGAAGGCTTGGACAACATCCTCACTCCCTATTGAAACCCCATTTAATGACTGGCTCCTTATGAGGTCATTGATTAATTATCCTAACAAAAAGATTTCTAATGCAACTAAAAAAAAGCTCTCTAACCACTTATGGTACCTGTCTGAAGAAGCAGTTGGTCTTGCTTTCTTTGATGAGCGAATTACTACAGATGTAAAGAAACGCATGGTAAAGGCATTAGAAGATGAGTCCACTGATAGACCACCCAAGCGTCCTCGGATTCCTGAATCGACCTTCTGCTCTGGTGAAGGACTACACCAACTTGTTACAAGAAATACTAGAGAATTCTTTACTAAGCTGAATTTGCCAGAAGGATTTCTGAACAAGGCACCCAGCACTTGGACATCCAACTGTGAATTTTTAAGGGCCAGAGCTATTGTTGCAGCTCTATCTGTTGTAAATGACCGGGCAGAACGTGCAGTAGCTTTAGTTCAAGAGCTGAATAAGAAATTGACAGTGGGGGAAGAGCAGCTCCAGTTCCTGCTCCAAATTGTTGCAAAACACCGCCAGAGTCACCCAGTTCCATCAAAAACTGTTCTTCTCAAAAATAACCATCAATGAGGTCGCACCTTAAAATACACCATATTGTATAATCATTGTATATTAAATAAATGTTGTATAAGGAAATAATGCTAATTAAAGTAATTAAAGTATGTAAATAGCACTGGCATTTTGAATTTATCTCTATATAATAAACTAATGGGTTTTTTTTGCAGCAATGCTTCATTGCTGATTGTATATAAAAAAAGAGCCAGGAAGGATTTTGGATAGGAGAAAAAGGATTGGGATAAAGAAGGATTGAGGACCAAAGGATGGATTATAACAACATCAAGGATAGGTTAGAAAAGGATCAATGATAAATAAGAAAGCCTATACTTATAAAAACGAATCAAACTAAAAAAAGAAGGAAGGAATTATGTGTATAATGAGCATAATCATATGTCAGGAGCTATTATGCCATGGTCACCATTTTTATTAGCCGGGGGCGACCCCTAAATATGAGCCAATTTGTGTCAAACTTTCAGGTTTTCGTTTTTATGCTAAATGGAACTATTTTAGGGGGCGCAGATAAAATATTCCAACATTTCAATTTTTGACTACCCAATAAGAGACACCCTAATATATATATATATATATATATATATAACTTATATGTTGCTTGATATATGTTGCTTGTACCCTGTGGTGAATGGAAGTGTTGTTTTGCTCTCTCTATTTAACACCCAAATTAGAAGGGAATAATCCGGCGGTTTATTCTGTTTGCACCCGAAAGTGTATAAAGTATCAGTGAATCCGTGCATATAAATTATAAAGTGAAATTCATTAAAATTAAGAAAGTGCAATACAGTTTACATAATTTATCACCAATTTTAACGTATATATTCAAAACGAAATACGGTTGGCATTCGAGAAAGTTTGAAACAAAGCAGAAAAAAGGTCATAAAACGCAAAGGTCAGAAAACCCTCGAAATACCCTCGACATCGAAAGGAAAGAAACAGGAATAAAAATAAAAATAAATAAATAAAGAATTTGTGTGGGTATTTCTTCTTACGCTAATTAAGGAATAGCATGGATATGGGTCCAAATTCTCACTTAATCTGTAATTTGTGCAATTTAGTAATAACGGAAAGCCTAGCGATTAGATGTGATTTCTGCCAACGATTAAACGACTTTAACTGCATGAATTGGAATGATAGGGAAATAACTCTTGTCTCGAACGCGAAACACGTCGTGGGGATCAAATTTCTATGTGGTGCATATACACAGACGGTAAATTCTTTCGCGGTCTTCAAAGAAATGGAGATAGCAGACTCGAAAGTTACAAAAGAGAATGAACTAATGGGGACACATGGGTCCGGAATGGTCCCAACGAGAAACAGGGTGGATGAGAGAGAAGACGAAATAACGAATAACAGCATAATAACGAACAACAATTTAATAACAAATAACGATATAAACAATATAATACGGAAGGAAGACATATATGGAAGGAAAGAAGTAAGTAAAAATGGCGAAGTAGACAAACGGCCAACGAGCGAAATGATAAAAAGATAATAACTAAAAACGTAGAAAAAAAACAGCCAAAGAAAAATAATGATAATGCCAAAACTAAGAACTTGGAAAATAATAAGAAAGAATGCAGAAGCGTAGAAAATATCGTATGCAAATATTACGCGAAAGGAAACTGCAGATATCGGGATGGGCAATGCAAATATGCACATCCCACATTATGCAAAATGTATTACACAAGTGGATACTGCAAGTTTGATAAGAAATGCATGTTCCACCATCTTACGGTCTACAACACTTATGAAAAATATGGGAGTTGCAAATACGAAAAAAAATGCCGATACCACCACCCTCAAAGGAACGCAACGAGGGAACAGAAAAAACGAACATCAAAGAAGAGTGGCAATTTTTTAAACGCAGCCGACACATTTCAGCTGCTAAATACTCTCCAGCAATTACAAAACCAGCTGACAAATATAAATATAGAAATCCGAGAGCCGGACAGAAGGTACGAACAAAGGCACTTCATGCGTTATCGGGACAACAGGTACCGACAAAGATAAAAAGAGGTAAATGCTCGGAGGACCACAAGGCAACGAAACAGGCACCCCCATTGGAAAACAAATCGGAACCACCTGTATGCGAAAAAGAAAGAGAAAAAATAAAAATAATCTTAGCCAACATACATGGCCTTAAATCAAACCATTCCACGAACAAAGTTGCATACCTGAAAGGACTCATGCAAGAAGCCGGAGCAGACTTTGCATGCCTCACGGAAACTCATCTAAAGGACTGCGACTGCCAGGCGAACTGTGAAAACTGTGAGTCTGAGGCCTGTATTGAAAAAAGAGAAATACAAATTGACAACTATAACATCCTCCGAGCCGACAGAACAGTGAGACGTAAAGGAGGATGTGCTATTTACACACGCGAAAGGCACATAGCAGAAATGGCTATAAGTACCTCAAACAACTACGTAAAATGTGTAGCAGCAAAAATTGAAAAATTAAATATGGTACTAATTGTAATGTACAGACCCCCAAACACGCCAACCTCAAAATTTTCAGATTCCATTGCAGAGGTAAGAAACTTAGTAAAAGATCAACACTCTCCAACCACAAATATTTTTCTCTGTGGTGATTTTAATTTCCCATTCATGAAATGTAAAAGGATAGGAAAAAATATATGTATACACCAGGACAAGGGGAGCACACGAAAAGAACAGGAGCAGGTAAAAATGCTACTAGCTTTAGCTGATGAATTTATGTTAAAGCAAGAAATAACAGAAAACACAAGAAAAAACAACTGCCTAGATTTGGTATTCACAAACAACAGTAATCTAATTGATAATGTAGAAATATCCCCAACTATAATATCAGATCACAACATCATTGAAATAACAACTAATATAAAAGCAACAAGAAAGGAAAGAACACGTACAACAGAAAGAAGCAAATTCGAAATTTTTAATTTTCACTCCAAAGCTATAAACTGGGAAGATGTGACATCCAACATGGAAGTAATAGATTGGAAAACCATTTTCGAGGCCAAGACAACGGAAGAGATGCTAATGACGTTAGAGGAGAAGACGTTAGAAATTGTGGAAAAACATGTCCCAAAGATACAACAAAGAGGAAAGAGAAGCAGGTTCGAAAGACAAAAGAGGGCATTGTTCCGAAAGAGAAAAAGAGTGACTGCAAAATTAAGTAATTGTAAAGATAACAACATCAGAAAAATATTAAATGATAAACTACAAAGTATCGATGTCGTCATACAGGAACTAATCGAGAAGCATACAGAAAAAGAAGATGACGCTATAGAAGCGATAAAGGCTAACTCAAAGTACTTCTATAATTTCGCAAAAAGAAAGTCGAAAAACCATGCGACTATCGGACCTTTAAAAAATGAGAACAGTGATTTATCTGATGATCTAACAGAAGTATCTGAAATATTAAAAGCTCAGTATGAATCATCTTTCAGTATCCCAAAAACTGACAAATTGATATGCGATAGAAACGCGTTCTTTGAAGAAGAACCACAAGGGGAAAGTATAACGGATTTCGACTTTACGACGGATGATATTACACAAGCCATAGGGAAACTAAAAACACACTCAGCGGCAGGACCGGATAAATGGAATGCCACACTGATCAAAAACTGCAAGAATGCAATCGCTGAGCCCCTATACTGGATATGGAGACGATCATTAGACACGGGAGAAATACCGGGCATCCTGAAGAGCGCGAACATAGTCCCAATATATAAAGGAGGATCGATCCGAGGCCAAAAACTATAGGCCAGTGTCGCTTACATCTCATCTCACTAAAATATTTGAAAGAATAGTTAGACAGAAAATCTATGACTTTTTGGAAACTCAGAAAAAATTCAATGATAACCAACACGGGTTTCGGTCAGGCAGATCATGCCTATCACAACTAATGGAACACTACAACAACATTATTGATTCACTTGAAAGTAATGAAAACTATGATGTACTATACACAGACTTTGCTAAAGCGTTCGACAAGTGTGACCACGGAATCATAATACATAAACTGAAATATATGGGAATAACAGGAAAAGTAGGGAAATGGATATATAATTTCCTTAGTGAGCGGAGGCAAGTCGTTACAGTACAAGGAGTATCATCAGAATCAGAGGTCCTCAGCTCAGTACCACAAGGAACAGTATTAGCTCCACTACTCTTCATAATCATGCTAACTGACATAGATGAGGACGTTACCAGAGACAGCACAGTAACATCCTTTGCGGATGACACAAAGATCAGTAGAAAAATAAGAAACCCAGAAGACATAGGATCTCTACAAACCGACATAAACAAAATCTACAAGTGGACTGAAGACAACAATATGAAGTTTAACACCGAGAAATTTCAGCTATTACGGTACGGAAAAAGAGAAGACCTAAAGTCCATGGAATATTATACCCCAAATGGACAGGAAATTCAGAGAAATTCCAGAGCAAAAGATTTAGGGGTTGTAATGACAGATGATGCGAAATTTGAAACACAAAATAAGATAGCAGTAAACAGAGCAAAGAGAATAACGGGTCAGATATTGAGAACCTTTAAACGAAGGGATAGGAATGTAATGATTCCTCTACTGAAAACCCTGATAATACCCAAATTGGAATACTGCTCGGTCCTAACATCCCCATATAAAAAAGAAGACATTAGACAGCTGGAGGGGATCCAAAGAAGCTTCACAGCCAAGATCAATGGGTGCAAAGAACTAAATTACTGGGAAAGGTTACGAGAACTAGACCTATATTCACTGGAAAGGAGAAGAGAGAGATACACCATTATTTACACTTGGAAAATAATGGAGAAACTAGTCCGTAATCTTACTCTGAATCCCATAACTCCCCAAACAAAGGTGGAAAGTAGAAGCGGTAGACTGTGTCGTATTCCCAAATTGAAGGCGAGAGAGGGAACATCCTTAACCCTGAAAGAAAATAGTTTTGTAGTGAGAGGACCAAAACAGTTTAATCAATTGTCCAAAGATCTAAGAAACACGAAGGGAGTTGCAGTGGAAATCTTCAAAAGAAGACTAGACGCCTGGCTCAGAACAATCCCCGATGAGCCGGGCGTACCTGGCTATGTGAGGTGGAGAGCGCAAGACTCCAACTCACTACTTCACCAGGCCAACTCGAGAGGAGGGGCGACAAGCTTGACCTTCGGGAAGTGAGAAATCATCGCGCGGAACCTTTGTAAGGTTGTAAGGTAAGGTAAGGTTGTTGACTAAACTGTATTTCATATATTATTATTTTGTATTAAATATTTGTTTCGCATATAAATAAACAAAAATGATGTATTGGTGTTTTATTTAATTCTTTTGGTTGTATATATAAACAACATTATTTAATTAAATAAATATATATGTATTAACCAACTGTTCTACATATTTGGATTGAATATTTAAATAAATAATAATTCGCTATCCGGCAAGGAGCAAAGCTCTCTTCCTTAACACTGCCTTTAATAATATATATATATATATATATATATATATATATATATATATATACGGCTGGGAACGTTTTTTTATAAACTTTTTGACTATTCCTGGAAGTTATACAGCGTGTGTGTGTGTGTTTGTGTGTGTAAAACATCTCTCCAAATAATTGAATAGTACTATCTGGCAATCCACTCTAAGCATTGAGAACATTTCTCTCTTGCCTTTAATAAATAAATAATTAAAATAAATAGTACTATCTGGCAACCCCCAACTTTCCAAACCAAATGCAAAGACCAAGAGCATCATTATGCGTCTGGGTCTCCAGGCGAAAGCATGGTCTCTCTTCCTCTCTCCTTCTTAGGTTAGGGCTGCCCCTGCCATCTCACTTTCTCCCTCAAAGTTAAGGTTAAGGTTTAGGTCAGGGTCACCCTTTGGGGAGAGGTCACCTCCCTCTCCCCTTCATGCAACTTGGGGGTTTTCCCCACCCCTTGTTGCATAATCCCCCCATTACCCCACCCCTCCTGCAACTTGGGGGTTACCCCACCTCTTGTTGCATAACACTACCCCCTTTTGCAACATTGCCCTTATCCCTTTGCAACATTTAACAACATTGCATGCAATTGCACATCTACTCAAGAGTACCAAGTATGCATTATCACAAATGTTATGGACGTCTACAAATTAATTTCTTATTGATCTAGCGATATATAAAACTACTCTCGACATATTAACTGCCATGAGTGTATACCCAATTATTATTATTATTATTATTATTATTATTATTATTCCCAAATTTCCTGGAAAAGTGAATATATTCGTTTACAATAATATGCACTGGCCATTGACTCATGTTGTAAGTGTTGACCTGCGAGTTTAGGCACTTAATGAATTATAATAGATATTTGTTTTTCTTTAGTTTAGTAATTAAGAAGTCATTGTAATTACCACAAACTTCGTTTACCATGTGATGAATATCGCATTCCCCATTCGAGAGTTAAATTTGTGAAAAAAAAAGAAGGTAAGGTTCCTTATAAGAGGCCTCGGGTCGAGAACGGTTGCGGCATCCTTCTTGAGTTGCGTCTACTAACCATTATCCACTCATCTTCTTTCTCCTCCGATCTCCCTGAGGCAGGGGTCGCCTGATTGCGGGATGGGTGGCACAATCTTAGGGAAGTGGGAAGCCTCTCCCCTACTCTTTGGCTTGGTGGAGGTCTGAGGCTGTGTTTGTAACCCGAAGGGCTCGTGTGTCCTCCTTCTTCGGTGGGAGGGGTGTGGGAACTGCATGTCGAGGGAGGCGTTTTCCCCTGCAAATGAGAAGGCAAATGAGAGGGCAGTGATATCTCGCCTCTCGGCAATGAACGGTCCCTCTTACTGCTATTAATGTTGACGCAGATGTTGACTCTTATAACCTGTTGATCATTCGCAACATCAGGAACAGGAGTCCTTTCCTGAACGGGAGGAAGGTTGACTGTTACCACTTCGGGATACATTTCCACCGCACTTTTAGGGGAGGAGTTGGGAATGGGAGTTACATTTCCCTCACTGCCCGACGCGCTCCAAGCTGGGGTCCTGACATACTGCACCACATCTGAGTAACTGGGTCTCGGAAGGAGCGTTTCTTTCAACGCATCTAATTCTGATCGAAATTGTTCTAACGATATTGCGTTCTTCTGATCTAACGCCACCTGTTGCAGTTTTATTTGAATTAATGATTTTTGTACCTCATTATATTATTTGCGAAGCACTAATACGTCAAAATCATCAATAGAAATTACTGGAATTCTATGGAAATTAGTCACGTAAAAGGCAATGTTATTTTCATTTTGCCGTAGTGTTAACACTTTATTTATAAGAATAACAGAGAATACCAGTCACGCGATGCCACACTTCTATTTCATCCAATCATGCATTTGTAAGTAGTCTAGTGGTCAAAGAGTACCTTAAATAAATATAAAAATAATTTATTATCGTCAACTAGGTCAACTAGGTTAGTTTAGAAATATAAAACAATTAGAACTATGGAACTCCTTAAACAGGATGTATTCTAAATTTCTTTTAAGTTAAAGGATCGTGGGAAATAAAACATCAAAAACCGAACACGATCGTAAGTGAACCAGAAAGCGTCTAGAGAACCAGTCAAGTCAGTGAGAGGGCAAGGTGAACGAAACGAATGGAAGCATGATAGAGACAGTAAAAGGGAAAGTCCTCGCCGGATTCCTTCGAGGAGACGAGAAAGTTCGATCTAAGCCAATTAATATATTGTTTTATATATTTTATGTTTCATACAACTGACTCAAAAATAATATTTTTTACATGTTTCATGCACGATGGTGACTTATATGT
Source organism: Bathynomus jamesi (assembly GCA_023014485.1). Classification (NCBI taxonomy): domain Eukaryota; kingdom Metazoa; phylum Arthropoda; class Malacostraca; order Isopoda; family Cirolanidae; genus Bathynomus; species Bathynomus jamesi. The sequence goes on from JAJOZX010000021.1 coordinate 2,676,939, forward strand.
GGATCAAGTTGTAACAGAAGCCGTCTCTTTTGATTATTCAAAATCTTCGATCCTCCCGCTCGACAAAGGAACCCTGCGGAATTTAATTCACTGGAGGGATCGACAATGACTTGGCAAATACAATTCTATGATTTTTTACACACGGCAAAAAAATATTAAAAAATATACGTTTCTATATTTTAACTTGGCCACGGAAAAGAAAAGAAATAAACAAAAAAAGTCAACATAATAAGCCAATCCGTAAACAGGGTAGGATTTAACCTAATTCGCGTGAGGGACGACTGAACAAGATCTTAACAGACTGAGGTGTTTTCCAGTGAAATTTGACACTCCGATGGCCTTTAACTTTTCCTTCCTTGTAAAGATCTTCCAAATTTCTTCCGATGTTTTAACAAAGTTCTTATCCTTCTCTCTTTTCTCGATCAATCTTCGAATGGTCAAAACCGAGATACTGTAACAAGGAATACGTCCACACCGAACAAGGTTGGACGGACAATTATTTTAGGAGTGTCCAACTCAGGGCCCTCAGTTGAACGGAGATAAATTGAACAGCCAGCCAGCCACTCGGAGCTTCCTCTTGCTAAAATCTTCTAACAAGTGCTTAGCATGGATGGAACAAGGTGAAAATGTACTGGAGGGGTCGACCAGCGGCCACCCTGATGACTAGTGGCTACAGACAAATCCGAAGAATTTAGCCGAAACCTTTGGCCTTGACTAGAGCTCGCGCTTGAACTCAAAACGTAAATTCCTCCAATTCAGCTCCAAATATTGACAGATCTTGTTGCTTTTGAAATATGTAATATACTTCTATTTTTTTCACTTTCTACACCAATTAACATTTAGTTTTCAAAATGATTGGTCTTAACACCAACACCGACGAATTTTTCACAGCTAACACAGTGAAAAACTCCCAACCCTTTCGTTCCATTTTTTACCTCATGCATTCATTTCAAGCTAACAAAAGACGATCACACACACTCACACTCATGGACGCATTCATACATCCAAAAAAACCATCGCTCTACTATATTTCAAAGGCAAAGTGGAAATAGAAGAAAAGAATCAGGGAGACGGCTTTTCAGCCGCACCCCCCCCCTACAATCCTGCTTCCTTAAGCCGGATTCACATTCTTATCTTTTCTCTTCCTTCCTCTCATCACTCCTTTCTCTGATTTCCTCCATTCCAATACACCCTTTTGAACCCATTCATAGTCTTTCACTCTTCCCCTACTCCGAGTACACCGTATACTCATTTCCCGGTTCCCACCCGAATCTCTTTCATTCAATCATTCACTTGTTCGAGTTGTCAGTTCTTCCAATGTCACAGCATCAATTTCGTCAATCACTTTCTGTACATCAGCGCAATACTCCGCAAAAATTTCCATCTTCCCTCTACGCTCATCCTCATTCACTAGACACTCCGCTAGTGATCTCATTTCTTCTCGCACTTCATTCACTAAACTTACCGCACACTTTTGTATTAAATGATATTTCAAAGTAATTAAAATATTTTCCTCGAAATAAAAGTCCATTAAAATTGTAAAACATATATTAATAACCAAAAGTTATGAACATAAAAGAAAGCTATATATTTTTAATTCTTTTTTTAATGGCTACATATGTAGTCATTGGATCTATATGTGTTGACGTTCTTTCATTCAATGGAAACTCGCATATCGAATACGTCTCATGCATTCGTTTATCATCGACTTCGTAAGCATTCTCTCGTCCCTCATTCATATCCTCCGACCAAAATCCAGAAATATCCACTTGACCATCAATATCACTCTCATCCAATGTTCTCCATCTAGTCTTCCTCTTTTTCTTTTCCATTTTTACTTTCCTACGCTTCCTTTCCACAAATAACAACTCTTTTTCCATACAAATTAAGTTCACATTCCTCATATGACTTATCACACATATCTTCCTCTCTAGCATTACACAACTCGTACACTGGGTGCTTCACCAGATACTGTGGTGGTTCCCTCCACCTTCGCAATTGACTCTGATGAGCCCTAACTCTTCCTTTCTTGCCATTATCGTCTTTCTTTCCTAACACATACGCTAATCCATTTTGCCAAACTTTCACAACTACATACAATCCCTCAAACTTATTTCGCAACTTATCAACATTTTGCCTTCCTTGCTCATAACAACTTTTCGAAACTTTCTCCCCAACCGCAAATGATCGAAAGCGTTCATTTTCCTCTCGCCAAACTTGTTGCTCTCTTTCATCCAATCTCATTCGTAACCTAACTATTTTCTCGAAATTCATAATATACTGATACGGTGACATTCCAGTCGCACTATGTAGAGTTACATTATACGCCTACAACACTCGTCCCAAACACAAATCCCAGTCGTTCTCTCGTTCGTTCATCGTTCTCAACATCTCACACAAAGTCCTGATCGTTCTTTCTGCCAACCCATTCGATTACGGTATATACGGGGTCATCAACACCTACTCAATTTTATTCTCCCATAACATTTGTTCAAACACTTTCCTCACGAATTCCGGACCACTATCACTCAAAAATCTATTCGGCTTCCTTATACACATTGGCAAGATCACCTGTCGTACCACATTCGCTACATTCGAACTAGTCTTGTTCTTCAACAAAGCTGCATACGCAAACTTACTTTTATGATCAACATGACGATCATGTCAACATGTTCCCTTGCTGACACAGGCAACGAAACAATCGGCTACAATTAATTCAAAAGTTTTGTTCGCATCAATCATCAATACAGGCGGACTTGCATGTTTTCCCTGAATCTTGCGTTTCTCATATACATCACAAGTCGTAGCCATATCATTCCTACCTTCAACAAGGTAGGATGAAAGACCCTTTGTTTCACTAAATCCTATAGCTTATGTCTTCCCAAAAACCCGTAATTATCTTGAACCACTTTCACTAATCCAATTATTACTACCAAAGACACTACAAGCACATACATATCATCGCCTTCTCTCATGCGTCTCAGAAATACACCACATTCATGCAAACTACAAAACTCCCAGCATACTTTCGAAAATCCATCAGAAATTGCGGCCAATTTCTCACTGCCATCCGTTCTTGAACAAACCTCTTCAATTCTCTTATTATCGGACACATATCTTGCATTTCTTCAATATCCTCATCACTCAAACTCTCCCCCTCATCTTTCACATCCAAATTTATCATTCCCATGAAATCACCTGCCAAACCATTCCTATTCTGCATCTTCGCTACAATTTCAGTCCCATTCAACAGCATTTCATTCAGAACGTCCACCGACAACTTATTCATTTCCAAAAAATTCACCCCAAACAAGAAACAGTACGGTAACTGTTGTCCATCCAGCACCACAAATCGATGTTCCGTTACGAACCCATTCTCTAATTTTACCGATAACTGAACCTCTTCCCACGCCATTACCTATCCTTCTCCCAACCCATTTATTTTCATACGGACAGGCTCACCCGCAACTTCCTGTCCCATCCTTCTCACTCCCTCAATCACACTTCTACTAACCGGTGAAATATGTGCCCCTGTATCAATCAATCCACAAAATACCCTTCCATTCACCATCGCTTCCACTTCCATCTTACCATTCGGTCCATGTTCACAGTACACTAATTTCTCAATCAAATACGTCTTTTCCATTCTGTACACTCCATCCACAGAACCCATCTGTTCATATTAAACAAACATTTCCACATCTTTATTCATCTTTCCAGATTCTCCCTTTCTTTCATACATATTTTTCTCAATAATCCAATTATAATGCACTCCACTCAAACACTGCACCTGCAATCTAAGACTTTCGCTTACATTTCCCATTTTCTCATTCCTATACACAATCGGACGTTCACCCCCATAATGCACATCGACAATCACTTTATACAATCTACTCACCGCACTCAAAACTTCTTGGAATGGGGCCACCCCAGACATACACATTGCTCTCATTTCTTTCACATACTTCTTAACTTTTGCCATTCCAATTTGTTCAGGTTTCTTAATCACTTCTCCCATCACCTCCTTCCTTAACTCATTCACAGTATCAGGCACTTCCACTTTCAATCCATCTTTTATCATATTCTTCAATCCACACCAAACGCTTTCGAACATTGAATTACCTCCTCCCGTACTTTCCTGCACTCTCATGATTCCTTTTGGCAAATACTCCAAGTCTATTACTTCCTCCCTCTCTCTTTCACGCACAGGAAGCCTCGACATTAAATCAGCCATCTCATTTCTTTCTCCAGGCTGTATAAAATCAGGTAATCAAAATCACTCAGGTCTTCCAGCGTCCTTGCGATTCTACTGTCAACCGCTTTCATTCTATGCAAATATACCAGCGGTTGGTGATCGGGTCGGATCACAAACCACATACCATACAAAAACGGTCGGAACGCTTTCAAACAGGATCGCATTGCAGCCAACTCTCTCTCAATCGTGGAATACTTCCTTTCAGCCGAATTAAATGGTTTCGAAACATAACCACTCACTCTCCTTTCTTCTGCCCCATCCAAAACTTGCACTTGAGTCAAACAACTCCATACAATATCCACTGGCATACGTAAACAATTCTAAGGGCTTGCCATTCTCACTGTAATCCGGGTACGCCAACTCAACATCATCTGCAGCTTTCCTTTTCAATATTTCAAACGCCTCATTCATGCTTTCATTCCACTTCAGCACCGTCTTCCCTTTCTTTCCAGTACATACTGTAAGAGGTTTACTCAGTCCTGAGTATCCTTCAATAAATTTCCTTTGAAATTCGACGAGGCCAGGAATGATTTTAACTCTCGCACTGTTCTTGGCCTTGGAAAGTTCCTGACATTCTCAACAAACTTAAATGACTTTCGTATCCCGGTCGCACTTACTCGATGCCCCTAAAACTCCACTTTTCTTTCAAACCATTCACACTTTGCAACTTTTACTTTCACACCGACCTCTTCAAGCGTTCGCAACACATCATTCACCACTTTCACATGCTCTTCAAACGTTTCATTCATAATCAAAATGTTGTCAATAAACACCATCACATTCTTACTCGCAAACTTACTTAACACACCATTCATAGCTCTCTGAAAAGCAGCCGGGGCATTGGCTAAGCCAAAACTCAGTGAGCGGAACTAGTAATACTTCCTTGCCGTGGAAAAGGCGGTGATAACCCTACTATCCTCCTCAATAGGCATCTCATAGTACCCACGCACCAAGTCTAACTTCGTAAAGTACCTCATCCCATACATACTGTACACGCATTCAGAAATCAAACACATCGGAAACTTATCTTTCACGGTTCTTTTATTCACCTTTCTATAACACTAGGCAACAAAGATTTTGTTACAGAAGACCAAATAGGTGCTCCTAGCTAATTTCGGTATGCTGATTTCAAATCTATAATTAGATTTTTTCTATCACGTCTAGATTTTGTGTAAAATGCAAATCACTTTTAGTAAAATTTTCTACCACGTCCAGATTTTGGTTTTAATCGGCTTAATGCCAGTAATATGAAACTTGCTTTTCAAGGTTAAAGCATTTTTTTTTGCCAACTATATACAAATTCGAACAATTTTGATAAATAAAATTTATCCCGAGTTGGCAACACTGAGTCAAGAGCATAGTAACGGGCAACGGCCCAACGGTCAGTCGCTACGTGACAGTCAAGCAGAACGGTTGTTGAAGCTCTCTGCTGATGAGCAAGTGACTGGTTGTGGTGACTTGTGTGTTTTTATAGCATTTGTTTTGTACTACGGTGTGTATTTCTTTTTATTTTGCACATCGTAATAATTACTTTCTACGTTTTTTCAGATATTGTATGGTAATTCAAAATGGCATCAAATAGACGTGCTTGTGTAAATCACCCAGACAACTTCTGCTTTGTCTGTGGACAATATACACCTAAGCCACAACGTAGAAACATAACAACAAAGATTAAACTTGCCTACAAGTGTTATTTTGACTGTAAGTTAGGAGACCAACAGAGGGACTGGGCACCACATATTTGCTGTGCACAGTGCAATGCAATGTTAATAGCTTGGATGAATGGTAAAAGAAAAGCTATGCCGTTCTCAGTCCCCATGGTTTGGCGTGAGCCGAAAAATCACTTCAATGATTGTTATTTTTGTTTGACAAAGATTGCTGGTTTCACAAAGAAAAACAAATCAAAGATCACGTACCCAAACTGCGAATCAGCAATGAAACCAGTACCACATGATGAAACAAATCCACCACCAGTTCCACCAGCAACGATAACAGACAGCAGTTCATCTGAAGATTCTGCTAGTGATATAGAAACAGGGAAAGATGGCATATATGTTCCAGATGCAAATATTTCCCCACATTTGTTAAGTCAAGCGGAGTTAAATGACTTAGTGCGCGATTTGGAATTACCAAAAGAAAAGGCAGAGTTGCTTGGTTCAAGACCAAGAATTTAATCTTCTCCAACCAAACACCAAAGTTTCCCATTTCCGCCATCGCCATTTGCAGTTTTCATCATTTTACTTACAGGAAGAAAACGTTTGTTTCTGCCACGATATCAGTGGTCTGATGCAAGGGATTGGCTGTCGCTATGATCCAAAAGAATGGAGACTGTTCATTGACTCTAGTAAAGCTAGCCTTAAAGCTGTATTACTGCACAACGGCAATGAAAAACCTTCAATACCTGTAGCACATGCCACTGGCCTTAATGAGACTTATGAATCGATGAAACTGCTGCTAAGACTCATCAAATATAAGGACCACACATGGAATATTTGTGGCGACCTTAAAGTTGTATCATTACTTCTTGGGTTACAGTTGGGCTACACAAAGCATATGTGCTTTTTGTGTCTATGGAACAGCAGAGATGACAAGAACCACTACAAAAAACATGATTGGCCATCTAGAACTGAACATGTTGTTGGTAAATACAATGTGAAACACCCAGCACTTATTGACCCTCAGAAAGTACATCTTCCACCACTTCACATTAAACTTGGCCTTATGAAAAATTTCGTGAAGGGTATGGATCATCAAGGTAGTGGTTTCCAATATTTAAAGGATAAATTCAAAGGAATATTGACAGATGCTAAGCTAGAAGCTGGAGTTTTCACTGGACCACAGATCCGCAGTGTCATCCACGACTCATCGTTTCCATCTAACCTAAATGAGAATGAACTAGGAGCATGGACATCTTTCGTTGAAGTTGTCAAAAATTTTCTTGGAAACCACAAAGCTGAAAACCACCGTAAACTCCTAGAAAACATGCTTAAATCTTTGAAATAATGGGATGCAGAATGTCTTTGAAAATTCATTTTTTACATTCTCATCTTGACTTCTTCCCGGCCAACCTTGGGGCTGTAAGTGACGAGCATGGTGAGCGCTTCCACCAACAGATCTCAGTTATGGAAAACAGATACCAAGGTAATTTCAACCCAAATATGATGGGAGATTATTGTTGGTTCCTGCAGAAGGAGAGCTCGTCATCCTACAAGCGACAAAGGAAGAGGACACACCAAAGTTTCACTTAAGAACAGGAATTTGCCTTTCAGTAGTAACAACAAAATACTAACGCGCTTTGGGTGGATGGTTGGGCGCAGGGGTGGTAACTCCGCCAGCGGAATTCCGCTGTCTGTCTTAAGCCAGAATAAAGGAGGAAAGACATCCCTGTTCACTAATTATTTAAGTATGCTTAACATAAAACGTGGCACGGAAAAGTAGCTTAGACGGCTTTCGTAATAGAAGCGGGTGAGAAAAAAAATGAAAAATAGGGGTTTTCGGTTACACAAAATCTGGACGTGATAGAGAAATTTTGATATCAGATCTGAAATCAGCATCACCGCTTTAGTAGGAATCAATAGTTCACGTGTCTGTAACAAAAAAAAAGTTGAAATTTGTTGCCTAGTGATAATCAATATACATTCGCAAACTTCCATCCTTCTTTCGTATCGGTACAATTGGACTATTCCACGGACTCGTACTTTCTTCCACAACCCCAACTCGCTCTAGCTCTTCACACTGCTCTTCAATCTCACGTGTTACCGGAAGAGAAAAATGCCGGGGACGTTGGTAAATCGGCGTGTCATCATTCAGAATAATTCTGAATTCCGGCAACCAAGAACTTTCCAGATCATCATCCCCGCACTCAATACCATTCTCCTTTCATACAATACCTTATAATAAGCGTATCCGTAAGCAGGGTGGGATTTAACCTAATTCGCGTGAGGGACGACTGAACAATATCTTAATAGACTCGAGGTGTTTTCCAGTGAAATTTGACACTCTGATGGCCTTTAACTTTTCCTTCTTTGTAAAGATCTTCCAAATTTCTCCCGATGTTTTAACAAAGTTCTTATCCTTCTCTCTTTTCTCGGTCAATCTTCTTCTTCTACACCAATTAACTTTTTGTTTTCAAAATGATTGGTCTTAACACCGGCACCGACGACTTTCTTACAGCTAACACAGTGAAAAACTCTCCCAACCCTTTCATTCCTTTTCTTACCTCATGCTTTCATTTCACGCTAACAAAAGAAGATCGCACACACACTCACACTCATGGACGCATTCATACATCCAAAAAAAAACATCTCCACTATATTTCAAAGGTAAAGTGGAAATAGAAGAAAAGAATCAGGGAGACGGCTTTTCAACCGCACCACCCTACAAAGTAATGAAAGTAAGTTTGTCAGTGACATTTGGCAAACAAACATTGTGTTAGGACTCGCGACGCTGTTATCAAGGAGCTAATTTGTATTGTAGCCATATCGTTCCCATTAGTTGTGTTAAATTTTGTTTTGTTGATGATCATCAGATCGGTAGTTAAGGAAAAGGTAGGCCCAAATCCGAAAAAGTGAATATGCAGACATTGTCTTGCATGATTCTGGAGTTGATGATCCTGGCACACTTGAGTTGGTTAATTGTCTTCAAAGTGAGGCGTGGATGGGGGATGGGACTTTTGACACCATTCCAACAATTTTCTTTCAATTTTACACCATTCATACCAAGGTTGGGAATCCGTATCCTCCTTGTATCTACTTGCTTTTGCCAAACAAAACTACTGAAACATACACACGTATGATTGAAATCTTGAAAAACCTGATTCAAGATCTGAACCCTACAAAAGTTTTGCTGGATTTTGAATTGGCTGCAATCAATTATTTCGAAAATGTGTTTCCTCAAGCTCAAGTTTCTGGTTGCTTTTTTCACTTCAATCAGTCTCTGATCAGAAAGGTCAATGAGTTGGGTCTAAAAGTCAGATTTGAGACTGAGCATGAGTTTTCAATCCTGGTGAAGTCTCTTCCAGCACTTGCTTTTGTACCTGTTGATGAGGTTGAAGAGAGATTCGAAGAGTTTGGAGCCACTTTTCCAGATGAGCCAGAAGTTAATGACTTAATTGCATCCTTTGAGTCAGCTTACATTCGTGGACCCCAAGTTGGAGGAAGAGTTCGAAATCCAAGGTTTGAGCCACTGCTGTGGAATGATTATGAGGATGCAGAGGCTTCTGTACCCAAGACCACTAATTGTTGTGAAGGACTTTATAACTCTCTTAAGTCGCTTTTCATGTGATAAGTTGGGATACCTGAGGGAAATTGCTCACATGCAAGTTGTTGGTTAGACTACTTAGAGTTGCAGCTAAACAATCTTTACAAAATACAAAAAAGTATAAAATCGAAAATAATATAAAATACAAAAATACAAAAAAATCATAAAAACAAAAAAATAATAAAACAAAACAAAAAATGAGGTCCGCAAAAGCACTCCGACTCCACGTGTCGCAGGACTGGGACTGGTTTTAGCCAGTGCAGGGAGAGTGTTAACATTCAAAGATGAATACTCATAATGGTATTATTAAGTAGAGTACAATTCATGCTTTGCATGCCAGCTTTACTGGTTGAATTAGTGTTGGTTTGATTGTACTGGTTGAGTTAGTACGGGTTGAGCTAGTACTGATTGAGTTAGTACTGAGTGAATTGGTACTGGTTGAGTTGGCACTGGTTGAGTTAGTACTGGTTGACTTGCACTGGTTGAGTTGGTGTACTGGTTGAGTTGGTGTATTGGTTGAGTTGGTGTATTGGTTGAGTTAGTACTGGTTGACTTAGCACTAGTTAAGATGGCACTGGTTAAGGTTACACTGGTTGGGTTGTCTGAGGGCAATTACTCATATGCAAGTTGTTGGTTAGACTACTTAGAGTTGCAGCTAAACAATCTTTAAAAAATACAAAAAAGTATAAAATACTGGGTGATCCAGATAAATGGGACCCATAAAAAAAAGCCAAATATTCTTAATATTTAATTCCTTTCATAAAAACTATATATCATTCGAAAGAGTAGAGTTACAAGTTTATTATGAAATATTTATTTTTTTAAAATGACTCCTTTCAAATGTGCTCCATTAGTTGCCAAGCATTCCAGTGTTCTCGCTTGTAAGTTCTGCATCACTTTGGCAAGAGTGTGCGGTGGTATGGCCTGCATCTCATTTGTGATGGCGGCCTTCAATTCTTGCAAGGTCGTTGGGTTATTTCTGTAGACCCTACTCTTTAAATATCCCCAGAGATAATAATCTAAGGGAGAAAAATCCGGAGACCTTGCGGGCCATTCAACGTCTCCAAATCTTGAGATTAACTCGCCTGGAAACGTTTGACGCAAAACTGCCATGCAGTTCCTCGTGGTATGGCAGGTAGCTCCGTCGTGTTGGAACCAGTGGTTTTCTAGACAAAGATCTCTTAATTTAGGAATAAGGAAATCGGTCAACATTTTTTCGTAGCGATCACCATTTACAGTGACCGTGTTTCCGGTGGAATCCTCGAAAAAGTACGGCCCTATGATCTGAGATGCAGTAAGACCACACCAAACAGTTACACGGTGACTATGCAACGGGACTTCGGTAATATTCAATGGATTTTCTGTTGCCCAGAAACGACAATTTTGTTTGTTTACAGTTCCATTCAAGTGAAAATGGGCTTCGTCTGACATAATCAAAGTTGCTAGAAAATTGGTGGTGTCATTTACCTTCTGTTGGATCCATTGACAGAATTGTCGTCTTCGTGCGAAATCTCCATCGTTTAGTTGTTGCACTGTTTGAATTTTATATGGAAAGAGCATTAAATTTTGCTTGAATATACGGTGTGTTGTTCCATATCCAACTCCTAACAGCTGAGAAGCACGTCTGATGCTTATGTTAGGATTATCCTGTACAATTTCATGAGTTCTGTTAATGATCTCGTCTATCCTTGCTGTGCGCACTCTTCTAGTTGATTTTCTTTTTCCAATGCTGCCAGTTAGGGAAAAATTTCTGACACACCGACGGATTACTTTCTTAGGTGATTTTGACATCTGAAAATTTGTCTTGAAAGATCTTTGAGCTGAAACTACACTTCTTCCATGTTCATAATATTGCTCAGTTATGAAACGCAGCTGTTCCACAGTCCATGCAGTCATCTTGAAGGGTTAGTTTTAACTAACACTTTTATTTTGTTTTGTATCTTATCTTGTCTTGTATTGTCAAAACCTATACAATCCTGTACAAACTTGTAACTATCCTCTTTCGAATGATGCGTATGATTTTATAAAAGGACTTATACTTTAAGAGTTACAGGGGTTTCTTTTGGGTCCCATTTCTCTGGATCACCCTTTACAAAATACAAAACAGATAAAATACAAAAAATACAAAAAAAATCATAAAAACAAAAAAAATAATATAACAAAACAAAAAATGAGGTCCACAAAAGCACTCCGACTCCACTTGTCGCAGGACTGGGACTGGTTTCAGCCAGTGCAGGAGAGTGCTAACATTCAAAGATGAATACTCATAATGGTATTATTAAGTAGAGTACAATTCATGCTTTGCATGCCAGCTTTACTGGTTGAATTAGTGTTGGTTTGATTGTACTGGTTGAGTTACTACTGGTTGAGTTGGTCTACTGGTTGAGTTAGCACTGGTTAAGGTGGCACTGGTTAAGGTTACACTGAATGAGTTGCCATGGAACCAGTCAGGAGAACGGAAGTGCTGGAACTCCCGTTTCTCCTGTTACTGTCCTCCTTAGCGGATCTTTTTCCGTGTCTCATCTACCCTGTGAGCAATCCAGCTTCCTCTCCAACACACGTTTCTCCCTCTATTCCTCACTACACCCTACATGCATCTTACACGCTACACATTCTTTTCCAAATAAAAAATATTGGCACAGTTTTTAACAGCAACGGAGCCCTTGAGTACAGCTATTCTTTTTCTTCTATGGTGGGGCATTTTTTGAGCGTTTGCCATTGGCCTTTCATTCCTGCATAATATATATATATATATATATATATATATATATATATATATATATAATGCAAACCACAAGGAAAAAGAAAAATGATTCCTAGGCCTTTCGTGTATTCAGAAGTACACCTCGTCAGGGAATGAAGGGAGAAGGCGAGATGACCAAAATATATACAACGGGACAAAAAAAACAAGAATTAATTAGAGGCAAAAGGTATCTTAACAGAATATTGTTAATTTTATACATTCCCGCACCGTTATTGAAATTATTTTTAAAATGGATAAATGCACATTCTAGAATATTCCTTTCAATTATATCTCTGTTTTTAACGAACGCTTTGGAACTATCCCATTTGATACTATGATTACATATTATGTACATATGGTTAAACAATGCATTAGAATTATTCGCTGTTCTACACCCATATTTATGCTGTTTTACCCTAATATCTATCGTTTTTCCCGTTTGGCCTATATATACTGAGTTACATTGTGTACATCCGATCGAATACACACAACCAACCACATTATCCGGGCTATTCATTATTAGGCGTGATTTAACAGTATTATTATACTTAAAGACTACATTGATACCAATTACATAGTAAGGTAGGCTAAGGATATTTTTACGCTCAAATTCCTTTACAGTTACACTATTATAGTACCTATTCTTGGCTTTCCTAAGGCAGTTATCTAAAAATGAAATAGGATAACATAATTTAGTGCCAATATTCATTGCATAACTCCGAATCTAAAAATTCAGGACTAAGAACTCAAAATCCTCTAAGAAACATAGCAGAGAAAATAGAATTAATCGAGGGATGATGGTCAGAATAAAAATGCACATAAGAGTTATTATTAGTAGGCTTACGATAAACTTCAAATTTGAACTGATTAAAGCATCTCCGAATTTTTAGATCCAGAAAAGATAAGTTTCTGTCATTTCCTTTTTCAACCGTGAACTTAATAGATGGGACTAAATTGTTGAGCCTACCAAGAAATTCGTGAACATCCGAATTATTAAGCCAAAGCCATAAAATATCATCTATATACCTGTACCAAACAAGGTTAAAATTAACAATAGTAGGCAAAATTCTGCTTTCAAAAAATTCCATATATAAGTTAACTAATACAGGTGAGAGGGGATTTCCCATCGCCAATCCAAACGACATAGCATAAAACTTATTTTCAAACTGAAATTTACAATCTTTGACGCAAAGCTTAATTAAATCCTTTGATACGCGTACGCCTAAAACTTCCTCGTCATTGCTCGCAACTGTCTATCATCCATCCTCAACGTGTAATTATTGTTACGAGAACCTATATGCAAAACTTTACATTTGTCAACGTTAAATTGTATCTACCACTTATCCTTCCACTCCATAATCTTATTTACATCGTCTTGGAACCTATTTCTATCGTCCACGTTAAGAACTTTACTGCCTATTTTAGTATCGTATGCGAATTTTGACACGTTACTGGTCAAGCCTACAGCTATATCGTTAATGTATGAAGGTAATTCAATAAGTATCCGCAATTTTTATTTTCACAATTTTATTTTCACATCTGATAGATTATAAACACATCACTTCTCAACATAGTCTTCCTGTTTCTCAATACATTTATCCAGCGATCTAGAAGCTTCCTAATGCCATCACAAAAGAATGTTTTTGGCTGTGTGCGTAGCCAGTCATGCACCGCCTCCTTCAGGTCATCATCGCCTTGGAATCGCTGACTTCTCAAAGCGTCTTTTAGTAGTCCAAACAGGTAAACATCCGAAGGTACCAGGTCTGGACTGTAGGCTGGATGGTCGAGAACTTCAAATTTAAGTTCTTGAAGACATTTTCTAGTCTGTGCAGCGGTAGGAGGGCGCGCATTGTCGTGTAACAGAATAACACCTTCCGACAATCTCCCTCTCCGTTTTGTGCGAATTGCTTGCTTTAACTCATTCCGAAGCATGTCAGAATACGATGTACTTGTTACTGTAGTTCCACGCTCTAGATAATGTTCAAGGATAGGGCCTCGTGTATCCCAAAACAGTGTTAGCATAAATTTACCTATTGACGGCTGCGCTTTGAACTTCCTTGCAACGGTAGATGTTGGATGCTTCCATTGCATGTTCTGTCGTTTGCTTTCTGGTTCATAGTGATGGATCCAGGTTTCATCTCCAGTGATAATGCGTTCCATAAAGTTTTCACCTTCATTATGATACCGCACCAAAAGACGAGAGCAGACTTCCATACGATTACGTTTGTGCTCTTCTGTCAACTGTTTTAGCACCCATCTTGCACATACCTTGTGAAAGCCAAGAATGTCATGAACTAGGCTGACCCTTGACTGATGTCTAATGAAGATGCAATTTCTTTTATTGTTAATCTTCTGTCATCGAAAATCATGGCTCTGGCTTCTTCTTGCTTGTCACCACTGGTTGATGTTGACGGTCGTCCTGAGCGCTGAGAATCTGTCACACATGTCCGACCTTCCTTGAACGTTTGAATCCACTCGTACACACTTTGCCGTGGTAGCCCATTATTCCCATACTGAGCACATAAACGCGTGTGAATTTCAGCTCCTTTTACACCTTCTGCCAACAATAAACGAACGATGGATCTCTGTTCTTCCAGAGTACAAATTGAAAGCGGCGCAGCCATGCTCACTACTCGTACGATATGTGACAGCTACGAGTAGCCTAAATAAACTTATACTGTTGCTAGCCTAAATAAGCCTATAGATATCAGTTTGACTCGTTATTACGAGTATATATTATATATACTATATTATCACTAAAATAAAAAGTGAGGATACTTATTGAAGTACCCTCGCAGATTACGAATAGCAATGGGCCTAACACTGAACCCTAAGGGACACCGCTACCTACATCCAACCACCCCGATTCCCTACCATTAACAACGACCCTCTGTTTCATGGCACGAAGCCATTCCTCTAACCAGTTAGCTACCTGACCGCGTATACCGTGCGCTTTAACCTTCGCAATTAATCTTCTATGCGGAGCTGTATCGGACGCTTTTTTAAAGTCTAAATAAATAACGACAGCCGCTCTATGCCTATCGTATTCGCACGCTATTTCGTTATAAAACTAGCTACTGTGCGGTCGCCTTTTTTAAAAATGGGCGTAACGTTAGTAATTTGAAGTCTTCAGGAATAATCCCCGCTTCCAGTGACTTATTAAAAAATTTTGTTAAGGGGCCTACGGTAACGTCTTTCAAATCTTTCAAATGTCTAGGATAAAGCGCGTCAGGGTCTGGAGTCTTGCTAAGTTTAGCTTATCGATATAAATCGCAATCACACCCTTGTAAACAGTTATTTCATTCAAAATAGTCTCGCTACTAAATGGAACGATATCGTCCACGTCGGGGACATTATTTACGTCTTCTACGGTAAAAACTGTCGCAAAAATATTGTTAAAAATACCCGCCATCGCCATCGCTTCAACACCTATATAAAAGCTGATGTGATAATGTAGCTTAAATAGTGTACAACATGGCACCTAACCACTTCTACGTTACACTCCAGTCTTCTTCTTCTCTCTCTGTACATCCTAACAATGCCCTGGCAAAACTTTATAACAGAACTCCATAAATAGGCTGACCATACGTACCGTTTTGAATGGGACAGTACCGTTGGTTTTATATTTCCTGGCCGTCCCGTCGTTTTAATAAAAATGTCAATTTTGTCCCGGTTTATGTACTTACTTTTTCATGAATACACAATATTACATAACCCCCGTCCCTTTTTTGCCATCCTAATGTCCCGTTTTTGTCTCAAGGAAATATGGTCAGCCTATCCATAAATCATATGAGGTTGGAATATTCGAATTTCAATTGGCCACGAAATTTTTAATTATTGACAAGAAAGAACCCGTTTTTTTGGTTCTTAGAAACCGTGACGAGTGTGAAAAGGCCGGAGTTACTCAGAACGATACCATGCGTTCCGCCCAGAGTGAAGATAACCAGCACTACACTTCAGAAGTAACACTAGGACCGGGTCATTATGACACAGCCGAGGATATTGTGAGAGACTTAAATGGGAGTCTGAAAAGTTCAAATCTTACGTCTGATTTAGTATACGAAAACATAAACAAAGATACCCCGGTACATACTTTGACTCTAAATTCGAAGGCTAACAGAAATATTAAGGACAAAGTACAGTTCAAAATTATAACCTAGGGCAGATATAGGGCATTCTTCCAAAGAGATACTTTTCATGAGTCACAACATGACTTGTGCAACTTATTGTATCAGTTAAAATTGGAGAAATTGAACGATGGAGATCCCCCCCCACCCAGACATGTGCTATATTTAGAGCAATATCGTGGAACATCAGTTTGTTAGGGATACCCAGGCACGGCCGCTCCGCATCGCCCACATTCCCAATCATAGAGGGAAGAGCTTCACCATTGCATATGACAAGCCTCATTATGTCAAAGTCGCAGCTAACCTACTAACCAGTACCTCAATATTTATGTAAGAACGATTGAGGGGAAAAGTTTTCCATTTGGTGGGTGACGGAAGATTAACAGTGAAGCTTCACTTCCGTCGTACTGTGATACAATGACCCAAAGGCCGTTCACACTCTACTGAGGGGTGAGATATCAGCGCGGGAGTGGGATCGGGTCCATTTTTTCAACGATTCTGCGTACGGCTGTCCCATTGCTGATGAGTGGTGCCAGATATCTCGGCAGGACGGCGTTACAATTACGTCTTAACACAGTAGAAGACATAATGGCCGGTGTTAAGCCTAAAGAAGCTCTAAAAAATCACTTTAGCCATACACGGGACGAAATTATCAAAGATGCAAATAGAAAAATACGTGATGGCGGAAATAAAAACCGGAAGAAGAAGCGCACTGTACGAATGAAGAAGAAGAAGAAGAAGGGGTTACCAACTCGTGGCGTTAAAGGTAAAAGGACATCAAAAAAGAAAAAGTGTTCTAAGCGCATGAAACCTATGTTTGATCACTTTTTTAACGGATATAAGCTAAGGACGTTGCTCTCATGAATCATAGACTGAGTGCTGCTTGACGAGAGAGGTGTCACTATTTCTACCCGCCATGGCATATTTCATCCATCCGTTTTGCTCATAATGTTGTAAATCGGAGCTGGCCCTCTTTCACATGCCCCCGACACAAATATCTGTAGAACATAGCGACTTTACTACAGTTAATCCTCTAAACACTATTAGCTCGCCGAGTGCTACTATAGAATTCGTAATGCCGAGCTCAGGCACTTACTTTTTTGACCCAAGCGGTGTGCACATATACACTAAACTACAAATAGCACATTCAGATAAAACGGATTGCGAAAACGATTATGTTGTATACCCAGAAACAAACTTTCTACACCCTATATTCAGTCAGTGTGTCGTGTATTTAAATCAGGTCAACATCTCGGCAGGGTCTGGCTACTACCACCTACGGGCCTATCTGGAAAATGTCCTCAATTTTCAAAAGAAGCGAAGGATATCTTTTTAACTGCAGAAGGTTATTATCAAGCTAAGGATGAAAGTAGTATAAATAAAAAGTTTACAAATTTTCGAAAGAAGATATATGAATGTTTTGGACGCTTTCA
Organism: Bathynomus jamesi; assembly: GCA_023014485.1. Lineage (NCBI taxonomy): Eukaryota > Metazoa > Arthropoda > Malacostraca > Isopoda > Cirolanidae > Bathynomus > Bathynomus jamesi. The sequence goes on from JAJOZX010000021.1 coordinate 2,694,756, forward strand.
CACATTTCACATTCCAGGAGAAGTTGCTTGTAAATGGGATCGATATGAAATTAAATCTCACCTGTACGAGCCCTGACATTTGTTTAAATCTGGGAGAGAAGTCTGTGGTGATTCATATTATGGAGATAGATCTCCGCGTGCGTTTTGTGAAATTAAGCTCTGTTAAGCAGATGAAAATTTAAAAAAAATTACTACATGCCACAGTGAAATACCCAATTAATTAACAGAGTTCAACTTAAGATGTTTACAGTACCCTCAGGGTTAACATGAAAGTAGATAGAAAATATTGCTCTTGGAGCTGTACCTAAAAGGATATTAAATGAGATGCAGGAACACGCTTCTGTGAATGGAAAATACTAAAAGCCCGCATTTAAATTCGAAAATCTCGGTCTTCAAAATATGACTCTGAATGTCAACGGGGTGGCTTTAGGTTGGACATTAGAAACGAGTTTGATGACAAGTTTCCACTTTGCTCGAGGGCGTATAGCAATCTTCCGCATAGAGTCGGTACTGGCGACTGATTAGGAATCGTCGTAACGCAGAATGAATTCATCGAGAGCATCAACCTTTACCCGTCTGACCCATCCCCCGATTTATCTGCGAGTATAAACACACATATAAGTCCCCAGCAGAGCGGAAACATCTCAGTCAGGTTAGAATTCGAAAAGCTGCTAGTCGCACCTATTAGTGTAGTAGTTTACCTCGAATCGAAAGCTCTAATCGAAGTTGAGAGGTTTAGGGCCGTAGTCACAGACTTTTAAAACTGGACACGGTTACACTCCAGAGAGCGATGAAGAATGATCAATTCACACGCACCAAATTTATCGGCGTGTTTGCGAAGAATGAAACGTTGAAACTCCCAACCACGAGTGAATGCGGCGTACTTATTTTGAATACCGGTGTTAGCGATGGTAAAGGAATCATTGGATAGCCGTTTATTTTATAAATAAGGAGCGAATGCACTACTTTAATTCACTGGGCGGACATCCATGGAATGATACTATTATTGTAAAATTTCTCGAACAACTACAAATTCGGTGGATAGTGTGGAATCCTTACCGGTTCCAAAGATACTGCAGCAATGTCTGGGTTACGTACTGTTTGTGCTTTTTCATGCATTTGGCACACGGGAATGAATTTACAAATTCTTTAAATTATTCGACTTGTGTAACTCTAAAACTAATGATAAACTGGTATGCAGCTAGGTAAAAAACCGGTTCCCGTTTGTTGACACTCGATGTGTTGTTGTGTGAAGTTTTATGTGTATATAGTATATAATTGCAACTTCATCAGTTAATTATTTTAAATTGTAACAAATATGCACCGTGCGCAGTATAGCTTTTAGTAATATATTGAATAAATTTAAAAATGTATCCCTAAGAATTATTTCTGTAACGCTTAAGGATGGGATTCATGTTCTGTAACTTATTTAAAATGTGATGGATGTTAATTCTGTAACTACATAAAGTTGGGTGTGTATATATATATATATATTTTTTTTTTTTAACTGCAAACACGCAGTATAATTAACGTAAAGAACGACGCTTGTATAGGAGAATATTCCGCGCAAGATGAGGAGGGAGAACGAAACAAATGAAAAAACGAGGTAACCTCCCGGGAATCGAACCCGAGATCTTCCGATTGCCGGTCAGATATGATAACCATTACACCATGGGCCTCGCTCGATCAAATGCCGTAATTCTCCTACTTACGCGCAGAAACCAATGCCCAAAGGGGGCACCTCCCGCATGCCGTACATTATATACATTTTAACTGCAAACACGCAGTATAATTAACGTAAAGAACGACGCTTGTATCGGAGAATATGTAGGAGAATTACGGCATTTGATCGAGCGAGGCCCATGGTGTAATGGTTATCATATCTGACCGGCAATCGGAAGATCCCGGGTTCGATTCCCGGGTGGTTACCTCGTTTTTTCATTTGTTTCGTTCTCCCTCCTCATCTTGCGAGGAATATTCTCCTATACAAGCGTCGTTCTTTACGTTAATATATATATATATATATATATATATATATACACAGAAGGTGTCCCATAAGTCCGGCATCATAGGAAAAATAATAAAAAAAGGCAAAACAAAAGCTTTTATTTACAGAACGTGCTCAATAAGCCCACCATTGTTTTCAATACACAAATTCAGACGTGATGTCCAGTCAGCAAGCACACGGTGAATGATGTCAGGAGTAATGGTGTTACATGCCCCAATAATGCGCTACCGCAAATGTTCAACACTCCTAATTTTCTCTGCGTATACCAGCGCTTTCAAGTGGCCCCAGAGATAAAAATCTAGCGGCGTGAGATCTGGGCTTCTAGCTGGTCATTCCACAGGCCCTCGACGTCCTATCCAATGACCAGGGAATTGTTGGTACAGGTATTCTCTTACTTGGGTGTTGTAATGTGCAGGAGCGCCGTCTTGCTAGAACCATGTTGGGAAATTTCCTTCTTCGTTCAAGACACTGGGAAATGCTTCTTCCTTGAGCATACGTAGGTAGGTGCCTCCAGTGACATGTTAATCGAAAAAGAGGGGCCTATGATGCGATCCTTCCAAATGCCACACCATACCATCACCCGAGATACACCTTCCTTTGAAGAGGTATACCAGTGAGGGTTGTTTGGAGACCAGTAGCGGGTGTTCTGTCGATTTACCTCACCATTTCCATAAAAAAATAACCTCGTCACTGAACAGAATGGTGGACGGGAAATTGGCATCCCGAGCATAAGAAAAATATAAATTATGGTTTGTAGAAATAGAAAAATATGAATTTCTCCTATGATGCCGGACTTATGGGACACCTTGTGTATATATATATATTGTATTAAAACGAAATTATATGTGCGAGATACATTGAAGTGGTGTATACAATAAACAAAATTATGTATTAATTTATAAGTATACTTAAAATGTTCCCCATAGTTTATTATTAAATGAAATACTGAAAACATTTCGTTTATTCTTTCCCCCCCCCCCAAACACAAAAAAAGAAAACTTGCATCGTTTCTTCGATTAACACACATTATGTTTCGTGGCGCATCTTCGTATAACATAACCGGATCGTCCCTAAAAGAAAAAAGAAAAATATTACAGCAAGCCGCGCTTTATTATTATTATTTTTTTTTTCACAGCATAAAGACAGCGATATTTATTTTAAAATAAAATCTCGTTTGGGTTTTAAAATAAAAATAGAAAAAATAAAAACTAACTCGCCATTCATTTGAAAAGAGCTTTCTATGTAAGAGAAGTTATTTAGTTATATGAGGTGTGCCCTTAAACAATAGGCTTCTTACATGTTACAGACGACGCTACTCGAATCGTTTGTGCTTCTCGGTCGAGTACCAGTCTCGGGTTCAGTGCCTTGTGGTGCCAATTCCTGCAGAGACTGGCTTGAAAATACACTGCCATTGTCCACGCGTCCAATCAAATGAACACAGGCGTCAGCTCTGTAAAATAATTACATATACCTAGAGAATTGGTTATGTATACATATACACATACATATACATATATAACTGAAATAAATGCATGAATCCCTGTTCTGAATGTATATAGATAGAAATAGCAGTACTCACATTGTATCACCGGAGAGGTACCCCGGCGACGAAGCATATTCGGATAGGCATTTGTGTATGGAAGAATCGGCCCTTGAGATAAAACAATAAAAACATAACATTGGGCACACCCACACTAAGGCACATAATCACAAAATCACGAAATCAGTAATCACAAAACTTCACAAAACATACTTCAACTCAAATGTTAATACAGAAGAATTAACTTCTATATATTTCACTCAGAGCACTATTGAATAAGACTACTTCTTTATATTTAGAACAGAGAATATATACGAAGTAAAATTACTTACAACTTGATGTTGGGATGGTCGTCAGACTGCATTCTTGGTTATAAGTTTGTACGCAACAATCGAAATACTTCTCCAACACTAAAAAGTTTTACATATGTCGCTGCTACTCTTTTTATAGGATAGGGAGAAAACCCTCCTAGAATGGGGTATGCTAAAGAAAAGACTTTCCCCCGCCCCTCACTTTCGAAATGTAGATCATTCATTGGCTGAACGAGTTATAGTGGGCCGACTCTAAACGAATTTTAGTGGGCGGTCCTTAAGTTTCTACCAAGCCGTGTGTGTGAGAGAGAGAGCGAGAGCATTTTATGTTAATTGACCCGTAAAAAGATGTTAGTAGGTATCACGGGTATCCAGGGATGTTTCCGCCCGAATTGTTCATTGTGCTTAACCTAAAACTGTGGTATTCGGCTATATCGGAGATGTTGGCCTGAGCTAAGCTGTTCCCTTTAACATGATAACTTATTTAAAGTAAATGAACATCGTAAGCATTCACCTTGGTAGAGCAATATATATATATATATATATATATATATATATATATACAGAAGAATCACTTATATGAAAATGAGAAAGTTTAATGGCCGGCCATATTCCATATGACATATTAATAATAATAATTGGTTGTATGATAGAATCTTTAATGCATACTTCTCTTAAGAATAAAATTTTATAAATGTTTTGTGTAAATTTTCTTTTTGCATAATCCTGCACTACCAGACTTTCGACACATTCCTTTTCTCTCCATCTCTCTATTGCAAAGTTGGATCAGTATTTTCATTCTATCATCTACTCTACTGTAATTGCCAACTCTGGAACAATCTTCCACAATCCGTCTTTCTCCTGTCTATGACCAATCTTTCAAATGTGCAGTGTCTAGGCACCTCAAAACCTTGAACTTGATTTTTGGCCCTTCTTCCTGTACGGGCGAGGCATTTTGCAGGCATTCTCCCTTGGCCACTCCTTCCAGCATAAAATCCCCGGTAAATATGCTATAATTCAGAAAACCTACGTGCGTAAGCATGTGTCCGGTTATTTAAATATATCCATACTAAAAGTTATTCCTAAAAGGCATTAACTAGCTAAATTAGTGATAGGAAAAGTACAACTCAACGAATAAGACCATTCAGAAGATTGTATTCCTTTATGTATCTAAATGAATGTCTAGTCTTATGCATGCTCAAATAAAAAAAATTCTTAACGCACCCAGTTCCAATCCATTCTCGTTTTGTTCGGCCCTACACTTGGTAAAATCACATATTTTAGTAACTGTGTACGGATATACGAGACGCATTTATTATTATAAGAATTATAAAGAATTTGGACACTAGAGTTTGCCACTTTTAATAAATTTTGAAATTTTGAGGTGCAATATTCTCATGTGGTGATCCCTGCTACTTTATCGACGAATATGAAGTTTTAACCCATTCTGAAAATATTTGACCCCGGATCGGGGGCATTGAAATTTTGACCCCAGCCTGTGACGTCATCAGACCGATTTTTCATATGTATTTGGCCATAAAATCTTTAGTTATTAACCGATTCGAGTGAGTCTGGTGTCAGTTGATGCAGAATTGGAAATACTTTCTTTTTCATACCAAAACAGTAGTTTTTACTATAAATATTTGGTCGAAAACTCAGGTAATCTATAAAAATTAGACAAATTTGGTGCAATACAGGAGAAATTGTGGGTGTGACCGCCACCCTGAAGCATCATCCCAGATCAGCTTCGCGGCAATGGGCCCATCTGAAAAGCATAATAATAAGAAATAGGCTTATTACGATGGGTGGGAACAATTTTGAACATGTCAAAGTTGAAATAAACCTTTCATAGAAACGGAATGAAAAGTCAAAATTGTCAATGACATGATCAAAACCCCGTTGTTTTTTTTTTTTTTTTTTAAAGCATACAAAAGTAATATAAAAAACATTCCTTTGAACCCTCTTTGCCAGTTTATTGCCAAATCGGTTGCCGTCGAAGACCCTGAAAAAGGAGAAATTGTTAATAATAATTCATAATATTAACCCAGATTAAATACTGAAAATATTTTAATGCATGAAACAGTATATAGAACACTCACCTTTTATTTTTTCAAGTAGTTTCGCAAACTGCTCTTCTTGTAGATGTCTGGAAGAAGGCGTCTTTCATTTTCAACAAGTTGAAGGAGGAAATGGCGTTGCTGTTCATTAATGGTGAGGCTCTTAGCATAATCTTCAATAAGTTTCACCCCCCTTTCAGCCATATCGTTTGTTACCTTCATGTCTCGCACGTAAGAAGCTAAGCGAATATAGTCCTCGTGTTTCTCCCATTCTTCTACTGGTCTTCTCAACCAATCCCCATTTGATTTAAAGAGCCTCAGAAACTGCAATGATTTTGGACCAGCAAGGTCGGAAAGCTTGGTTCCTTCCTTGAGTATAGGGAAGACTGGATGGCCAGTTTTCATGTCGTAAATCTTTTTCTCTGACTTTTTCAAGGCATTGGCAATCTTAGCCTTCTCTGCATTGTTGACCTTGTGTGAAAATAAGGAGAGTGGTATCACTTCTTCCACAAGGTACCACATTTGCTTATCAAGGGCTTTAAGACCTGCACCTGCTACTTCACTGTTATGTTTTTCATAGGTTTTCAAATCGTGATATAAGCTTAAATCATTAAAAGAAGAATCTGCGACGTTGTCTGAATGTAGTCATGCATTAGCGTAGAACAATGTATTAAAAAGACATATCTGCCCAAGCATTTTCATCATATTCTCATCTTAGCAAGCCTGGTATCCAAAAGCATACATTTTATAGGTATATAGGATTGCAGACATCCATCGTGCACGATGAGCTCCTCCTGGACGGAGCCAACGTACTCCTTTTGCGGGTACTTCACCTAAAATTTGGATTGTCAACTCAGCACATTCCAGTTAATCACCACGTTCTCAGTCAGCAAATCGGTTAATGCATCTAAGACTTCTTGCCGTTTAAACCTTAGCTTTCTGTCCTTGATTTTCAGTGTTCTGAAATCTTTTATGCTTGTGTCAATGCCTTGCCACTTTTCCTCCCGGAACTCTTTGAAAATTTCATAATCTGGTGAAGTGCTTCCTCCAAATATTTCTACAAACACACTGTTGAGTATCCGCTCATATAGGTGATGCCGACAAGCAAGCCACAATACTTTCCTACATAGATATTCTTCAAGTCTCTTACAGGCTCCAGTATGGCACCCTGAGTTGGAGCTTGTAGTGTCAAAAACAAACCCAATAACATGGCGCTCTGAGTTCCACTTTTTGATCATATCAAAAGTTTCAGTAGGCTGCGACTCGCCACTAGTATTTGGGATTTCAGGAACAGCCAGCAACTTGCCCTCTTTGGCATTTGGGGCACCCGATACCAGCACGGCAAGTCTTTCCGATTTGCCTCCTGCTTTATCTGTTATCAACATACTGTCCCAGTGGATGACCAAGAAAGGTACGTACACACCCACATACATATATATAATTTTGTGGGCCTGAACAGCCAGGTTAGGTTACTCCTTGGAGTTCACACACACACACAGATATATATATATTTTTTTTGGAGGGGGGAGGGGATGAGAGGGTTTTTTAAAACACTCATTATGTTGCATGCAATGTTGCAAGGTTGTTGGCAATTGCATTGCACTCTACATTTTTGCGGGCATACTACTGCCATAAAGCTTTAGGCTTTACTGGGTTATTATTAAAAATAAAACAGTTATTATTAATTAATAATAAATAAATAAATAATTATTATTAATAGTTAAAGTATGTATTAATCTTAAATTATCATTATCGATATGACAAACGCAAGGTCATTATTGAAGGTATTATACCAATACCATCCAAAGAACTCAACATTACTTAGGATTTTAGTCAGAATAGGAAGGGGGCGGGGTCTGCCCATTGCTCTTCCTCTGCTTATAAGTTGCTGCACGTCACTGTTGAATTTCATTTGTCAGTTACTTGATTTCGCTCAGTGAACATCGTGCATTTTATTCGTGATTTTCCTTAATCATTTTTTGTGTCAGTGCGTTCGTATTGTTTCATGACAGAATGCCACGTAAGTGTGTCAAACATCCAAACTGTTTCTGTTATGTGCGCAGAGAGTTAACTTTTAAATCTCAAAGGCGAAATTTCACCCCTCTCGTCAAAAGGCCGAAAATTACGAGTCAGTTGTTGAAGAACTTCTCAAGGGCTACAAAGTCATGGGGTGCAACATGTCGTTGAAAATTAATTTTCTTGACTCACATCTCGACTTCTTCCCAACAAACTTAGGCGATTTTAGTGATGAGATGGGGAACGCTTTCATCAACAAATATCCATGATGGAGAAGCGATACCAGGGCAAGTGGACCCCCAGCATGTTGGCCGACTAATGATGGATATTGTCAAGGGATACACCAGAGGCGAAATACAAGCGTAAATCATCAGTAGCTACATTTTAGGCGAGTTCAATATGCATTTTCTACTTTGATATTGCTATTACATCTATAAATTAGTCCAAATTTCATTTTCGACTTACTCAATATTGGTGAGTGATGGACAAATTTTGAGATAATTTTTTAACTCAGCGGTGAGAAACCTATAAGATCCACCCATTTTTGTTCATGTGACAAAAAAAAATTCTTTTTTGTCATCCAGTGTAATTTAAACTTAATACATACTCTAATTAAAAATTGTTATTCATGATTTATGCATTATTAATAATAACTGTTTAATTTTTAATTAAGAGCCCAGTAAAGCCTAAAGCTTAAGGGCCAAGTTAAATGAAATAAATATTCTAATTTCACAATTATTTATATTAAAACAAAAACAAAAAAATTTAAAACTATTTATTTTATTAATAAAGGTTATTCAATTCAATTCAGTTCATTTAAAAGTAAAAGAAATATCTGAAAAATTAAAAGCTCAATATGAATCAGCTTTTAGTACCCCAAATAGAGACAAAGTAGTAACTGACAGAAATACCTCTTTTGAAGAGGAATTAAATGGGGAATGTATAACTGATTTTTAATTTACCGCAGAAGATATAGCGAAAGGTAGAGGACAAATGAAATCACATTCAGCAGCAGGCCTGGACAAATTGAATGCTTTGTTGATTAAAATCTATAAGACTAAATAGTTACACCCCTTTATTGGATATGGAGAAGATCTCTGAATACGGTGGAAAATACCGAGCATACTACATAAAAAGAGCAAACATTGTTCCTCTATTGCATATAAAGGGGGGGGATAGGTTGAATGCTTTGTTGATTAAAATCTATAAGACTAAATAGTTACACCCCTTTATTGGATATGGAGAAGATCTCTGAATACGGTGGAAAATACCGAGCACACTAAAAAGAGCAAACATTGTTCCTCTATTGCATATAAAGGGGGGGATAGGTCTCAAGCACATCTCACATTTCACCAAAATATTTGAAAGAATAGTCAAAGAGAAAATATGACTTTCTGGAGACACAGGAAAGGTTCAATGAGAACCAGCATGGATTCCGATTAGGAAGATCGTGCCTATCACAACTAATAGAGCGCTATATCAATATCCAAGACGCACTTTGAAGGCACAGATTTTGTAAAAGCATTCGATAAGTGTGATCATGACATAATAACACTCATTCCTATGTGCTATTATGTCATGATCACACCATGAGCAAAGTGGGCAAATTGATCTAAAACTTCCTCAAGGAGCGGCAGTAAGCCATAAAAGTCCAAGGTATGTAATCATCAGAATCAGAAGTACGCAGCTCAGTTCCACAAGGAAGAGTATTAGCCCCACTCCTATTTATTATCATACTGACATAGAAAATGAAGTAAATGACAACTGTATAGTAACATCCTTTGCTAACGATACAAAGATCAGCAGAAACATCGGCAATGCAAAAGAGGTGGAAGCCCAACAGGGGGACACGAACAGAATATATAAATGGTCAGAACACAACATGAATTTTAACACCGAGAAATTTCAACTCTTGCGATATGGAAGAAATGAAGAACTTGAACAGATAGCATACTATGCCCCAGATAGACAGGAAATTCAGAGAAGCACTAAAGCAAAAGATTTAGGGATAATAATGACTGATGATGCAAAAATTGAAGCACAAAATCAGATAGCGATAAACAAAGCAAAAAGAGTTATGGGACAGCTACTGAGAACCTTCAAAAGAATGGACGAGAAGGTATTGATTCCCCTGCTGAAAATATTGATCATATTAAAACTTGAATACTGCTCAGTCTTGACGTGTTCATACGAAAAAAAGAAGAAATTAATTGACGAGAAGAAGTCCAAAGGAATTTTACAGCCAAGATTAATGGCTGCAAAGAACTCAACTACTGGGAAAGACAACTTAAATTAAATCTGTATTCGCTGGAAAGAAGAGAGAGATACACCATAATTTACATACGGAAAATGATGCAAAACCTGGCACCTAACATCAAACTAAACCCAATGAATATCTAAACACTACTTGAAAATAGGAAAGACTGTGTAGTGTTCCCAAACTAAATGCCCGACAAAGGACACCCTCAACACTGAAGGAAAATAGCTTGGTTGTAAGGGATCCAAGACTTTTTAACCAGCTTCCAAAGGACCTCAGGAACGTTACAGATAAAAGTTGAAATCTTCAGAAGTAGGCTAGATGCCTGGCTCAGGACGGTGCCAAATGAGCCGGGTGTGCCTAGCTATGTGAAATGCAGAGCGCAAGAAAACAACTCCCTCCTCCATCAGACCAGGCCTAGAGATAGGGCTACCAGCTAGACCTTCTTGTGAAGAAAGACCGACGCCCCGGCACTTTTATCAGGTTTTACCAGGTATATGCAGGGGATGATGATGATGGTGATGATGTCTGTTTGTCTCTCTGTCTGTCTGTTCTATGTTCATTTATACACGACTAAACGTCTAGGGCACTGGTTTCCAACCGGTGGGGCATGGCCTACTTGTTTGTCTTTTAGCATCATGTAAATAAATGTTAATAAAAAATATTGGTTTATTAAACCTTATGATATAAACATGATACCAGCTTAGTAACATGGGAGGTGGGCCATGAGTTATTGGAATCAGCTTTAGTGGGCCAACGCTTCAAAAAGGTTGGGAACCACTGGTCTAGGGTAATCTGCACCCACCAAATTTGGTATATATAAGTAGTATGGGCGCTAAATGGGAGACTGCAATGCAATTGCAAACGGTGATCAATGTCGCAAAGGAAATGTTGCAAAATGTAGTATGGGCGCTAAATGGGAGACTGCAATGCAATTGCAAACGGTGATCAATGTCGCAAAGGAAATGTTGCAAAATGTTATGCAACAAGAAAGATGTTGCGAGGTATTATGCAACAAGGGGAGGGGGCTGTTGCAAGGTGTTATGCAGCAAGGGGGAGGGGGAATGTTGCAAGTTTTTATGCAACCAGGGGGAGGGGAATGTTGCAAGATGCTATGCAGCAAAGGGGAGGGGGAATGTTGCAAGAGCAACAAGGGGTTATGCAACTTGGAGGCGGAGTTATCCCCCAAGAGAAAGAGAGAGAAGAAGGAGAGAAAGGAAGAGAGGTGTTCGCCTGGCAGGAGCCAAGCGCATATTAAGACTTCAACCGAGCGGCCATTTTCTTAATATGTTCCTAATCATCCAGCTGGCTTAATCAGACAGTTGGCTTATCTTGCTGAGTTACAGTTACCAGATTGCGCTATTTATTTAATTAAAGCATATATTCTGGCTTAATCCGCCAATTAGATTATATGGCTGAGTTGCCAATTTGCGCTATTTATTTAATTAAAGCATGTATTCTGACTTAACCCGCCAGTTGGATTAGAAGGCTGAGTTGCCAGTTTGCACTATTTATTTAATTAAAGCATATATTCTGGTTTAATCCGCCAGTTGGCGTATATGCTGAGTTGCCAGTTTGCGCTATTTATTTAATTAAAGCATATATTCTGAATTAACCTGCCAGTTGGCGTATCTATCTGAGTTGCCAGATTGCGCTATATATTTTGATTAAAGCATATATTCTGGCTTAATGTGCCAGTTGACAAAAAAGGCGTAAATGGCTTGGTCAGGTGTACAGGTTGAGTTGACAGATAGCGTTATTTATTTAATTAATCCATATATTCTAGTTTAGAAATCAAGTTTAGAAGCCAGCCAATTGATATAATTAAATACCGTGTAAAACCAAAAGAATTAAATAAAACAACATTACATCATTCTGTTTATTTAGCTGAAATAATGGAAATATATAGAAAATAAATATACAATGGAATATATATGATCAAAAATAATAATAGCATAAGGACGATGAATATATAATAAATATACAATGGAATATATATGATCAAAAATAATTATAGCATAAGGACGATGAATATATAATAAATATACAATGGAATATATATATATATATATATATTTATATGTATATCATCAAAAGTAATAATAGCATAAGAAACACGAACGGGAAATATATAATCAAAAATATACAAAACATTGTATTATCAATATATTATTACAGGAAAAATGTGTATATATATATATATATATATATATATATATATATCTATATCTATACACAGTTCTGTTAAATAATTAAATATATTGAAAATAATAATATAAGAAACATATAATCAAATGCATATTAGTACAAGAAATACATATATATATATATATATATATATATATATATATACACACATACATATATATATATATATACAGGGCGTCCCAAAAAAATGTATACACACTCACTTTAACAGCTGATAGCTCAATTGATGTTTCTTTCTTTCCAAGTTAAACCCATTAGAATTAATAATGGCAGTCAGACTAAGCTTTGAACAAAGGAAATTCATTCTAAAATGCTACTGGAAGTGTGAAAACGCAGTTGAAGTGCAAAGACAGTTTAGGAGGGAGTTTCAAACAGATCCACCAACGCGACTTACCATCACTCGAATTAGAGATAAGTTTGAAGCCGATGGAACTGTTCAGAATGTCCACAAGAAGCGTTCCGGAAGACCACGGACATCGACAAGCCCCACAAAGCAAGAAAGAGTACTGGAAACGTATCACCAAAGTCCAAGAAAATCTGTGCGGCAAGCGAGTCGTGAGGTAGGAATTTCAGAATCGTCTGTCCAACGCATTTTGAAGCGCTGTCAATGGAAAAGTTACATTCCAAGATTAGTCCATGCTATTAATGAAGATGATCCGGACCGAAGAGTGGAGTATTGCGAGTGGTACTTGGCACGATGTGGATGTGGATTGGACGAAGGGGTTTCGTAGAATACCCTCCGCGTTCACCAGACCTCACACCACTAGACTTTTTTATGGGGATACTTAAAAGACAAAGTCTACGCTATAAAACCTGCAACAGTCGCTGAATTGAGAGCAGCCATTGAACGAGAATGCACACAAATACCAAACGAAATGTCTCGTGATGTTTGCGATTCCATTGCTTCACGTTATCAGCAGTGCCTGGACCAGAACGGACGTCAGTTTGAAAACAGGCGTTGACAAAACAATTAAATAATGTCTGTAGATTCTATTACATTTTGAAAATGAAATGTATTTTAATAAACACTGCCTTTATAATTATTTAAAGTGTGTATACATTTTTTTGGGACGCCCTGTATATACACAATTAAATAAATAAATATAAATCCTTTATGTTGTACGGGTATATTAAATAATTAAAAATAATAATATACGAAACGTATAATCAATTGCATATTAGTACAGGAAATATATATATACACAATTAAATAATTAATATACATCCTTTATATTCTACGGTGAAAAATGCTAAACTCAAACGAATTGAGTCTACATTCACATCGTTATTACTTTGTACTACGCGGTAAAACCGTCCAAGCAACACTGCACCTTTTAACTTATACAAATGCCTATATTGGACATAAATGGCATTCCTATCCTTCAATACTATTTTTGTGCCCACTTTACATTCGGTTGGCAAGTTATCTTTAAACACGGCTAGAATACAATCAAAAGCACGCACAAAGAGGTCATCGTTAACCACAACATCATTATTAAATACAATTTTATAAACACGCCTTTCCAATCGAGGGTTTTTTCTTACCGTCCCGAGCTTTTCAATCGTGAACTCTTCTTCTCTCTGCATTGCGGCAATTGAAATAATGTTCCAAGTCGTAACGACAGCTATTCATTATATAGAGATAAGCTCTTCAGGGTGAACAGTGTAGGCAAGCTCTGCCCTGTACCACTCAAGAACTTTGTACCAAAGTTCAGGATATTTCGAAGAATCTTAACCTTTTAAATATGCATCCAGCTCTAAACCATTCTCGCCTTGTTCATTCCTACATTCGATAAATCTGTCGAGCAGAGCGGTGTATGCGTATTCAAGAACCGTGTCAAAATAAATCATATCCGTAACACGAGCGTCTAATATAGGCTTCAGCTTGCGGAATCTGACGATTTCAAACATTCTGTCGAGGATGAAACAGTTTCGCGTAGGGACAAGAACGTTATTATCAGATGCATTCTTTCACATCAGTCGTATATCAATGCATGGATGTTCGTTATTTATACACAACGTGCAAACAACGGCATATGAGGGAGCGTCACTAATCTGCTCTCTTCTTGTACCTACACCTGCAGGTATTTTATAACGGTCCTCTCCCCACTTCTCAACTATTACGAAGGCTCTATTCATCTCATCAACACTTAAATAAATAACATTACGTTTACCAGAGTTTGCTTGCCTGCAAATCGTTTCAAGTACATAGTTAATGGCACCGCTTTCTCGCCTGAACACGCGCAATGACTTCGTCACGGAGGCGTTGAGAGGAAGTTCCATCGTATTCGCACGTCCACTCGGTTCAAGCTCTGAGATGACTATGAGCCACAGGTGGACGATCGGCTCGACGGGCCGAGTGAGTCACGCTGGTGAAACGTGTACGGGTTTGTTTGAACTCGTGTGTTTCGTGAGGTACACGGGTGGGCGGCTCGCTGGGGGGAGCGAGTCACACCATAAACTGCTGGAGCGTGTAGAGGCTTGTTCGAACAATTGTGCCCTTGGACAAACAGAAATTTCCGCTACATGAAACAATACCGGCTTTAATGTTTTATCACTCACCAGACGATCATTTCCACAAACTAAACAGCTTCATAATCCGGTGCACTATTTGAGAGAAACATATGCCCATATTTATTCTTTTTATTTAACAAGCGAGACTCGTCCCTAAATTCTGTTAAAAACTCACACAGAACATTAGCCACAACTTCACTACAAACCTCGTCATGATATATATTAATATAGTGGTAAAAATACTTAAGATTCTCCATGACGACAAGATTTACATTCTCAACCGTAGGGTAAGGGTTGTCGGTATGATATAACATGACATAATATCGTTGTCATACCACTCATCAACAAGACTCATTATCCATAACCGTTGCTTATCTTCTGAACGTGTTGCTTCTTCTACATCGCGGTATATGTGACCCTTTCTAAAGGTTAGGTCTACAACATACTTCAATACATCGTTTGTACTACGAAATCCTACAATGCCCTCGCCAGAATACCCGTAAAGTATTTGAACATCTTCGTCCTTCGCGCGACTCAATGTAGCTTTAAAAGTATTAAAGGAGGGGGGAATAGGGAGTTTTTCAGTATCCATCACATCTTGGCACTTTGCCGAATACCACTTCATAAACGTTAAACACGCAATATTAAAGGTAGCCATTACTATTTTTTCTACCCTGGAGAATACACGTCTGAGCTCAAGGGTATGCAGAGGTCAACTGAGCACGCAGGGATAGAGATATGCTCAGGTAGTGGCAGGAGTCACGTGACCGATCTTACAGTGGGCGGAGCTTAGCTTTTTACTGTACACACACGCACGCAAAGGAGAAAATGAAACCTTAATTGAAACAAATATACGTGATAAATAAGTATATCAATACACATATATATAAATACAATCAAAGATTAAGGTAGTCAAAGGGTATGGTATCATAGGTACCAGGCACCTGGTAACGCTTCCTATAGGTGTTACGGCATACCTTCGTGCTCCTAAGTTCCTTCACACACCCCCAGTTTCTGCACCCGAAAATTGTGTGTCCCCACAGTCAGTTGGGGTAGCTGGTCACGCTCATCTTCCAAGCAGACTAGTTCCTTCAACGAGTAAAGTTAACGACTCGACGGTTCGCATGGTTTATTGTGTTGCCCTTAGCCTTCACGATATACTTCATATCATCCCTACCATCACCCGTACCCCATATGTTTTTGGCCCTGTTGACAAAAATGAGTCTGCGTATGCACCATCACCATATTCATCCTTGATCTCGTCAGTTAGCTCTGTGAGGAACTCCCCAATAGCGGGCATGTAAGGGGTTCCAAAAAACCTTAGCCCCCCTCCCCATTTGCAGCTTACATGTTTACTTATATCGAAATAGTTTTTAGTTTAACCACTTTATAGTGGTTATAAAAATATATAACATTCCTTATTTATTGCAGGTATTAAAATTACTCTAGCTGATAAAGTGATAATATAATGGCTTCTCAATTAATTGGTGATTCGGAGAGGCAACGTGTGATAGATCGCATACGAGCAATAACATTTCGGGAAACCCGTGATGCTGAAGCCACCTTTATAACACGTTCATGGGTTGCCAAAAAGTTGCGAAGAAGTGAGGACTTCGTCAAAAGAAATTGGAATAAAACTTTGGCTGAATGTGAAATGGATACAACCAAATCTGGGCGCCCAAATTTGCCACTCTCTCGGGAAACAAATGACATCATTGAAAGCGGTACGCGTAAGCGGAAAAACAGCTGTGCTAAACTTTCTAGAGAGATCGAAGTGTTGAGAGGAAAGATCGTTAGTGGTGAGATCATTCAACTGTACCGTCATAGGCAAGGTTTAAAGCCTTGGCATGAACTTCCAAAGCCAAGAAAAACTCAACTTAACATCGATGACAGAATGTGGTTTGCCCATTATCTTGAAGATTGGGATGTGGATGATTTTATGCATTTAGCTGTCTCCGATGAATTTTTTGTTTACGTAACACGTCGGCCTAACTACCAAAATGATCGAGTGTGGGCCACAACACCAGATGAAATCGATGACAATGAACATTATCGCGAATTATTAAAAAGTCCAGACTGTGTTGGTGTGTTTGTTTTGTTCACTGCAAAGAAGCTCATGTGGGTGCTGAAGCCAAATGGTCAGAGTTGGGATGGACAGTATTTTCGTGATATTATTCTATCCCAGCATGTCATTCCTTTTCTAAGAAACCCAAACAATGTTATGGATGTCGATCAGGTCACGCTTCTGCACGATAAGGCCCCCTGCTTTAAGGCATTAGCCACTCAACAGTTGTTGCGGAACCGTGAGATCAATTTCTTTGGAAATGAAGAACGGCCAGGAAATTCTCCCGACCTGAACGTCTGTGAACACATTGGATCAGTTATAAAGGTCAAGGTTGAATGTCTTTTGTTTCAAGAACCTGCAGCAAATCGATTTTCAAAGGATACAATGAGGCAACACATTGAAACTGTTTTAGCAAATTTGCGTAACGATGAAGATCTATTCACGTCACTTTTGGCAAGCTACCCAAAGCGAATTCAGGCTGTCTTGGAAGCCAATGGCGGGAACACCAAGTTTTAATTGTTTCTCATTAAATGCAGGATTAAATTCTCTTTTGTAAGGTATGTTTAGTTTTACTGTACCTCTAATGGTTTAGGCCATTTGCGGGGGGGGCTAAGGTTTATTGGAGCCCCGTATTCACCTTCCCTCGCTGTGAATATCACGCTATCTGTGTCAGCGTACCGTACCCTCCCTCCAAGAGAGTGCAATAGGTCCCAAAGATTGATGCGACTGTAGGCCGTTGTGAAACTGGCTACAGGTATGTTTGTAACCCGTGAGGTATCTGCGGCCAGTTCGGTGATGTTGTACTTTATTATATAAGTATTACCTACATTCACGATCTCCATAACCTCTTTATCGGGAGCATTGGCATAAGCCCAGACATCACTATAACTTTGTGCCAAATGGACGTTTCCTTTGCGGTATTCTGTGCAAACTTTCCCCAAAGACTGTTTAGACAGAACTTTGCACTAAAGCGCTTGCCAGGATTCTTAAAAATTTGGGATCGGTCAAGTTGTATACCTTCATGGGCACGGTAACGCTGAATATAAGCCGTTTTTTCATCTTCGGTATCAACCCCTCGCGGATATCCTGACGCCTCAACTTTATCCTTCAAAAAAGCATTTATATATGGTGTGAAAAGGTTGGGTAGCTTCTGAAACCTCCACACCTCATGTCTCTTCATTATTCTAAACCCATGGCGAACGGCTAGGGCCAGCTCAGGGCTTGTATATACACCTCTGATCTTACGCTGGTGGGTTCTATGGTCAAAATCACCGTTGTTCTCTTCTGTGCACTTCACGCACAGGGGAAACATGAGCCTGTGATCTATAGCGACGGGTAAGATCGGCATCCATAAATCGCGAGGGGGAAGCACGTCTACGAAAGAGAGTCCAAAGTAGCGCTCATTCAAGTTAGCTGAAAACTCCTCAATAGTTGGTATGGTGGGACCCACCATTTTTTCAGGTGCACCTACGGGGTACGGATTGTTCTTCATCATGTAGGGGTATAAAGAGCAGAATTCGTAGTAGTGGAGTTTCACGCCCTCCGTAGGCGTAAAGTATGCTTGAAGGGATTTGTACGCCCTCCAAACAAGCTGTCACCGCATTTGAGGGGGTCCAACACCATTGAACGTTTGATGGTACTTATTTCTTCACGGTACTGTCCATCTGTTTCCATCCATGCATCATACTCATGCTCCCACAAGAATTTGTGAGTGAACTGGGAGCCTATAAGGTGATTGCGG
The DNA here is from genome assembly GCA_023014485.1 of Bathynomus jamesi. Lineage (NCBI taxonomy): Eukaryota > Metazoa > Arthropoda > Malacostraca > Isopoda > Cirolanidae > Bathynomus > Bathynomus jamesi. The sequence continues at coordinate 2,713,473 of JAJOZX010000021.1, forward strand.
GTGCGGGTCCATGCGAGGCTCTCGGCGGGAGATCTTCCATAAAGGTCCCCTGTGACGGCACATTCAGCGCGTGGCCATCCATGCCACCAGCAGCCGTTAAAGGAATACACAGTCTTCTCACCAGTGGCTGGATGCTCACTTAGGCCGTCAACCCAAAAAACATGACCATTAAATTTAATGGGTACTTCACCCGTGTTGAGGGCGTGCTTTATGTATACCCAGGTCTGCTGCTGTAGGTGTATGAGCCAGTAAAAATCCTTCTGCCCATAACTGCGTGGATTGTTTCTATGAATAACGGCTAAGGTGTTTTTAGGCATAAAGTTATTCTTGAACACCGGAAAACATAATGAGGCGATCGTGGTCGCAACTTGCACCGGATCGCATTGGAAACGGGTTATGTACATCCTTCTAAAGGCTTGAAAGCATACTCTAAGTACACGTACGTCATTGACGCAATAACGTTCACATTCATCGGCTATATTGTATGGATTCGCTTCAATAAAACCGTTGTATTAACGGTCAAAATTTTCACGCTCACTATCACTCATGTTGGTGTAGTTAAAGTAATGTTTGGGTGGAGGTAGTCCTACATAATTTTAAGTCTCGTTCGTGAGGAATGTGCAAGGGAAATATCCTTTCGAAACTTCAGCGGCTACGCCCATGACCTTGGGCAGCTTTGTTAATTTACAAGGTGTGAACAGTAGGGTGTCTTTAAACTGTACGTTACCTCTTATCTGCATCTGTATTAGTTTGATCCTCTTTTCAAGGGATCACCTTTAAATATCGCAGACGACTCGTGTTCAAGCAGCTCCTTATAAAGGAACTGTGGCAAATTTCTCCCCGTTATGGGCAAGAATATACAGTCATTTTTTCTAACTTGTCCGCTAATTTGACAATATAGGACACAAAGAGCTTTACAGGGCTGTCGTATGCATTCGTTTTAAATACGTTTGTCTGTTTTCCACATTTGTGACACTCATCACACTCGAGCTCCATACACTCATCACAGATAGTCTGACTTAAGAGTAAATGTTGAATAACCTCTTTGGTTTCAGTGTTCGTTTAAATTTCTATATCGCAGTGCACGGTTATACAAGGGCTAGTTTTAGGCTTGGCATCTTTCATATAACATACATGCTTCACCCCATCCGCCTTATATTTTTCATGACATGTTGAACAGTGAATTTCATCGCATTTATATATGAAGTTCCCCCAATTATCCATCACGTGAAACATACCGCACTTACAAATCCTTATTTTCCTGCAAGTGCCATTTGATTTATGGAGCTCAAAGCATTTATTATTGAAAAATGTACGTCTACACACACATTACATTCCCTCTTCTCGATTTCAAATACCTGACTTTCACATTTTGGGCTTCTACACGACTCACATACCACGTAGCAATCTTTACAATGTTTCACCATATCATCAGCAAACTCGAGACAACCCTTACACAAATCATGATGCCTTCCATATTTTCGACTTTTATCATAACTGGAGTAGAGATCCTTTATGTTACGGATGGGGAGATAAGATGTTCCTGACAATCCTAAAATAAATAGAGGTCTTGTACGATCACTCACGCTGCTTTTAAAAACACACACAGTCCTACGACGGTCATCCATTCCAAATACGACTATACGTGCATTCATTTCCTGCTCGGCCCTTCTCAGTTCTTCAGGACCCATATTACACTCAAACTCAAGCTTACAATCTGAAGCCAGTTTACGGGCACGCTGCACAACCGTAGGCAGCCAAATTTTTTGCGTCCAAGTATTTATCACCGTGAACATATGAACTAAGATTATTGCTATAAAACCACAACCACGATCGACGTTTAAATGCTTTCTGTAAATAACCGGAGAATTGAAATTAAGAGTATAAGGTGTGGCACTATGACCCGCAACTCTGAATACTGTTAATATCTACCATGAAATTGTCCATATTGAAGGATACACCACTTTCAGAGGTTTGCATTTTACGGCCCAAGATATATTCTAGGTCTACAGCCGCCAAACATCTGAACGGTATTACCACCCAAAAATCGTCCCCCTCTTCTCACCTGAACCTGAAGGATAACCTCGTCCTGACTTCACGTTCGTCGCGGTTCTGAAGGGCAAACTCCACAATACGTTCAACTCCGCGTCGCAGTCCGTTGGTATACAGGGATCCAGGGTCAACCCTGACCACTTACCGATTTCTAGTCAGGGCAGGGGTGGGGTTAGCTGTGCGCACCAACTCGAATGTTATACCATCCTCCACAGTATGAGAAGCTGTTGTGGAGGACGTACCCGGATCTGAACAATGGGGCATATTTGAGGAAGGTACTATTGTGGGGGTTGTGTCGTAAGACGTTGAGGGTTGGGGATCTATTACTGGGGATCTAACAACCGGAGCAATCCTGGCACGCTTTATACCTGACGTGGAAGGTTCTTCATCATGCTTCCGCTTTGAACTGTCGCATGCTAGAGTTGTCGCTGATGAGGGCTCGTTGGTGGAGAAGGGTTCTGTAGCTGCACGGTCAACGGGTTCGTCTGTGATATCGTTGATGGGGTGCTGTACATCGTCGTCATCCACGGTTCTATGGAAGAAGAAAACAAAATATAAGGAACAGCACTCAAAATTTGTAATATTTTGTAAATGACCCACTTAGGGGTGTGACGTGTTAGAGATGGAATCTGTAGAAAAATTCAAGTTCACAAGCGCCTCCACATGTGTTATATCTGGCCCTACAGGCAGTGGTGTAGTGCTGTGGGAACGCGTGGGAACGGCGTTCCCTTACATTTTTTGGTAGACGGAACGGCGTTCCCTCACTATTTCAAATAAATCCGAACTTACAAATCTCTAACGTCATGAAATTTTAATTTCCACCCCCCTAGAAGAAATATGAGAAAGAATCATTAACTGTTTCATTTCTTTTAGCTTCGACTGAGGCAATGCTAGCCTATAAAGAGCTGGTGAAACAGTCACCACGGCGTACCAGTTGTTAACTTTTTTTTATTTAATCATTCCAGTTGTTAGCTATTTTTATTGATCGTACTGGATGTCGTATATCTAATGACACTGGAAATACTGCATCTTCAACCTTGGAATATATCCTAATATCCAGTGCATATGACCTCAAAATATCCCTAAAATTGGTCAGATTTCAAAAGATTTCCAGGGGGCCTTACAGTGCCCCCAGACCCCCAGCTGTATGGGCTCGCCGCGCTCGCCATTTTCCCCCCCGCATCTGAGTAACACTTTCAAAATGCGTTCCCTCACTTCTTTATTTAGCACTACACCACTGCCTACAGGATGTGGTAAAACTGTATTTATGCTTAAAATTATTAAAGATAAGGGGGAGATGTTCTCAAAATTTGTGCATAAAGTAGTATGGTGCTATTCGACGTATCAGTCAGTGTTCAACGAGTACCAAGATGAAATTTTGTCCCACAATGGGGTCTATGACGTTAAATCGTTAAAAGGTAATGAGCTTACAGTAATTGTAATTGACGATCTCATGTTGGAAATGGATAAAACGTTCGCCGAGACATTTACAGTGTTCTCGCACCATCTTAACATAAGCGTATTCTTCATCAACCAGAAGCTATTTTTCAAAAATAGATACATGCGCGATGTGTCCCTAAATACACAATATCTAGTCTTATTCGCACTACGTAGAGATGTGTCACAAATTAGGGTATTAGCCAATCAAATGTTCCCGAATCAGCGTAGAGAGTTTTTGGAGATTTATAAAGAGGCCACAAACCAGCGTTATGGATATTTGCTGTGTAAACTCCACCCGCGAAACATGTTTAGGGTGCTTCTAAGAACGAATGTATTCCCAAGCGAACCTGAAACGGTGTATATTCCAGAATGACAAATAGGCTGAAGAAATATCGTTAATTAATAAAAATTTATCAACGATTGCCCTGGGCACTGCAACCGATGTTTGTTAAAAATATCGACTCTGACTATTTAAAATGCATCTGTGAAATCTTTCTTAATGTTATAAAATGTAATGTGCCAATGGAACCCTCTCAGAAGGCTCGCTTACGTCGTTACAAGAACATAATACGAGCGCTCGCTCATAAAAGTCAAACTGTGGGTAAGAAAAAGCGAATTCTTGTACAAAGAGGAGGATCATACCTACCAATCTTATTTTCAGTTTTAGGTCCTTTACTGACTAGATTAATGTAATGAAGAAGGTGGGTGTGATTCCGCACGAGGTGTTTCCTTCATTGCAAAGTTCAAAGATTCCAGACACGGCCCTAGAACCCCGTAAAAGTAGGCTTAAGAAAATGGAAAGCGCGTTGCTAGCCCTATTAAACAGTGAAAAGTCACCTGATGAGAAAAGGATCTTGTACCAAGAGGCTTTGCAGAAATTTCTTCATGAGTACGAAGATTGTGAGCATCCTACAGAGCTACTCGTGGTTATTAGGCACGGAACACAACACATCGAACATGTGCTAAAAAACATCTCCCACATACATTGAGGAATAAAGGCTTAAGTCTTTATAATCTATTGAGTGAGGACCCAATCATACGGTGGGCCGATACAGGCGAGGTCATTGTTGAAGGACCAAGGGTACAAGGATCCAATATCGTTGACATTATTCATAATCTGGTGAGAGAGTGGGACAGACCCTCACCAACAAGATGGAAGCATATTAAAGCAAGACTACAACAAATAAATGTCCCCAAAACATTGATAGGTAATCTGAATAGGTTAAAAGACCTTGGATCAAGTCTCGTATGTGTCATAACTGAGCACGCCATCGCCCCCGGCAGCAGCGTCTCTGAAGAGAAGAAAGGAGAGAATAAACGGCAAGCCTCATCCACGTGTCTCTAAAATACGCAAATGGCTAACATATTAAGTAAAAGCTATTATGGCACTTCTAACACCACCTCCTATGGTGGCGTTAATAGACTGTACAGAAGTGTTTACGATGTAAGGAAAAAAGATGTTGAGCGGTTTTTACGGGAACAGGATGCTTATACACTTCATAAACCGGTGAAAAAAAGGTTTAAAACGGCCAAGACAATCGCGGATTCGATTGACTCTATTTGGCAAGCGGATTTAACAGACATGCAAAGATATTCACTGTACAATGACGGATACCGCTACATCCTATTCATAATAGATGTATTCTCTAGATATATGTGGCTAATTCCCCTTAAAAATAAACCGCATGAAACAGTTGCTAAAGCGACCAAAATGTTGATGTTAAAAAAAGAAAGGGTTCCTGGCTATTTTTGTATGGATATGGGTAAAGAATTTATAGGTCCCCCTTTTCAGAACATGCTGAGAGAGTTTAATATCAATTACTAAACTAGCAGTTCTATACATAAGGCCTCTTTAGCTGAAAGAGTTCAACGTACCATAAAGGAGCGCATGCATCACTATTTTACACATAAAAACACATAGAGATATATAAACGTTCTCGGGTCATTGGCTTCATCATACAACCGTTTACACCACCGTACGATTGGTACAACGCCTAACGAAGTTTAAGAAAGAGGTGCGCTGCCAGAGGTGAGAAGAGATGGAGCATCGCCACCACACTCTACACATTTCAAAATCAATGATTATGTAAGGCTATCACGTTCGGGGAATAAATTCGCGAAGGGATTTGAGCAAGGATGTACACGTGAGATTTTTAAAGTTCGTGCTATGAGACCTAAAGTTGAAATGATGATGTATTACGTTGAAGATTTGAATAGGGAAGAGATCGCTGGAGGCTTTTACTGCGAGGAGTTGCAGAAAGTGACATTTAATTTAGGAAAAACTGTTTAAAATTGGAAAAGTTTTAGGCAGCAAAGGTTCAGGAAAGAGAAAAATGTACCTGGTGAAATGGCTGGGTTACCCAAAAAAGCTTCAATACCTATATAAAAGCTGCTGCAATAATGAAGCTTAAGCAGTATGCAACATGGCGCCTAGCCACTTCTATGTCACACTCCCGTCCTCTTCTTCTCTCTCTGTACATCCTAACAACACCTTCGCCAACTTTGTGACAGAACTCCACGGACCCATTGAATTGGAGCGTGATTCGTATGAGGTGGGCTTATGTGAACTCGAGTTAGTCTCCAAATTTTTAACTCTTGAAACTGAGCAAATCATATTTCTGATCCTTAGAAAAATCAATGAGTGCGAAAAATTAGGCATAACCTTAGACAATACCTTGCGTTCAGTCCTGTTCGGTGAGGAACGGTACTATAGGACTAATGTATCGCTAGGAATCGGGCATTATGATACAGCCATGGACATTGTGAAGGGGTTAAACAAGAGTCTTGAAAAGTCGTACCTGACAAACGATTTACTTTTTGAAGTCGTAAACATAGACACGCCTGCATGCATATTGAAGTCAAAGTCAACGCTTAGTAGAAATATTAAAGATAAAGAGCTGTTCATAATTGTGGCTTAGGGCCGATATAGCGCAGCTCTCCAAAGAGATACCTTTCACGAGGCACAGCATGACTTGTCCAGCTTAATATATTAATTGAAGATGGAGAAATTAGGTGAAAGTTCACCGCCCGCAGACATGTGCTATATTTACAGCAATATCGTAGAGCACCAATTTGTTGGGGACATCCAGGCGCGCCTGCTGCGCATTGCACACATCCCCAACCATAGAGGGAAAAGTTTGAGCATTACATATGACAAGCCCCATTATGTGAATGTTGCGACTAATCTATTAACCAATATCTCGATATATATAAGAAAGATTGAGGGAAAAAATTTCCCATTCGGTGATGGGAGCTTAACAGTGAAACTACACTTTCGCCGTTTATAATTACTCGAAGGCCAATCACAGTCTACCGAGGAGTGAGATGCCAGCGTGGGAGTGGACTTGGATCCATTTTTTCATCCATACTACGCACCGCTGTCCCACTGTTGAAGAGGGATGCCAGGTACCTAAGGCGGAAGGCGTTACAAACAGGTTTTAACGCGGCAGAAGAGATAATGGGCGGAACTAAGCATAAAGAATCTCTAAAAAACATTTAAAACGTACACGGGATGAAATCATCAAAGATGCAAAGAGAAAAATGCGTGGTGGCGGAAAGAAGAGATCTGCCAGGAAGAAGGGGTTCCCATTACGTGGCGCTAAACGTAAAAGGTAATCAAAAAAGAAGTGCTCTAAACGTATGAAACCTATGGCTGATCATTTTTTAACTGATATAAGCTGAAGACACTACTCTCACGAATCATAGGCTGACTAATACTTGTCGAGGGAGGTGGCACTATTTCTGACTCGTCATGGCGCGTTTCATCCATCCTTGTAGTTCACAATGCTGTAAATCGGAACTGTCCCTCTATGATACGCCCCCCTACTCAGGTCTCTATTGAGCATAGCGTCTTTATTGCAATTAACCCATTAAACACAATTAGTTCGCCGAGTGCCCCTATAGAATTCGTGATACCAGCTCAGGCCCTTACTTTTTTGACCCGAGCTGCATGCACATGTACGCTAAACTAGGTATAGCCCATTCTGATGGAACGGACTGCGATGATAGTTACTCTCCCTACCGCCGAGGGATATTATCATACTTAAGATGAAAATGATATAAAGGATAAATTTAAAAATTCTGAAAAAAAGATATACGAATGTTTTGGACGTCTTCATACAGATTTCACATTCCAGGAGAAACTGTTTATGAACGGGGTGGATATGAAGTTGAAGCTTAACCGCACGATTCCTGAGATCTGCATAAATCTGGGTTCTGATCAAGAAGAGGGCGCGAAACCCGTTGTGATTCACATCATGTTCGCCAAAACAAATAGAAATTGAGAAAGGCTTAATACACGCCACAGTAAAATACCCAATTAACAGGGTACAGATCAAACTATACACGGTGCCCGCCGGGTTGGCCTCGAAGCAACTAGAAAACGTGGCCCTTGGAGTCCTACTTTAAAGGATATTAATTGGAATGCAGGACCACGCCTCGACGAATGGAAAATATAAAAAGAGTGCCTTTAAATTCGAGAATTTCGGCCTTAAAAATATTACTCTATACATAAATGGCATCACTTTGGGAGGGACCATGATTATGGACTACTCATCAGACGCTGTGTTCCCGACCCGCTCTGAGCGAGAGCATTATAGTAGTCTGGCTCATAATACAGGCACCTGTGACGAACTTGGGTTTGGTGTAACGCAGAAAGAATTTGTCGAAGAATTTAACATTTATTAATTTGATATTACGCCTGACTTGTCTGCTGGCGCAAATACGCATTTAAGTCCACAGAAGAGTGGGGATATCTTAGTTAGGTTGGAATTTGCTAAGCCTATAGACGCGCCTATAAGTATACTCGTGTACCTCGAATCACAGGCACTAATAGATGTTGATCGTTTCAGGGACGTGGTCACAGACTTTCAAAATGAATGCGAATATACTCCAGAGAGTAATGAAAAGTGACCGTTTCACACGCTCCAAATTTATTGGCGTGTTTGCGAAGAATGAATTATTGAAGTTGCCATGTACGAGAGATTGGTATAGCTTTATCGTTAACACCGACATTGTGGGGGGTGAGGGGATTCATTCGTTTGCAATCTATTTTAAAAATAGGGAAATAATGTACTATTTTGATTCACTTGGCTCTCAGCCCTGGAATGATCCTGTTATAGTAAAATTAATCGAGCAGATACATGTACCTGAGATTGTATGGAACCCATACCGTTTTCAAGAATATTATAGCGAAACGTGCGGCTTGTATTGCATTTCATTTCTCCTCCACATGTCACGTGGGAAGGGATTTATAAATTTTTTAAACTTATTCGATTTGTGCGAAACAGAGATGAATGATAAAAGTGTATGCAGACAGATAAAAAGAAGGTTCCCATATGTTAGCACCCGCTGTATTGTGTAAAGGTGTATATCTATATTGTGTAAAGTTGTATATACATTTGTAACTGTAAAATGTAGCCATTAAGACTTATTTAACGCACACTGGTTCTTCTTTGTACATGTTTTCTACCATTTAATAAATGAAAATACAATGTGTTTTGTTCTTAACCTCAAAAATACATTAGTTCCTCGATGACCTGGCACTCGCTGGACCGGATGTGAGCCAACACCTCGACTTCTGTATTCAGGTCACTGGTTGGTTGTGCGGAGAAGCATCCATATCATTTATTCCCCTTTCATCAAACGTAGCTATAACACGATCAAGTTCCGCATCGGTCCTATAAGGTTAAGTAAAAATAAAGAGCTACAATAAGAGAAAATGACACGAATTTAAAAAAATCATAATAAAAAAGCAGATAATTCTTAAAAGTTTTGGTAATTTAAAAATCCTACTGCGGTGCTGAATTATCGAGAAAAATATTATTAAAACTCCACCATATATATATATATATATATATATATTATATATATATATATATATATATATATATATATATATATATATATATATGCCGAAATAATCACGATGGAAACAGACAATAATTAAAAACATAATGGGATTAATTTTTACGTTGTAGAAAAATTCAGAATAAAGCTAGGTTAGACTAACAGCAAATTGTAGCCATAAGCAGATATCCTGACAGTTTTCGAGTGCTAAGACATCGTCTGCCTGCAACGGGACTCGAGCCCTTTAAGACTTATTTAACGGACACTGGTTCCGCTTTGTACATGTTTTCTACCATTTAATAAATGAAAATACAATGTGTTTTGTTCTTAACCTCAAATATACTGGGTTGGCTGTGCGGAGAAGCATCCATATCATTTATTCCCCTTTCATCAAAAGTAGCTATAGCACGATGAAGTTCCGCATCGGTCCTGTAAGGTTAAGTAAAAATAAAGAGCTACAATAAGAGAAAATGCCACGAATTAAAAAATTATAATGAAAAGGCAGGTAATTCTTAAAAGTTTTGGTAATTTAAAAATCCTACTTCGGTGCTGAATTGTCGAGAAAAATATTATTAAAACTCCAACATATATATATATATATATATATATATATATATATATATATATATATATATATATATATATATATATGCCGAAATAATCACGATGGAAACAGACAATAATTAAAAACATAATGGGATTAATTTTACGTTGTAGAAAAATTCAGAATAAAGCTAGGTTAGACTAACAGCAAATTGTAACCATAAACAGATATCCTGACAGTTTTCAAACGTAAGATTAGCTGGGTATGCTCTGCTCCGTCTGCCTGCAACGGGTCTTGAATCCGCAGAAAAATCAATCTTAATAGTTTTTAATATTTCTAAAATCCTACCTGTACAAGAAATGTACAAATAAAAACACACCATATATATATATATATGCCGAAATAACCCGAAGGGAAGAGTGAATTAAAAATATTTGAAAATGCGTTTATTGCGGCCTTTTACGGTTAGGTTATATTGTTATAAACGAGAAAGAGTCCTGGCCGATATATATATATATATATATATATATATATATATATATATATATATATTATGTTCCGGTTAGGTTATATTATTATAAACTGGGAAGAGTCCTGGCCGATATATATATTATGTCCCGGTTAGGTTGTATTATTAAATACGAGAAAGAGTCCTCGGATTAATTTTTCTTTGTAGGAAAACTCAGAATAAAGCTAGGTTAGGCACTTATAAGTTACGACTGAATGAGCCGCAGAATAGAGTTATTTACATTTTAATAGCGTCTTCATTGAACGGTTCTTGCATTTCTTCACAATTTTCCGTAACAATCTGGGTAGATAAAAGTTCCTCTCGATCTACAACACTGAAAATTAGAGGCGTTGCATGAGCATAAAAACCTTGAGCTTCAAACAGATCGGGGGAGTCGTGCAGCTGGCTCATGGCTGGTATTTCAAAAACACTAAGCGCAAAAATGATTGAACTGAGGGTCTGAGATGAGCTGCACCATTTTATAAAGGGGGCTTGTGACCAACCCACAGAACACAATCGCTAGCTTCCTATTGGCTAGCGGTGAAATTTGGGCGGATATTGACGCATAGGCCTGCATAGCGGCCAAACAGAGGTCCTGGCATCCGCCCACAGGGCTGTGTTTGGTTGCTCCGTGAAATCTGGGGCGTGTCAGATATCCCCATTCGTGGAGAGACGAGAAACGCTTTGTTTTTTTATTTTGTATTCGACAGAGAGAGAGAGCGAGTTGAGATTGGAATGTGAAACGTTTTATGATGCCTGAAACATAAAAGTGGAAGATTGTTAATTACCCATGAAGAAAGCCGCTGTAAAATTTCCACGATGCAATAAATCTATTTAAAAATAACAGCTGCGTGCTGGTCGCGGTTGATTAGCCCAAAGTTTACGATCTCGAGAGAATGGAAATAAGAATGACCCGACGCTGGGCTGCATAATTTAATGATTAACAACATATATATATATATATATTTGAGAAAAGTTCAGAATGAAAGTGATAGGTTGTTTATAACCAGTAATTAAATTTTTGTTGTAGAAAGACAAGAAAAACTATGATTAGCAGAGATATATTTGGTACAATTCGCGTATGTTTGAGAGATACACTAAATTGCGAGTCAATTGCTGGTGAAGTTTTAATCTTTATGATCTCGAAATAAACTCTTTCGGAAAGAAGTTTACTTATTGGAATTTTAAATTGATATTATCTATCGCTTCCACCAAACTCCACAATTTTCAGAACGATATTTAATATAATTATATATATATATATATATATATATAATATATATATATATATATATTATATATATTATTTTTCCATAGATATTTATGTCCTTCTGTTGTTCAGCTAATTACATCGTTTAATTAGGAGATGTTTAGGAAGGTGTTTGCTTATATCGCTTTTACCTTTCTTCCTTTTCCTCCTTTATCATATTCCCTTTCTATTTATTCATTTGTGTCCGAAATGTTCATTCTGATGAATGTCAATCTTTACACTCCACCTTAGATCTACTTTTAAACGGAGATATATATATATAAAGGAGCGCGCGAGAGAGAGATCCATGCTAGGGCGCTCTGGGTACCCCTACCAACCGTGGAAAGATGTTTACACGAATTTTCAGATGAACTTTTTTCCGGAATTGTACATATATAGGCTCGCCTTTGCTTTCCGCCCGAATTGTTCATTCTGGCGAAGGTCAAGCTTTAAATTCCACCTTAGACCTACTTTTAGACGGGGAAATATATATATATATGAGAGAGAGAGAGAGAGAGGGAAATAAACAAACAGATAAACAACATGATCAAGTGTTGCAATACAGTTTAACGGGATCCCCTGGTTGCCCCTACCAACCGTGGAAGGATGTTTACACTCCACCTTAGACCTACGGTTTAACACGGATCATTAGGTCACCCTGGCTACCAACCGCGGAAGGACGCACCGCCGCCGGGTCTCGAACCCGCCTACACTCCACCTTAGACCTACAGTTTAACGCGGTCGCAGCAGCCCGACGCATATAATCGCAATATTTTATGGGCGTATAGACGTGTGTGTACGTGCCAAACGAGGTATACACTGTGCCAACTGGCTGATTATGCCTGGAGGCACTGACTGATAAAGAGACTGGCTGATTAGGGGCCTTATAAGTTATAAGACAACGGCCGGTCGGCTGAAGTCTATATGCGTTTGGCTCCTGTCAAGCAAACACCTCCCCTCCTCTCTTTCTCCTTCTCCTCTCTCTTAGGGGGGTGAGGCCGTCCCAACTTATCCCCAAAGAGCTCTCCCCCAGCGGGAGTTCATTGCAACTTGGGGGATAGGGAGTTCATTGCAACTTGGGGGATAACTCCGCCTCCAAGTTGCTTTCCCCCTTTTTTGCTCTTCCAGCAACCCTCTCCCTCTTTAGGGGAGTGCCTTGCAACAAGGGGGAAAGGGGGTTGGCACTGGCACTATGGGTGCCTTGCGAAAAAGGGGAGGGGGTGGGGGGTTGGCATTCTTGCAGCATTGATCAACATTTGCAATTGCATTGCACTCTCCCATTTTGCGACCACACTACTTACATATTAAGAGAGAACCAGGGAAGGTTTTTGTAACACACTCGCACCTCTTGGTCCCCCCCGTAGCGAGGGATTGGGAGGGTGTCCACTAAATGGCTAGGCTAATCTGCACAAAATTTAGTCACCTTGGGGAACCAGGGAAAGATTTAGTAAAACATGCACTCCTGTTACCTCCACTTAGTTTGTGTTTTTTGGGGCATTTGCTGCGCAAGGCGCAGTGGGCATTCTAATACACTATATATATATATATTACGGTGTCTAAGGCATAGAGTGAGAAATTCAAAAGCAATGTTTTACATCGGCCAGGTCGAATTATCATGCCACCTCATGTAAAGACTCTATATATGAAGTTTTATCACTATAGCAAAATATTTAGGACTTGCCCAATGCAATCAAAGTTGGGAAGCAAATGTTTTGTGTCGATGATTAGTTTATGGCGACGGTGTGCCTAGTGTACTGGTTTTATTTCAAGCTATGTTTGGATTTGTGACATCGCAACCGTTTTGAAATATGTTGTTAGTTTAACCTTTCAGCATATCAATTTTTTTGTGTTTCAGTTTTAAGTTTTCTTGTGGTTGTGAGATGTATTTTAATTTATTGCGTAAGCCTTATGTTTAACACTTCAGGTTTGTATGTAATATTCATTTTAACTAAATTTATTCTTAGACTACGGTTACAGGTGCACATCGCGATAAGAAATTATCAGGACAATTTATATCGACTTGTTATGGTGTTTTATTTTTTTTGCCTTGGAATAATTACCTATATAACGACGAGTAAGACATTTGCTGCTAATTCATTAATATTATCAGTCCAATAAAGTGAATGTTTTTATTCAGTCACTATTTCAGATATTTAATTATTTTTTTCTACTTTACAGGTAAAATGGCGGAGGCAACAAGAAAGAAGACAGAGATTTGGTTGATTGGTGGTACAGAAGACCACTTTCATCCTTCTAAGCTACCTTCACGTGGTGAGGTTTTAAAAGTGTTGTTCGATTTTCATACACCTAAGAAATTGAAGTTGGATGAGAGCATAAAGGAAACTGTTGCAATGATTCTTCCAATTTGGGAACAAGCACGGATACCAACAAGGGCGAAGAATCATGTCTGGGATCAGCTACGACGTCTTCACAAGGAATGGCAAAACCTCAAGAAGCGTATATCAAGAATGTCAACAACTGAAGAGAGAAATCGTGAAACTTTCAAAAATTTATTGGATGATCTCTTTGATATTGCACATCAAGATGCCATGACTATGATAAAGATAAAAGAGGATAGACAGTTTCTGAAAGCTCAACGTGAAAAAGGACGACGTGGTTTCATGTCAGGCATTGATGTTAACCTCGCAAAGCAAGAGGCCAAGGCCTTACAAAGATCAATAGCTGTTGCAGATCGTGAGGAACGGGTTCGTGCAGAAACAGACAGAGTGAATGAGGTTGCAGTTCTTGAATCGTCAAGTGAAAAATCTTCACCTTCAGACACTACCGAAAGTGAAGCTGAGCTATCAACATCTTCAGGTCCGCCGCAGCGACGGAAGGGAACCATCTCTGTAGTTACGCAGGATGTAGCAGCAGCTTTAGATCACACAAAAACAAGCAGCAGGAATGCATCATACATTTTCTCTGCTTGGCTGCATTTACATCCAATCAGTTTAAAGCACCAGTTGGTGAACTTATGATTAGTCCATCTGCAATACACCGAGCGAGGAGAGATAGACGTGCAGCCTTAGCATCTGAGATCAGAGAATCTTTCAACCCGCAAGTGCCACTAACTTTGCACTGGGATGGGAAGATAATGGCCGACTATACAGGAAATGAGCGAGAATCTGTGGATCGTCTTCCGATAATGGTTTCTGGGAAGGATATAACCAAGCTACTTGCTATACCCAAACTGCCATCAGGCACAGCTGCAGTTATGGCAGAAGCTTGCATGGCTGAGATCAGAAGCTGGGGTCTTGAACAGAGAATTGTAGCTATGTGCTTCGACACAACGGCATCTAACACAGGTTTGAAAGGTGGTGTTTGTATGAAACTTGAAAGTGAGTTAGAGAAGGATCTTCTAAACCTTGCCTGTCGACATCATGTGTCTGAAGTTGTTTTAGTAAAGGTGTTTTCGCTACATGATGCTGCTAAGTCTCCAAATATTGATATCTTTTTTCATTTTCTCAACTTTTGGCCAAAGATTGACCAAACAAAATATCGCACGGCTCTGGAGGATGCCGAAGTAGCAGAGCGCATTGAAGGAGTTAGAGGAACTGTTATAAATTTTGCCATACAGCAACTGAACACTAAACATCCCAGAGACGACTACGAAGAACTTTTGGAACTGACAGTCATCTTTCTAGGAGGAGAACCACCGAAAGGAATAAAGTTCAGATACCCAAGAACATTTCACCGAGCGCGTTGGATGGCACGTGCAATATATGCTATCAAGATGGCATACCGTACGATTCAGCGCCGCCACTTCAGCGCCGCCATTTCAGCGCCAGGCCACTTCAGCGCAAGACTATTCAGCGACGGGCCCTTTCAGCGCCCGCCACAATAGTTTCAAGACAACTCAATAAAATGTGCAGGCTAAGGATCGATATATCTAAAGAAAATAATTAATTCAATTTTTTTATTTTAAAGAATTTATTTAATTACAGTAATTTATTTTAAAAATAATATTTATTTAAGAGATTGATTTATTTAATTCAAAATTATTAGTAAAAACATTCTATTTAAAATTGTCTAAAACAAAGGGTTAGCTTTCATTTTAGTTTGATAAATTGTGCCCAATTGCACGCAGGTACTCTACTTCATTTCTGTTCCCATATTCAGAAACAATTCTGGTACTTTTGCATTATCCTCCCAACACTAATTTTTTTTTATAATGGAAGGAAAATAAAGGGTTCACAAATTCTGAAATAAAAAAAGGAAAAATGATATGTGTTGGGAGCAAAATATTCTGAAATTACATCATTAGTTATATGAATAAATATTCCTAACATAACCTAACCTAACCTAACCTAACTTGAAGCCGGCTGACTACGGCTAACGCCTGCGGCGGGCTGTTTTTAACCTAACCTAACCTAACCTAACCAAACCTAACTTAACCTAATCCCAACACTAATTTTTTTTATAATGGAAGGAAAATAAAGTACCATTACCAAAACCAAACCAACATTATACAAAGTTAATAACAACAAGTAATGTTAATAAAACAAGTAAAGTCAAAACAAGTATAGTCAATAAAAACAACAGAGAAAATGACCGGCGCTGAAAGGGCCCGTCGCTGAATAGTCTGGCGCTGAAGTGGCCTCGCGCTGAAATGGCGGCGCTGAAACGTCGGAGCTGAAGTGGCGGCGCCGAGGTGGCCCATCCCCATCAAGATGTGTCTTTTTAAAAACCAGTTTCCCATTCAACAGCGTCAAAGTATAATGAGGGCATCTCGACAATCATACTCTCAAACGATATGGAAGCACTTAAATCGAGTGGCACTATTCACAACTACGGTGTACATCAAGCACTGGTTTTCCTGTCCATCACCAAATGAAGCCCCACGAAACGA
This sequence comes from Bathynomus jamesi, assembly GCA_023014485.1. Classification (NCBI taxonomy): domain Eukaryota; kingdom Metazoa; phylum Arthropoda; class Malacostraca; order Isopoda; family Cirolanidae; genus Bathynomus; species Bathynomus jamesi. The sequence goes on from JAJOZX010000021.1 coordinate 2,729,962, forward strand.
TCTTCAATTCTTGAAGGCGCTGCACAGTTACCCAGATAAGGAAGTCTTGGAGGTCGCCTTCACGGCATTTTCTCGACATCTTTGGTATCTGTCTGAAACATTGGTGGGTCTCAGTCTTTTCGATGATTCAGTCACCGTCGATGAAAAACGACTCATGGTCCAGAATATGCGCAAGATTCAAGGATCCGATGAACCTCCAAAAAGACACCCTCCTGTACATGATCCGGGGGATTGATCCCTCTTCAAAATCACTACACGACTTTTATACCACTTCCACCAAGAACCTTTTCCAGATCCTTGAAATGGATAGAGCATTTTTAGACCTTGACCCGCAACAATGGGAGGCAGAGAAGTCATATAATGAGGCAAAAGATGTCGTTTCAGCCCTACGAGTGAGTAATGACTTGGCAGAAAGGGGAGTTATCCTCATGCAGTCTTTCAATGAATCACTGGTCAGAGATGAACAGCAGAAACAATTCGTCCTACAAATGGTTGAGTACCACCGGAACAAATTTCCAAAAGCTCAAAAGCAGTAAATACGACAATTATATAGTGTTTCTCTTTCTTTTAATATAATATTTGATTGTTAAGGCATTCATTTTGTACCATTCATTTCGAAAATTGTAATATTGCTAATTTTGTCTAATTGTATAATTTTCCTAAGTCTTGGGCAAGTCCTAAATTTACTCCAATTCTTCTAAAAATTGGCAAATATCATTTTTTTCTTTAGTGGAACCCAATAAGAACCTGGCCAATATAAATTTCAAAACTTCATAAAATAGACACACCCTAATATATATATATATATATATATATATATATATATATATATATATATATAACCTTACCTTACAACCTTACAAAGGTTCCGCGCGATGATTTCTCATTTCGCGAAGGTCAAGCTTGTCGCCCCTCCTCTCGATTTGTCCTGGTGAAGTAGTGAGTTCGATTCTTGCGCTCTCCACCTCACATAGCCAGGTACGCCCGACTCATCGGGGATTGTTCTGAGCCAGGCGTCTAGTCTTCTTTTGAAGATTTCCACTGCAACTCCCTTTGTGTTTGTTAGGTCTTTGGGCAATTGATTAAACCGTTTTGGTCCTCTCACTACAAAACTATTTTCTTTCAGGGTTAAGGATGTTCCTGTCTCGCCTTCAATTTGGGAATACGACACAGTCTACCGCTTCTACTTTCCACCGTTGTTTGGGGAGTTATGGGATTCAGAGTAAGATTAGGGACTAGTTTCTCCATTATTTTCCAAGTGTAAATAATGGTGTATCTCTCTCTTCTCTCTTTCCAGTGAATATAGGTCTAGTTCTCGTAACCTTTCCCAGTAATTTAGTTCTTTGCACCCATTGATCTTGGCTGTAAAGCTTCTTTGGATCCCCTCCAGCTGTCTAATGTCTTCTTTTTTATATGGGGATGTTAGGACCGAGCAGTATTCCAATTTGGGTATTATCAGGGTTTTCAGTAAAGGAATCATTACATTCCTATCCCTTCGTTTAAAGGTTCTCAATATCTGACCCGTTATTCTCTTTGCTCTGTTTACTGCTATCTTATTTTGTGTTTCAAATTTCGCATCATCTGTCATTACAACCCCTAAATCTTTTGCTCTGGAATTTCTCTGAATTTCCTGTCCATTTGGGGTATAATATTCCATGGACTTTAGGTCTTCTCTTTTTCCGTACCGTAATAGCTGAAATTTCTCGGTGTTAAACTTCATATTGTTGTCTTCTGTCCACTTGTAGATTTTGTTTATGTCGGTTTGTAGAGATCCAATGTCTTCTGGGTTTCTTATTTTTCTTGATCTTTGTGTCATCCGCAAAGGATGTTACTGTGCTGTCTCTGGTAACGTCCTCATCTATGTCAGTTAGCATGATTATGAAGAGTAGTGGAGCTAATACTGTTCCTTGTGGTACCGAGCTGAGGACCTCTGATTCTGATGAAGATACTCCTTGTACTGTAACGACTTGCCTCAGCTCACTAAGGAAATTATATATCCATTTCCCTACTTTTCCTGTTATTCCCATATATTTCAGTTTATGTATTATGATTCCGTGGTCACACTTGTCAAACGCTTTAGCAAAGTCTGTGTATAGTACATCATAGTTTTCATTACTTTCAAGTGAATCAATAATGTTGTAGTAGTGTTCCATTAACTGTGATAGGCATGATCTGCCTCACCGAAACCTGTGTTGGTTATCATTGATTTTTTTCTGAGTTTCCAAAAAGGCAGATTTTCTGTCTAACTATTCTTTCAAATATTTTAGTGAGATGAGATGTAAGCGACACTGGCCTATAGTTTTTGGCCTCGGATCGATCTCCTCCTTTATATATTGGGACTATGTTCGCGCTCTTCAGGATGCCCGGTATTTCTCCCGTGTCTAATGATCGTCTCCATATCCAGTATAGGGGCTCAGCGATTGCATTCTTGCAGTTTTTGATCAGTGTGGTATTCCATTTATCTGGTCCTGCCGCTGAGTGTGTTTTTAGTTTCCCTCTGGCTTGTGTAATATCATCCGTCGTAAAGTCAAAATCCGTTATACTTTCCCCTTGTGGTTCTTCTTCAAAGAACGCGTTTCTATCGCATATCAATTTGTCAGTTTTTGGGATACTGAAAGATGATTCATACTGAGCTTTTAATATTTCAGATACTTCTGTTAGATCATCAGATAAATCTCCGTTCTCAATTTTTAAAGGTCCGATAGTCGCATGGTTTTTCGACTTTCTTTTTGCGAAATTATAGAAGTACTTTGAGTTAGCCTTTATCGCTTCTATAGCGTCATCTTCTTTTTCTGTATGCTTCTCGATTAGTTCCTGTATGACGACATCGATACTTTGTAGTTTATCATTTAATATTTTTCTGATGTTGTTATCTTTACAATTATTTAATTTTGCAGTCACTCTTTTCCTCTTTCGGAACAATGCCCTCTTTTGTCTTTCGAACCTCTATTTAACACCCAAATTAGAAGGGAATAATCTACTCGGCGGTTTATTCTGTTTGCACCCGAAATTATATAAAGTATCAGTGAATCCGTGCATATAAATTGTAATGTGAAATTCATTAAACTTAAGAAAGTGCAATACAGTTTACATAATTTATCACCAATTTTAACATATATATTCAAAACAAAATACGGTTGGCATTCGAGAAAGTTTGAAACAAAGCAGGAAAAAGGTCATAAAACGCAAAGGTCAGAAAACCCTCGAAATACCCTCGACCATCGAAAGGAAAGAAACAGGAATAAAAATAAATTAATAAAGAATTTGTGTGGATATTTTTTCTTACGCTAATTAAGGAATAACATGGATATGGATCCAAATTCTCACTTAATCTGTAATAACAACGGAAAGCCTAGCGATTAGATGTGATTTCTAACAACGATTAAACGACTTTAACTGCATGAATTGGAATGATAGGGAAATAACTTGTCTCGAACGCGAAACACGTTTTGGGGATCAAATTTCTATGTGGCGCGCGTAAACAGATCGTAAATTCTTTCGCGGTCTTTAAAGAAATGGAGACAGCAGACTCCAAAGTTACAAAAAAGAATGAAATAATGGGGAGACATGGGTCCGGAATGGTCCCAACGAAAAACAGCGTGGATGAGAGAGAAGACGAAATAACGAATAACAGCATAATAACGAACAACAATTTAATAACAAATAACGATATAAACAATATAATACGGAAGGAAGACATAGATGAAAGGAAAGAAATAAGTAAAAGTGGCGAAGTAGACAAACGGTCCAACGAGCGAAATGATAAAAAGATAATAACTAAAAACGTAGAAAATAAACAGCCAAAGAAAAATAATGATAATGCCAAAACTAAGAACTTGGAAAATAATAAGAAAGAAAGCAGAAGCGTAGAAAATATCGTATGCAAATATTACGCGAAAGGAAACTGCAGATATCGGGATGGGCAATGCATATATGCACATCCCACATTATGCAAAATGCATTACACAAGTGGATACTGCAAGTTTGAAAGAAATGCATGTTCCACCATCTTACGGTCTGCAACACTTATGAAAAATATGGGAGTTGCAAATACGAAAAAAAATGCCGATACCACCACCCTCAAAGGAACGCAACGAAGGAACAGAAAAAAACGAACATCAAAGAAGAGTGGCAATTTTTTAGACGCAGCCAACACACTTCAGCTGCTAAATGCTCGGAGGACCACAAGGCAACGAAACCGGCACCCCCATTGGAAAACAAATCGGAACCACCTGTATGCGAAAAAGAAAGAGAAAAAATAAAAATAATCCTAGCCAACATACAGGGCCTTAAATCAAACCATTCCACGAACAAAGTTGCATACCTGAAAGGACTCATGCAAGAAGCCGGAGCAGACTTTGCATTCCTCACGGAAACTCATCTAAAAGACTGCCAGGCGAACTGTGAAAATTGTGAGTCCTGTATTGACAAAAAAGAAATACAAATTGACAACTATAACATCCTCCGAGCCGACAGAACAGTGAGACGTAAAGGAGGATGTGCTATTTACACACGCGAAAGGCACATAGCAGAAATGGCTATAAGTACCTCAAACAACTACGTAGAATGTGTAGCAGCAAAAATTGAAAAATTAAATATGGTACTAATTGTAATGTACAGACCCCCAAACACGCCAACCTCAAAATTTTCAGATTCCATTGCAGAGGTAAGAAACTTAGTAAAAGATCTACACTCTCCAACCACAAATATTTTTCTCTGTGGTGATTTTATTTTCCCATTTATGAAATATAAGAGGATAGGAAAAAATATATATATACACCAGGACAAGGGGGGCACACGAGAAAACCAGGAGCAGGTAAAAATGCTACTAGCTTAGCTGATGAATTTATGTTAACGCAAGAAATAACAGAAAACACACGAAAAAACAACTGCCTAGATTTGGTATTCACAAACAACAGTAATCTAATTGATAATGTAGAAATATCCCCAACTATGATATCAGACCACAACATCATTGAAATAACAACTAATATAAAGGCAACAGGAAAGTTAAAAACACGCACAACAGAAAGAAACAAATTCGAAATTTTTAATTTTTACTCCAAAGCTATAAACTGGGAAGATGTGACATCCAGCATGGAAGTAATAGATTGGAAAACCATTTTCGAGGCCAAGACAACGGAAGAGATGCTAATGACGTTAGAGGAGACGACGTTAGAAATTGTAGAAAAACATGTCCCAAAGATACAACAAAGAGGAAAGAGAAGCAGGTTCGAAAGACAAAAGAGGGCATTGTTCCGAAAGAAAAAAAGAGTGACTGCAAAATTAAATAATTGTAAAGATAACAACATCAGAAAAAGATTAAATGATAAACTACAAAGTATCGATGTCGTCATACAGGAACTAATCGAGAAGCATACAGAAAAAGAAGATGATGCTATAGAAGCGATAAAGGCTAACTCAAAGTACTTCTATAATTTCGCAAAAAGAAAGTCGAAAAACCATGCGACTATCGGACCTTTAAAAAATGAGAACAGTGATTTATCGGATGATCTAAGAGAAGTATCTGAAATATTAAAAGCTCAGTATGAATCATCTTTCAGTATCCCAAAAACTGACAAATTGATATGCGATAGAAACGCGTTCTTTGAAGAAGAACCACAAGGGGAAAGTATAACGGATTTCGACCTTACGACCGATGATATTACACAAGCCATAGGGAAACTAAAAACACTCAGCGGCAGGACCGGATAAATGGAATGCCACACTGATCAAAAACTGCAAGAATGCAATCGCTGAGCCCCTATACTGGATATGGAGACGATCATTAGACACGGGAGAAATACCGGGCATCCTGAAGAGCGCGAACATAGTCCCAATATATAAAGGAGGAGATCGATCCGAGGCCAAAAACTATAGGTCAGTGTCGCTTACATCTCATCTCACTAAAATATTTGAAAGAATAGTTAGACAGAAAATCTATGACTTTTTGGAAACTCAGAAAAAATTCAATGATAACCAACACGGGTTTCGGTCAGGCAGATCATGCCTATCATAACTAGTGGAACACTACAACAACATTATTGATTCATTTGAAAGTAATGAAAACTATGATGTACTATACACAGACTTTGCTAAAGCGTTTGACAAGTGTGACCACGGAATCATAATACATAAACTGAAATATATGGGAATAACAGGAAAAGTAGGGAAATGGATATATAATTTCCTTAGTGAGCGGCGGCAAGTCGTTACAGTACAAGGAGTATCTTCATCAGAATCAGAGGTCCTCAGCTCGGTACCACAAGGAACAGTATTAGCTCCACTACTCTTCATAATCATGCTAACTGACATAGATGAGGAAGTTACCAGAGACAGCACAGTAACATCCTTTGCGGATGACACAAAGATCAGTAGAAAAATAAGAAACCCAGAAGACATAGGATCTCTACAAACCGACATAAACAAAATCTACAAGTGGACTGAAGACAACAATATGAAGTTTAACACCGAGAAATTTCAGCTATTACGGTACGGAAAAAGAGAAGACCTAAAGTCCATGGAATATTATACCCCAAATGGACAGGAAATTCAGAGAAATTCCAGAGCAAAAGATTTAGGGGTTGTAATGAAAGATGATGCGAAATTTGAAACACAAAATAAGATAGCAGTAAACAGAGCAAAGAGAATAACGGGTCAGATATTGAGAACATTTTAAACGAAGGGATAGGAATGTAATGATTCCTTTACTGAAAACCCTGATAATACCCAAATTGGAATACTGCTCGGTCCTAACATCCCCATATAAAAAAGAAGACATTAGACAGCTGGAGGGGATCCAAAGAAGCTTCACAGCCAAGATCAATGGGTGCAAAGAACTAAATTACTGGGAAAGGTTACGAGAACTAGACCTATATTCACTGGAAAGGAGAAGAGAGAGATACACCATTATTTACACTTGGAAAATAATGGAGAATCTAGTCCCTAATCTTACTCTGAATCCCATAACTCCCCAAACAACGGTGGAAAGTAGAAGCGGTAGACTGTGTCATATTCCCAAATTGAAGGCGAGACAGGGAACATCCTTAACCCTGAAAGAAAATAGTTTTGTAGTGAGAGGACCAAAACTGTTTAATCAATTGCCCAAAGACCTAAGAAACACAAAGGGAGTTGCAGTGGAAATCTTCAAAAGAAGACTAGACTCCTGGCTCAGAACAATCCCCGATGAGCCGGGCGTACCTGGATATGTGAGGTGGACAGGGCAAGAATCCAACTCACTACTTCACCAGGACAACTCGAGAGGAGGGGCGACAAGCTTGACCTTCGCGAAATGAGAAATCATCGCGCGGAACCTTTGTAAGGTTGTAAGGTAAGGTTATATATATTATATATATATATATATATATATATATATATATATTATATATATATATATATATATATATATATATATCAGGTGTCCTACAAAAAATGCCCCTATTTCTAAATAAATGTTCTGAAGTAAAAAAAAAGGAATCTACAGTACAGTAAACACAAAGACAAACGCAAAAGGTACGTAGAACATAGGAGTTTATTAACCTCAGTTAAACAATATGTTCAGTGTAATCGCCATTTTTTCTAACACAATATTCAACTTTACAAAAATGTTTGACATAATTTTTGGAAGTAACGCAGCTGGGATATTGTTCATTAACTCATAAACTTTGGTCTTTAGGTCTTCAATGGTCTTAGGCTTGGTAGAATAGACCCCTGTTTAGTATGTAACACCACAAAAAAAGTTAGGGGGCGAGTTCAGGTAAGTACTGAGGGCATTCCAATGGCTCATGAAGGGAGATTAGTCGCCCCGAAAAATGCTTTCTCAAAAAGTTGTGAGTTCCACAAGCAGTGTGGGGAGGTGCTCCATCCTCCTGAAACTACTGTGAATCTGGGATAATGCAGTTACTTCTTTTAGGGGAAAAACTAATTAGTTGTAGTAAGTAGAAATGTTGTAGCATATGACGATGTGAATTCTGAGAAATCGTTACTAATTTATTCTCAAAGAAGTAGGGACCTACTAGACCATACCGCCCAACAGTGACCAACAGACAGTTAACATTAAAACACGCGCAAAACACAACACCACACTAATCAACATTTACTTCCCACCAGATAGTTCACCTCAGTTGCCAGCCAATTACAATCCACAGTTACACAATCTGGCCTCTCTCACTAATGTCATCTTAAGTTAGGAGGAGACTTCAACGCTAAAGACACTAGTTGTTACATTAGGGTGTGTCAATTTGGGAGGTGAAAATTAATTTTTGCCAATTCCTTCACTGAGGGGTTTTAAAAATATGTTTTTGGATGTGAAGAATTCAAATCTGCTATTATTTTTGTGATTGCTCAACACTTAGCTTGGTAAATCTACGTTTGATTAAAAAGCACATAAATTGCTCTCGGAAAACAACATTTATTAATTTTAGCTTCTCAAAATGTCAGGTAATGCTATAAAAATTTTAGTTTCTCTGCATAAAACATATCCTAGTAATCATAAAACATATCCTTGTAATCATAAAACAACATTAGAAAGTAATGACATCAGTAAAAAAAATATTTAAACAACAAGTTTCATCAAGTCTTGCTTTGATTCGTTCTTGGACATCAGCCGCCGACTTGCTTCTTGGCCTCTGATATAGCCCTCACGTTTCTCATGTGTATACACCCTGCCTGCTGCCTCTGTGACTTGGTTCACACACCTCTCTATTGACTGAGCATGACAGGGCCACTGTGGAACTTGCATAGGCTTGTCAAAGAACTTCTTTACTTCCGCTGTAGTCAGTTTACATGTCAAAGGAGGTTCAAATACCCCCTCAGACCAGTCTGTCAGCTCCAACACGGAAGAAGCACTGGGGTTGATGGAAGGTGTCTTCCTGGGACGTACAGAAAGATCTCCAAGTGTGTCATCATCTCCACCCCTCATGTCAACCATCTTTTGGACACCAGCTCTCCTCTCCTCACTGTCATCTGAGCACAAGAGTGTCTGGATTATCATTTCGCTGAATGCATACCATGCTGAGCGCTTGATGGTTGGCAAAACAACATCCACTACAGCCTTCTTTTGCAGCCTAACTAGCCGCAGCTGAAACAAGATGTGGCGTGGGCCTTCCACCCAAGAGTGTTTTACTTTGATGTTGAACCAACAGGGGTAGTACACACCAACAATGTATTCCACTATCAGTCTTAAGTTGTTGAGGGTTTTGCTTTTAAGGCCATGTTTTGAAACCCATATGCGACAAAGCCTGTTTGCTGTTGTCAACCACCTTGAATGGCTCACTGGACCAATTTCAAGAAGGGCCAGATCTGTGGGAAGTTCTCCTGTCCTTATGGCCTGTGTGATCCTATACCCGTACGCTTGATCAGTAGAGAGATCCTTTACGACATTGTCACCCAGTGAAGTAAGAGGCTCTCCAATTGAGAGTTTGGTGAATGAAGGAGCAATTTCAAGTTCGGTTGCAGTGTCTAGCATCTTGCCAATGTTACCTGTCCACTTGTTGTTAGACAAGGTCTTCCCATCCAGTGCTGTGATCAAGTGTCGCAGGGGTAACTCGTTAGAGTGGAGGGCACAAACCAACCAGATCAGCTTACGGCAAAGCTTGACCTCTACCCAATGCATGGAACCACCCTCCCAGCCAGTGTTAACATTTGTAGAATCACCTCCAATGGCCTGCAGGCTTTTATCAATGCCCTTCTTCTTCATAAAATCTACAAGATTATCAGCAATAACTTCAGCAGGTTTTTTTCTCGTTGAGCCTTTCTCAGGAGTGAAGTGGTAGAGATATCTTCCACCTGGCTCACTGCACACAGAATAATGCTCTTCTTTGATGATGCTGGGGAACTGACGATCTGAATTGTCTGCTTTCAGCATAACTTTAGTTGTATCTTGACGGCCGTCAAAGAAGATGCAGTCAATTTCACCCTTCTTACAAAGATCACCAAATTCCTGATCCAGGGATCTCATAACTTTTTCTTGGGCCCTCTTGACTTTATTGTGATCAACTGCAAGTCTCTTTTCTTCTTCAGTGATCAAGCCAGCATCCATAAAAGCAGCAGTGGTGATGGCAGCTGTGGCACTCAGGCCAACACCATATCTGATGCTATGCATAGCAACATTAGGTATTTCTAATGTGTTGTACTCTGGCTTTTTATTGGAAGTTGAAGAGGTGCTTGGTATTTCTAATGACACTTCATAACTTCCATCCTTTCCATCTTGAGCATCAGCTATTTGTTTTTCATTTTCATCATCAGAGAAAATTATTTCATTTGATGGCATTGAAACATCCTGCTTACTTGTCTGCTTATATTCAGCAAGCCTTCTTCTTTCGTCTTCTTGCCGCTTCTGGTTTTTGACTTGTCTGTTGTGCTCAGGTTGATCTGGCAAGCCAATCTGATGTGGTCCAATAGAACCAGACTTGTCTCTCTGACCTTTAATGATAGCAAGTTCCTTCACATGGATCTTCATCTCCCTAGGGCATGTACAGTTAATGTGAGTTTCGTTTTTGCAACCAGCATCTGTAAGACAGCCAAATTCAGAGCAGAGAACAATTTTACACTTGCAACTGAGGATGTCAAAAAGCTTGTCAAGTTTTGCAATGAAAGCCTCTTTGACATGTAGCTTTCCTCTCCCAAGAGATATGTTTTTGGCCTGCTCCCAGCTCTCTTGGATCTTGTTTAAGATTGTGACTCGTGAATTTACAACGGGGGCTACAAAAGAACTGTTTGCTCGTTCCCACTTTTCAAGCACTTTAGGGTAAATGTCCTTTGCAAGACTGGCTGCTGGGTAGTTTCTCACATCCTCACCACTTTGTTCTCTTAGCAGTAGCCCATATTTCAGAACGTCTCGCAGAGTTGGGAGTTCAGAGGGCAACAACTCTCTACCAGTTCCAATTAGGTTGCTCATATGTGTGAATGTCCCCAGTCTTGTCCTCCTTTTAGAAGCCATTGTAGGACAAAAAAGTCAAAAAAGTCACTATTTTTATGTAGCTTCTTACCAAGCAAAACTAAATTATATTAAATTAACAAAAATATCTTTAGAATTTCTAAGTCATGCTGCAACTTTTTAGCACCCCTCATATTTGGAATTTGAAAGTTGAAAAATTCGACACACCCTATTGTTACATGCAAAACCAAAGCAACACCAGAGGCGCCAACATAGCCATACAACTAAACAGCCTCTTCATTCTTAACAATACAGAAGAACTTACACATTTAGACATGAGGGGAACACAATTCATGGCAGCAGCGACAACTAACCCACAACACCCTTGCCACTACATGTACAATCATGCACCAACACCTCGCACCATTAAGGTAACACCAGAGAGACATTATAACCAAATACTCCATTCCATACCACGCCCCACAGACATCACACAGTACAGAAAACACATACACACACACCTAACCCACAAAGCACTGACACGACTCGGTCCGAATGCGGTCCTAGGTGCGAAGCCGCCACCCATTAACAGGTCAGAGAAGTAGTATAGCCGCAAAAGGTTAGAGTGTAGGAATGGTGCAATTTATTACGTAATGTTGCAATGTTGCAAAGGGGTCGGGGGTGTTGTGCACCATGTTGCAAAGGGTGGTTGCAAAGGGGTGGTTGGAAAGGGGGGTTGCAAAAATCCCTGCAAAGTGGGGTGGGGGATGCTGCAGGTGCAACAAGGGGGGTCATGGAACTTGGAGGCGGCGTTATCCCCCAAGAGAAAGGAGAGAAAGGAGGAGAGGTGTTCACCTGGCAGGAGCCAAGTTCATATTAAGACTTCAGCCGAGTAGGCGTTGTTTTATAGGCTCCTAATCAGCCAGTTGGCTTAGAAGGCGTAAATGGCTTGAGTTGCCAGATATCGCCATGTATTCAGGCTGACTTGCCAGTTTGTGCTATATATTTAATTAATTAATTCTAATCGAAGAATGAGTTGCCAGATACCATTGTATACATTATTATAGACTCCTAATCAGCCAGTTGGCTTAGAAGGCGTAAATGGCTAGAGTTGCCAGATACCACTTTTTAGCATTATTATTGCCAGATACCATTGTATACATTATTATAGACTCCTAATCAGCCAGTTGGCTTAGAAGGCGTAAATGGCTTGAGTTGCCAGATAGCGCCATGTATTCAGGCTGAGTTGCCAGATACCACTTTTTAGCATTATTATGGTGAGTTGTCTCACTAAACAATTAAAAGATTTCGTTCCATCAGATACCATTGCTCAGGTACACAGTTGCCAGATTGTACCATTTATTTTCTTAAAAGTTGGTTTAGAATTCCGCTAGTAGGTTTAGAAGGCGTAACATGATATAATTATCCAAAAGAATTAAGTAAAACAACATTGCATCATTCTGTTTATTATAAATATATAGAAAATAAATATACATTTCAATAATAAGAAATATACACACACACACAATTATGGAGATATATAGAAAATAAATATACATTTCAATAATAATTGAAATGAGGAATATGCGTATAATCCGTCGATATAACAGTACAGGAGAAATACACACACACAATTATGGGGATATATAGAAAATAAATATACATTTCAATAATAATAGAAATGAGGAATATGCATATAATCAAAAAATATATACACACACACACACACACACAACACAATTATGGAGATATATAGAAATAAATATACATTTCAATAATAATAGAAATATGCATATAATCCTTCAATATAACAGGACAGGAGAAATATCACAAATATGTTAAATACATTTCACTTTTTTTTTTCAAAATACTAAACTCGCACTTAATCGAGTTTACAATTACACCATCATTGCTCTGCATTACGCAGTATATGCGGTTTAATAATATTTCACAGCTTAAAGTATAGGGAAACCTGTACTCGATATGAAGGGCTTTCATATCGTTCGGTACTATTTTTGTTCCCACTTTACAACCAGTTGGTAAGTCATCTTTAAATACGTCTAGAATTAGGCTGACCATATTTCCTTGAGACAAAAACGGGACATTGGGATGGCAAAAAAGGGACGGGGGTTATGTAATATTCTGTATTCAGGAAAACGTAAGTACATAAACATATTGAGCTTACAATTATTCTTCAGTGACAGAACCCATACAAAAACCCATACAAAAGGGTACTGTCCCGTTCAAAACGGTACGTATGGTCAGCCTATCTAGAATACAATCAAATGCACACACAAAGAGTTCATCGTTAGCTACATTATTAAACACAAGTTTATAAACACGCTTTTCCAATCGAGGGTTTATTTCTACCGACTCGAGCTTTTCAATCGTGAACTCATCTTCACTCAACATAGCGGCAATTGAAATAATCTTCTAAATCGTTACGACAACTGCGCGTTATATAAAGAAATAGTTCTTCAGGGTGAACGGTGTAGGCAGAGATGGGCAAGATCACCAACTTTGGTGATCTTGAAGATCAAGATCAGATCACCAGAAAAATGTGATCTTGAAGATCAAGATCAGATCACCAGAAAAATGTGATCTTGAAGATCCAAATCAAGATCGTGATCTTGAAGATCACTTTTCAAGATCACTTTTTAAGATCACTTTTATATGAATTGAAAAAAGTTGTACTCTTGTAGAGTAAACAAAAACAAATTATTTTGTTAATCACTCCTGAAAAGTATCACTCCTAATACTCCCCTGAGGGCTGAGGCAATACAAGCATCACATCCTACCCATGTCACCTGATCTAAACCACGGGGATTGACGATTCCCCTTTCAGTTTTTCAGGTGGTAAACTTAAAACTTAGTATTATCATAACTTATCAGCAAAGAAAAAACTATTAAATGACCTACATATAGTTTTTAGTTCTATTTTTCTCAATTCTCATTTCACCAGGTCCATAACCCATATCAATGAATGGTCAGCATATATAAGTAAACATTTTTTACATAGAATTTAATTTTACAGTTTTACTGCAGTACGCAATTACTGACAATATAAGGGTAAAAACCGCAAGTTAAGAGTGTTAATTTAATGTTCAACCGCTGTAAACATTTGCTTTCAGCAAAACCAATTGTTCAAAGTTACCATCCGAGAGACGACTTCGTTTGGGGCTATGAACCATGCCAGCAAACGAAAACAACCGTTCCACTGGTGCAGAGGAAGGTAGCGTGGTGTTATACCTCTTGAAGATCTTCTTTATAGCAGGATACCTATCTAAAGAGTCGAGTGCCTTACTGGTGTCCTGCAAATAATTGAGGACTTCCAAGTCTTCCTTGTTGTTAGGAGCAGAGAATGAGCCGTCCATAGTTCTGAAGAAATCGTCTTCAGATGATGAGTCTGAGTTCACCGAACTATTACCACTGCTGTCAGAATTACAATTTCTTACAGCCATTTGCAGCTTGTCTTTTACTTGAGACTTGATTGCTTCATGATCGCCGAAATTAGGCCCTTGCAACAATGATATCCATCTAAGTTTGAAATACGGATGAGATACTGAGGCCAAAACGGCATCAGTTACCTCGGGGCTCAACGACAAAAAATGACCAAATCTGGCATTGAAGCCAGAGACGACTGCTGCCAGTAATGGCATGCAGTGTCTCAAGCGCAGGTCGTTTGGTTGGATAGGCTCCAATCTTGCGAGGGCATCTTGAGTCACTAGGACTGTTGGAAGAAGACAACCGTAGTAGCATTCTTTCTCTGCCTGTAATTTGTTGAGGGCTGCTGCAATTGGTTTTAGAACAGACAAATATTCTGAAATAAATTCCAATTCATTGTCTTTGAGGATGGGTAGATTCAGTTCTTCAAGAGCTACATTCACGTCGTTCTATGTTTATATTTTTTTTTTTTTCCCCTTTTTTTTTATATATTTGGCTTAATGAGTCGTACATTGAGTTCCATCGGGTGACGCATGGGTACCTAAATTGGACGCCAGTTATTTCCTGTATTTTTTCTGCTGACTTGGTTTACCAGCAGCATTCCACAGCGCCGAACATTTTCCCATTGCAGAATGCTTTATCTTCTTTAGTCCAGGTGAATTCAGTCCTTTATCTGCATCAGTTGTTGCTACCAAGTTCAATGTGTGGGAGGCACATCGAATATGGGATGATAGTTTCACTGACTCCTCTCCATGCTCTCCTGAATGTTCAGGAAAGTTGCTGATGATAACCTCTTCATCTGAATCTTTTTCATCATCATCTTCATCTGCATCTTCATCAATGTCGTCAGTACGATTCTGAACACGAACACCGAACTCTTTAAAGCATTTCACCATGTTCGATGCATTGTCGGTGACTGTAGATACAACTTTTCTATAAGATAAACCATGCTCCGAGTTGATCCTGTCCAATATTCCAGCAATTTTATCAAAGCTATGTGTTCCACGAAATCTTCGGCATGCCAGTGCAGCTGATCCTCGCGACAAGTCATCATTGATCTGTAATGTAAGAATATAAAATCAATGTTTGTATGAACATTTTTTTAAGCTTAATTTAATAATATTGGTTAGACACGCACCAGCTAAACTGCGCCACCAAACATTGAAGAGAAGAACTATGTGATATAAAGGAGGCAATTCAGCGATGAGTCGCCTACCATACCACCACATCAGTGACCCATCCCATAAGAGCAAAATGTGGAAGAGTCCATATTCACAGCCTGTGAATATGGACTCTTCCACATTTGCTGTGAATCAGACACAATGACAGATGACAGAATCAGTGAATTAGTGTGAAATTACTGTGAATCACAGCAAAATGAAGACTCACCAAATTAATGAATGAGGAACACATGTCGAATAATTGAAAAGATTATACTATAAGTCTATCAGACTATCAGTCTATCACCAATGGTCAATTTATCAATTATATAAAAATAATACACTAAATAGCATACCCAATGCGCAGTGACTCCCATGAAACTGCGGTGATTAGTTGACCATATGTCGCATGTAACACACACATGGTCAACTGCTGCCAGTTTTGCTTGTATGTCTTCCTTCATTGTACTGGTTGTTGTTGCAAGAGATCTAGCCAGGGTGCGTCTAGATGGCACCTGAACAGCCGGGTTGACGTCTGAAAAAAATATTTAAAAATTAAAACAAATACAATAGATTAGCTATGAAAAAATATCAAAATATTTAGCTAGGCTAGCGATAGTCTAATGTTCATACAAATAATATGATTAATTATTTTAATCAGATATTAGCTATGGAAAAAATAGCAAAATATTTGAGTTATACTAACATGAAAGAAGATCCTTAAATTCATGTAGTTCAACTAGGCTCAATGGTAGGAGCCCATTAGCCACAAGCGAGAGAATCTTCTTTTCAAGGATATCCTTGCATATTGGTGGTCCTGGTTTTTGCTTGGAAATGTGGAACATGCTTAGTGTTGACTGCTTGGCAATTTTGGCAGGGCCAGCATTGCTGCCGCTGGCATCTTCTTCTTTAGCTGGACGCTTGCGAGATTTCTTCTCCGATTCATATTCACCCAAAAGATCCGAATGTAGTTTCTGCACAAGAAAATAAATTATTATCAGCGGAGAGACTTCTTGAACACCCTGTATAATATTTATCAGAGTATCAAACTTCTAGTTGAAATTAATACTTAACAAGATTCTAAAATTTTGTTATCTTTAACTAAAATTATTTTCACCATGATCAGTGCATTTTTATCCTATGTTAAATTGAAAGCCGAATTTCGTCCTTCAGTAACTAAATAGGAGAAATTACAGACATGGATCAGACAGAGAGAAAGACAGATACACCTGGCGTTTTATTATAGTTGGATATCGGCAGTTTTTAATGTAGTTACTAGTCCATAATCTATTAATATCTGAAGTGCACAATATATTCAAATGGACGTCTATGTAAATGTAGCATTAGTCTTGTATGGCACCAGTCACTTAAAATATGACTTGAACCATTATGTTAATGTTGCTACTTACTACTTAGTTACTAAGTAGTACTAACCCTGAGGTGCCTCAGAAGATTGCTTGTTGAGTCGAGGCCAGCAGACAGAATTGTAGTTTTCTTTGTACACTGCCTACAAATAACTTTGATACTGTTTCCAGTTTTTTCGACAATTTGAAAATATTTTCCGTTCAATAGCACAGATTGATCCTTATTACCAACATTGTTATCTAAATATATTGAATACTGTTCTGGTGACAACCTAGAATATTTGGTTCCCTTGGGAGCCTGTTGAAGTTGTAAAATTGCACTCATTATTAAAAAATTCAATCTGTAAATAAAATATGTTTAGAATTAATTTATTATGAATACGGACCTATAGGCTATTTTTATGCCTATATATAATAATATATTAATAGAACACTTTTAACATAATTGCACAGTAAATTACACTTTTTACGAGCCTAAATTCCACAGCAACTACACCTTCCATGAGCCCACGCATGACGCAAGTCACCCAACTAACAGAAAACATAAACAGTCGGTGTTGAACAAAGTTGCCACCAGATGTCGCTTGGACAAAAAACAAATGACATTCGCATAGCGGCATATTTAAGAATCTGAAATTAAAAGTGATCTTGAAGTCTAAAGTGATCTTCAAGATCAAGATCACAAGAAATAAAGTGATCTTAGATCAAGATCAAGATCACCATAATAAAAGTGATCTTCAAGATCAAGATCAGATCACGATCTTGATCTTCAAGATCACGATCTGATCTTGAAGATCAAGATCGTGCCCATCTCTGGGTGTAGGTGAGCTCAGCCTTGTACCGATCAATTGCTTTGTACCAAAGTTCATGGTATTTCAGAGTCTAAACTTTTTAAATAAACGTCCAGCTCTAGACCATTCTCACCAGTCCTACACTCGGTAAACCCATCGAGCAGAGCGGTGTAGGCGTATTGAAGTACTGTATCAAAATAAAGCATGTCCGTAACACGCGCGTCTAATATAGGTTTCAGCTTGCGGAATCCGACGATTTCAAACATTCTGTCGAGGATGAAACGGTTTGCGTAGGAACAAGAGCGTTATTATCAGAAGCATTCTTCCACATCAGCCGTATATCAATGCACGGCCGATCGTTATTATCACAACGTACATACAACGGCGTATGAGGGTGCGGCACTAATCTGATCTCTTCCTGTACCTACGTTAGCAGGTATTTTATAACGATCTTCACTCCACTTCTCAACTACACGAAGATTCTATTCATCTCCTCGACACTTAAATAAAACCGTTTGTTGTTTGTCTACATTCCGTTTCCAGTACATAGCTAAACGGTACCGGATTACGCCGAACACGCGCAACGATTTCGTCACGGACACATCGTACGAGGCGTGAGAATGATGCTCAAAGGAAGTTCCATCGTATTCGAGGAGCGCACGTCCACTCGGTTCAAGCTCTGAGATAACTATGAGCCGTGTGAGGCACGCAGGTAGGCAGGAACGGTTCGACGGGCGGTGACCGATGACGTGAATGGGGTTGTTCGAACTCGTATGATCCGCGAGTCGCACCATAATCGAATTGTTCTACATATTGGGTAGGTGTTTTTCGGTACAAGAATTAATTTCGGTTTTATCATACCAGACTACGCACCAGACAGTTTCCCTCAGGATAATTTCACGAAACTAGCACATTTATTTTTACTAAATATCTTCAACTCCGGCGCACTATTGAGAGGAACATATGCTCATATTTTTCCTTTCTGCCCATCAAACGATACTCGTCTCTAAAGTCTGTTAAAAACTCACGCAGGGCACTAGCCACAACCTCACTACGAACCTCTTCAGATATACATATATAGTGATAAAAAATACTTAAGATTGTCCATGATCACGAGATCACATTTCAGGTCGTAGGGTATGGAGTAATCGGACATGTGTAACATGACGTAATACCGCTTGTCACATCACCCATCCGCAAGACTCATTATCCATACCTGCGCTTCTCTTCTGCACGCGTTGTTTCTTTTACTTCAAGTATATGTGAGACTTTATAAAGTTTAGCTCTCAGCATACTTCAGCACATCGTCTGTGCAACGAAAGCCTTCAACGGTATACCAGAACATCGTAGAGTATTTCTACATCTTGAACTTTCGCACAATCCAATGTGGTTTAAAAGAGGCATAGGAGGGGGGAATAGGAAGTTTTTCGGTACCCACCACATCCTGGCACTTTGCTGAATACCATTTCATAAACGTTGTACAAGCAATATTAAAGGTAGCCATTTGAATAGTGGCGGCGGCGGCGGCGGCCCAAAGCTGGGCACTTGCGGGTTTTTTTGCGGTACTGCGGTACTGCGGTACTACCGTGTTGGTCGGTACCGCGGAAAGTACCGCGGGAAATTTGAATGCGGTAGCGGTAATGCTGTACTTTCAGCGATCCTTTGCGGTACTGCGTTATGCGGTACCGGTTTGGTAGTGCGGTAGTAGTACCGCAGTACCGCAGTACCGCAAAAAAACGCGCAAAAAAACGCAAGTGCCCAGCTCTGTCTAAGACTAAGACAATGAATACACGTTTGATCTCCTTTTTTTCTTCTACGCTGGCGAATACACGTCTGATCTCAAGGGCTTACTGCAGTCGACTGACCACGCAGGGACTACCAGATAGTAGCATGACTCACGTTGCTGATCTTACAGTGGGCGGAGCTTAGAACTTTCACCTGCGCACGCACACACACACACACAAAGGAGAAAGTGAAACGCTAATTGAAACATGATTTATTTAATAAACGAGATATTCAAGTTATATATATTTATAAATACGATTTAATAAACGAGATATTCAAGTTATATATATATTTACAGATGCGTGTAATAAATCAATAGATACATCAAAGATTATATACAAGACAAATACGTGTCAGTTAACAATTCAATAGAAGCATCAAACGTTATGGTATCCAAAGGGTACGGTATCATAGGTACCAGGTAACTGGTAACGTTTCCTATAGGGGTTACGGCACACCTTCGTACCCCTAAGTTCCTTCACGCCCCCCAGCTTCTGCGACCGAAAATTGTGGGTGCCTACAATTAGTTGGGGAGGTCGTTCGCCCTCATCATCGTCCAAACACACTACATCCTTCAACGATTCAAAGTTAACAACCCGCCGATTCGCATGGTTGAGCGTAATACCCTTTGCCTTCACGATATATTTCATATCCTCCCCCACCCTGACCCGTACCCCATAAGTTTTAGGTCCTGTTGAGACAAAAGAGTCGGCGTATGCGTTGTCCCCATACTCATCCTTGATCTCATCAGTGAGTTCGCCGAGGAACTCCCCAATAGCGGGCATGTATTCACCTCCCTCTCTGTGAATATCACGCTATCTGTATCGGCATACAATACTCTCCGCCCAAGAGAATGCAATAGACCCCAAAGTTTTATACGGGCGTAGGCTGTTGTGAAGCTGGCCACAGGTATGTTTGTAACCCTTGAGGTATCTGTGGCCAATTCAGTGTTGTTGTACTTTATTATGTAAGTATTACCTACATTCACGATCTCCATGACCTCTTTATCGGGAGCATTGGCATAATCCCAGACATCACTATAACTTTGTGCCAAATGAATGTTCCCTTTGCCGGTATTCTGCGCAAATTTTCCCCATAGACTGTTTAGACACAACTTTGCACTAAAGCGCTTGCCAGGATTCTTTGCAATTTGGGCACGATCAAGTTGTATACCTTCGCGGTCGCGGTAACGTTGAATATAGGCAGACTTTTCATCTTCGGTATCAACTCCTCGCGGATACCCTGATGCCTCAACCTTATCCTTCAAAAAGGCGTTTATATATGGTGTGAAAAGGTTGGGTAGCTTCTGAAACCTCCACACCTCATGTATCTTCAGTATTCTATAACCATGGCGTACGGCTAGGGCCAGCTCAGGACTTGTATATACGCCTCTGATCTTACGCTGGTGGGGTATATGGTTACAATCGCCGTTTCTCTTCCGCGCACTTCACGCACAGGGGAAACATGAGCTTGTCGTCGATAACGACAGGTAAGATTGGCATCCATAAATTGCGTGGGGGGAGTACGTCTACGAAAGAGAGCCCAAAGTAACGATCATTCAAATTTCTTGAAAATTCATTGATGGAGGGCAGGTTAGGTCCCACCAGTTTCTCAGGAGCGCCCACGGGGTACGGATTGTTCTTCATCACGTATGGGTATAAAGAACAGAAATCGTAGTAATGGAGCTTCACGCCCTCCGTAGGTGGAAAGTATAGTCTGAATGGATTTGTACGTCCTCCAAACAAGCTATCACCACATTTGAGAGGATCCAGCACCATTGAACGCTTGATCGTGTTTATTTCCTCACGGTACACCTCGTCTGTCTCCATCCGTGCATCATATTCATGCTCCCACAAGACTTTGTGAGTGAACTGTGATCCTATAAGTTGATCGCGGGTGCGGGTCCATGCAAGACAGTCGGCAGGAGATCTACCGTGGATATCTCCGGCGATTCCGCACTCAGGACGGGGGCATCCATGCCACCAGCATCCGTTAAAGGAGTACACAGTCTTCACACCAGTGACACGGTTTTCACTTAACCCATCAACCCAAAAAACACGTCCATTAATCTTAATGGGTACTTCACCCGTGTTGCGGGCGTGCTTTATGTATACACCTGTCTGTTGCTGTAGGTGTATGAGCCAGTAAATAGCCTTGTGT
Source organism: Bathynomus jamesi (assembly GCA_023014485.1). NCBI lineage: Eukaryota > Metazoa > Arthropoda > Malacostraca > Isopoda > Cirolanidae > Bathynomus > Bathynomus jamesi. Next base: position 2,751,542 of record JAJOZX010000021.1, read on the forward strand.
CCGTAACTGCGGGGTTGTTTCGGTGAATAATGGCTAAGGTGTCTTTAGGCATGAAGTTATTCTTGAACACCGTAAAACATAATGATGCGATGTGGTTGCGACTTGCAGCGGATCGCATTTGAAACGGGCTATGTACATCCTTCTAAAGGCCTGGAAACATACTCTAAGCACGCGCACATCATTCACGCAATAACGCTCACATTCATCAGCTATATTATAAGGGTTACTTTCATTAAAACTGTTGTAGTATCGATCAAAGTCTTCACGTTCATCCATACAGTCATAGTTAAAATAATGTTTGGGTGGTGGTGGGCCTACGTAGTTTAAAGTCTCGCTGGTGAGGAAAGTGTAAGGGAAGTATCCTTTGGAAACTTCAGCTGCTACTCCCATCACCTTGGGTAGCTTTGCTAATTTACAAGGTGTGAATAATAAAGTGTCTTTAAATTGTACATTGCCTCTTATTTGCATCTGTATTAATTTGTTGCCTCTTTTCAATGGATCACCTGTAAATATCTCAGAGGATTCGTGTTCAAGCAACTCCTTATAAAGGAACTGCGTGTCAAACTTTGCCCCGTTATGGGCGAGAATATACACAGTCATTTTTTGAACTTGTCGGCTAACTTGACAATATAGGACACAAATAGTTTCACAGGACTATCGCGGACATTCGTTTTAAAAACGTTTGTCCGTTTACCGCATTTGGGGCACTCGTCACATTCGATCCCCATACACTCATCACAGATGGTCTGGCTCACAAGTAAATGTGGAATTACCTCTTTGGTTTCAGCGTTCGTATATGTTTCTATATCGTAGTATACAGTTATACAAGGGTTATTTTTAGGCTTAGCATCTTTCATATAACATACATGCTTTACTCCATCCGCCTTATATTCCTCCTGGCATGTAGGACAGTGAATTTCGTCACACTTGTGCTTAAATTTCCCCAATTATCCATTGTGTGAAACATACCACATTCACAGATTCTCATTTTCCTGCACGTGCCAATTGATTTATGGAATAAAAACAGCTATTATTGAAAATGTGCGTCTACACACATCACAGTCTCTCTTCTCAGCTTCAACTACACGGCTTTCACATTTGGTGCTTTTACACTGCTCACATACCATGTGACATTCTTTACAATGTCTCACTATATCATCCGCAAACTCGAGGCACCCCTTACACAAATCATGATGTCTCCCATATTTTCGACTTTTGTCATAACTCGCGTAAACACCTTATATTACGGATGGGGAGATACGTTGTCCCTGACAATCCTAAAATAAGTAGGGGTCTTGTACGATCTCTCACACAGCTTTTAAAAACATACACAGTCCTACGACGATCATCCAACCCAAATACAACTATACGGACATTCATTTCCTGTTCTACCATTCTCAGCTCTTCAGGACCCATATTACAGTCAAATTCAAGTTCACAGTCTACAGCTAGTTTACGGGCACGTTCCACGACCGTAGGCAACCAAATTTTTGGCCGTGTATTTTGTACAGTAAACATACGTGCTAAGAGTACTGCTATAAAGCCGCAACCACGATCGACGTTTATATGCTTTCGGTAAATAGTCGGAGAATTGAAGTTAAGAGTATACGGTATGGCACTATGACCCGCAACACGGAATACACGATCAATATTTACCGTGAAGTTGTCCATATTGAAGGCTATACTACTTTGGGCGGCTTGCATTATACGTCCTAATATATATTCTACATCTTCAGCCGCCAAACGTCTAAATGGCACTATCACCCAATAATCATCTACATCACCGTCATCTGACCCGAATCCAAAGGACAGACTCGTCCTGACTTCACGCTCGTCGCGATTCTGAAGAGCAAACTCTACAATACGCTGTACAACCCGGCGTAGCCCGCGCTCAATTCCATTGCTATACATGGCTCTAGGGTCGACCCTGACTCTATACCGATTTCTAGTCAAGGCTGGGGTGGAGGCTGCGGAGCGCACCAACTCAAACGTTATATCATCCTCAACAGAACGGGGAGCAACTGTGGCGGATGAATTAAGGGATATATTAGCGGAAGGTGCTGCTGGGGGGCCTGTTGCGTAGGAGTTTGAGGGTTGGGGATCTATTATTGTAGAGTTAACAGAACGGTGGGCAACTGTGGCGGATGAATAAGGGGATATATTAGCGGGAGGTGCTGCTGGGGGGATTGTTGCGTAAGAGGTTGAGGGTTGGGGATCTATTACTGGTGCAACAGGCGCGTATTTCGGTCGCTTTATACCTGACATGGGGTTCTCTTCATCATACCTTCGCTTTGGACGTGCTACCGGTATCGCTGGTGAGGGTTCGTTGGCAGGGGAGGAGATCACAACTACACTGTCGTCGAGGTCATCCGTAATGTCAATGATGGGGTGCTGTACCTCATCGTCATTCACGGTTCTGTGGGAGAAGAAAACAAAATATAAGGAACAGCACTCAAAATTTGTAATATTTTGTAAATGACCCACTTAGGAGTGTGACGTGTTAGAAATGGACTCTGTAGAAAAATTCAGATTCACGAGCCCATCCACATGTATTATATCTGGACCTACAGGATGTGGTAAAAGTGTTTTTATGCTTAAAATCATTAAAGAAAAGGGAGAGATGTTCTCGAAATTTGTGCATAAAGTTATATGGTGCTATTCGACGTATCAATCAGTGTTCAACGAGTACCAAGATGATATTTTGTTCCACGAAGGCGTATATGACGTTAATTCGTTAAAGGGAAATGAACATACAATCATTGTAATTGACGATCTCATGTTGGAGATGGATAAAACGTTTGCCGAGACATTTACAGTATTCTCCCACCATCTTAACATAAGCGTCTTCTTCATCAATCAGAATCTATTTTTCAAAAATAGATACATGCGCGATGTGTCGTTAAATACGCAATATCTAGTCTTATTCGCACAACGTAGAGATGTATCACAAATTGGGGTATTAGCCAATCAAATGTTCCCGAATCAGCGTAAGGAGTTTTTGGAAGTTTATAAAGAAGCTACAAGCACTCGTTACGGATATTTGCTTTGCGACCTTCATCAGCGAAACACGTTTAGAGTGCTTCTACGAATGAATATATTTCCAAACGAGCCTGAAACGGTGTATATTCCAGAATGACAAAGAGACTAAAGAAATACCGTGGATTAATAAAAATCTATCATCGATTGCCCCGGGCGATGCAGCAGATGTTTATTAAAAATATCGACGCCGTCTTTTTAAAATGCATCTGTGAAATCTGTCTTAACGTTATAAATTGCAATGTATCAATGAAAACCCCTCAGAAGGCTCGCCTACGCCGTTACAAGAACATAATACGTGCACTCGCTCGTAAAAGTCAAACTGTAGCGAAGAAAAAACGAATTATTGTACAAACAGGAGGGTCATTTCTCCCCATCTTATTTTCAGTTTTGGGTCCTTTACTGACTAGATTAATATAATGAAGAAAGTGGTAGTGATTCCCCAAGAGGTGTACGCTTCACTGCAAAGGAATCCAGACACGATTCTAGATCCCCGTAAAAGCAGACTTAAAAGAATGGAAAGCGAATTGCTAGCCCTATTAAAGAGTGAAAAAACACCTGATGAGAAAAGAATCTTATACCAAGAAGCTCTGCAGAAATTTCTTCACGTTACGAAAATTATAAGAACCCTACAGAGATTCCTGTGGTTATTAGGCACAGCACGGGGGACGATGGACATGGCGACATAGGATCTGTGCCCGACGATACAGCTGACCAACCAAAAATTAAGGGATTAGCCACACAACATATCGAGCATGTATTAAAAAGCACCCTCCCACATACATTGAGGAGTAAAGGCTTAAGTCTTTATAATCTATTGAATGAGGATCCAGCCATACAATGGACCGATACAGGCGAGATCATTGTGGAAGGATCAAAGGTACAGGGATCGAATATCGTAGACATTGTCCATGATCTGGTGAGAAAGTGGGATAGGCCATCACCATCAGGATGGAAGCATATTAAAGCAAGACTACAACAAATAAATGTCCCTAAAACGTTGAGAGGAAATCTGAACAGGTTAAAAGACTTGGAACATGCAACGCATGTGACACAATTGAAGACGCCGTCACCCCCTGCGGTAACACCTTTGAAGAGGAGAAAGAAGAGGTTAAACAACGGTCAACCCCACCCACGTGCTTCTAAAATACGCAAATGGCTAACGTATTAACTAAACGCTATTATGGCATTTCTAACCCATCCTCTTACGGCGGCGTAGATAGACTGTACAGAAGTGTTTACGGAGTAGGGAAAAAAGATGTTGAAAGATTTTTGAGGGAGCAGAACGCTTATACGCTTCATAAGCCTGTGAGAAAAAGGTTTAAAACAGCCAAGACAACGGCTTCCTCGATTGATTCTATTTGGCAAGCAGATTTAACAGACATGCAAAGATATTCTGTGTATAACGATGGTTACCGCTACATTCTATTCATAATAGACGTATTCTCTAGATATCTGTGGCTAGTTCCTCTGAAAAATAAATCACCTGAAACAGTTGCTAAAGCCACAAAAACGCTAATGTTAAAAGAAAACAGGGTTCCTGGCTATTTTTGTACGGATATGGGGAAGGAATTTATAGGCCGTGCTTTTCAGAACATGTTGACAGAGTTTAATATCAGCTATTACACAACCAATTCTATACATAAGGCTTCTTTAGCTGAAAGAGTTCAGCGCACCATAAAGGAACGCATGCACCGTTATTTTACACATAAAAACACATACAGATTTCTAGACATTCTGGAATCATTGGCATCATCCTACAACCGCTCACACCATCGCACGATTGGGACAACACCTAACGAAGTTTTAGAAAGAGGTACGCTCCCGAGAAGAGATGGATCACCAACACCACCACCACACTCTGCGCGCTTCAAAATCACTGATTATGTAAGGCTGTCGCGTTCGGGGAATAAATTCGCAAAGGGTTTTGAGCAAGGATGGACACGTGAGATTTTAAAGTTAGGGCTATGAGGCCTAAAGGTGAGATAATGATGTATTACATTGAAGATTTGAATGGGGAAGAAATCTCAGGAGGCTTTTACCGCGAGGAATTGCAGAAAGTTGCGTTTAATTTAGGAAAAAATGTGTTTAAGATTGAGAAAATTTTAGGAAGCAAAGGTTCAGGAAAGAGGAAAATGTACCTGGTGAAATGGCTAGGGTACCCAGAAAGCTTCAACACCTATATAAAAGCTGATGCAATAATGAAGCTTGAATAGTATGCAACATGGCTCCTAACCATTTCTACGTCACACTCCCGTCCTCCTCGTCCCTGTCTATACACCCTAACAACACACTAGCCAACTTTGTAACAGAACTCCACGGGCACATTGAATTGGGTCGTGATTCGTATGAGGTGGGGATATGCGAAATTCAGCTGGACACCATCTTTTTAAATATTGAACATAAAGAAACCGTTTTTACGATTCTTAGAGACATTGACGAGTGGGAAAAAGCTGGGATATCTATGGATGAAACTATACGTATCGCTCGGACTAAGGTTGCACGGTATTACAGTACAGAAGTAAGACTAGGACCGGGTCAATATGGTTCGGTCGAAGATGTTGTGAGAGGCTTAAACGTAAGTTTAAGAAACTCAAACCTTACGAATGATTTAGTATACGAAATCGTAAACAAAGGAAACCCTGCACATACACTAATCCTAAAATCAAAGACTAACAGACGAATTAAAGACCATAGAATGCTCAAAATTCTAGCCAATGGCCGATATAGCGCAGCCTTCCAAAGAGACACATTTCACGAGACACAGCATGACTTGTCCAGATTAATGTATCAATTGAAGATGGAGGAATTGGCTGAAAGGTCCCTAGACATGTGCTATATTTACAGTAATATAGTGGAGCACCAGTTTGTTGGGGATACCCAGGCACGCCTCCTGCGCATTGCTCACATCCCCAACCATAGAGGAAGGAGTTTGAGTATTACATATGACAGACCCCATTATGTGAATGTCGCAACTAATTTAATAACCAATATCTCAATATATATAAGAACGATTGAAGGTGAAAACTTCCCATTCGGTAACGGGAGCTTAACAGTGAAGCTACACTTTCGACGCACTGAGTTATAATGGATAGAAAGCCTTTCACCGTCTATCGAGGGGTGAGATACCAGCGCGGTAGTGGACTTGGATCCATTTTTTCATCCATACTACGTACGGCTGTTCCTTTGCTGAAGAGGGGTGCCAGATACCTCGGAAGGAAAGCGCTACAATCAGGTCTTAACACTGCAGAAGACATATTGGCCGGGGCTAAACCTGAAGAAGCTCTAAAAAAACATTTAAAGCGTACACGGGACGAAATCATCAAAGATGCAAAGAGAAAAATGCGTGGTGGTTGGAAGAAGAAGAAGAGGGCTCCCCGGAAGAAGGGGTCACGTGGTATTAAACGTAAAAGGATATCAAAAAAGAAGTGCTGTAAGCGAATGAAACCTATGGTTGACCACTTTTTTGACTGATATAAGCTAAGGACATTGATCTCATGAATCATAGTTTGTTTACCACTTGTCGAGAGAAGAGGCACTATTTCTAACTCGCCATGGCACGCTTCATCCACCCATGTAGTTCACAATGCTGTAAATCGGAGCTGTCCCTTTTTGAGCTGCCTCCAACCCAAGTTTCTATTGAGCACAGTGATTTCATTACAATTAACCCTTTAAACACAATTAGTTCCCCGAGTGCACCTATAGAATTCGTGATACCCAGCTCAGGCCCTTACTTTTTTGAACCAAGCTGTGTGCACATGTACGCTAAGCTACGTATAGCCTATTCTGATGGAACGGTCCGCGATGACAAATATGCTGCATACCCTGAAACAAACTTTCTGCACTCCATATTCAACCAGTGTGACGTATATTTAAATCAGACCAACATATCGGCAGGCACGGGTACTATCATCTACGAGCCTATCTGGAAAATGTCCTCAACTTTTCCAAAGAAGCGAAGGCTACCTTTTTAAGTGCCGAGGGATATTATCAAACTAAAGATGAAAGTAGTATAAAGGACAAATTTAAAAATTCTAAAAAGAAAATATACGAGTGTTTTGGACGGCTGCACACAGATTTCACTTTCCAGGAGAAGTTGCTTGTCAACGGGGTGGATATGAAAATAAAGCTCACCCGCACGAGTCCTGAGATCTGCTTAAATCTGGATGCTGATCAAGAAGAGGGTGCAAAGCCCGTCGTGGTTCACATTATGGACACATAGCTCCGCGTACGGCGAATGAAATTAAGTTCACCAAAACAACTAGAAATTGAGAAAAATTTACTAAACGCTACAGTGAAATATCCTATTAACAGAGTACAAATCAAACTATATACGGTTCCTGCAGGGTTGGCATCGAAGCAGATAGAAAACATTGCCCTGGGAAATCTTCCTAAAAGGATATTAATCGGAATGCAGGACCATGCTTCGGTGAATGGAAAATATAAAAAGAGTGCCTTTAAATTCGAGAATTTCGGACTTAAAAATATAACTCTATACGTTAATGGCACTGCTTTGGGTGGAACAATGGGTACGGACTATTCATCAGACGCTGTGTTACCTCTTTGTGCCAGAGCCTATAGTAATCTGACCCATATTGCAGGTGATTGTGATGAGCTTGGTAATGGGGTAACGCAGGAAGAATTCATTGATCAATTTAACCTTTATCCGTTTGACATTACACCTGACTTATCTGCTAGCGTAAATACGCATTTAACCCCACAGCAGAGCGGAAACATCTCAGTTCGGCTGGAATTCGCCAAGCCTATAGACGCGCCTATTAGTGTACTAGTATATCTCGAATCGCAAGCCCTAATAGAAGTAGATAGATTTAGGAGCGTTATCACTGACTTTTAAAATGGATGCTAATACACTTCAGAAAGTAATGAATAGTGAACGAGTCACACGTTCCAAATTTATCGGCGTGTTTGCGAAGAATGAAACATTGAGTTTGCCAAGTACGCGAGAATGCGGTAGTCTTATTGTGAACACAGATGTCATCGGTAATGAAGGGATTCATTGGATCGCAGTCTATTTTAAAAATAGACAGCGCCTGTACTATTTTGATTCACTCGGTACTCAGCCCTGGAGTGACCCTATTATTGTAAAATTTCTCGCTCAGTTACATATTCCCGAAGTTGTATGGAACCCGTTTCGTATACAAGGATATTTTAGTAATGCTTGCGGAATGTACTGCGTCTCATTTCTCATGCATATGTCATGTGATAAAGAATTTATAAATTTTTAAAATGTATTTGACCCGTGCCACACTCGCCGAAACGATGAAATGGTATGCAGACAGATAAAAATCCGATTTCCAATTGTACGTACTCGTTGTATAGTATAATGTTTTTGTTCGTGTGTGTATATTTGTAACGGTATATTCTGTAGTTGGTTATTGTACTGATTCCTTTCATTTAATAAATTTATGAAAATATATTGTCTTCTTACCCCAAAAAGATCGAAAAACACTTACATTATTTCGGTGTGACATTCATTATGTTGACTGATCAGTATATCCTCCGTATTCATGACACGAGATTCTTCAAAAGATTGTATAACACGTGTCAAATCCTCATCGGACCTTAAAGGAATAATGTTCATTCTTTTAAAACATATACAGAGTATACAGTCAGACCCCATTATGTGAAGATATCTTTGGTTCGAAACTCATTTAAGAGGTAAATCCAAATTACATTTAAAACGATTGCCATAAAAAATTTCGATTTTAGCATAATGGCGATAAGAGGTAAATCCAAATAACATTTAAAACGATTGCCATAAAAAATTTCGATTTAACATAATGGCGATAAGAGGTAAAACCAAATAACATTTAAAACGATTGCCATAAAAAATTTCGATTTTAGCATAATGGTGTGTATCTAAATGAAGTATGTGACGAGATACTACAACCATCCATATATATAAAATCATGTTTCTTGTGAATAAATTATAGACACTTACATTTCTATGGTAGTCCCTTGCGTCGGATTGTAAGGAGCGTCACTGCAAACATCTTCAACGGTTTGCGTTGGAAATAATTCATCACGGTCAATTGCGTTAAAAAGATTAATTGCAGTTAATGCTGCAGTGTCACCTTCTTCATACAAATCCTGGGAGACGTACAGTTCGTGGTCCATGGTGGAGGAATGCACTGGCAGAGGGAATGATTATTCACTGACGCGAAAATAGCTACTGTTACTCCAAACTGAAAAATATCCCCTTTTATATGCACAATCGCCAAGCTCCGCCCCAAAAGATTAAGGCCAGATGTTCGTAGTGATTGGCTGCCAGTGTAGCTGAGTGGAGCTATGATAAGTTTGTGTACCAATCCGCTATAACGGGTCCGGACGAGTAATGGCATCTTTATATTTTCTCCAATAGATTTAATGCTCGTATTACTCCTTGCTGTCTTTACCATGTCAATATTTTTCCCCCACTATTCCCGGATCATTAGTCACTAATGTAATCGAGAGGATTTTATAATAAAGAAATATATCCTAATTATATTTTTAAAAGAGCATTCGGTTTCCACGTTAAACTGTGGGTCTAAGGCGGAGTGAAAACCTTTCCAATTCGGCGAGAAAGAGTTAATTACACTAGGGAACAACATTTTTGTTTCTTGAAAATTATTTGGTGATTCTTATAGAACTTTTGATACTGATTCCAAATATGGTTTCAGATTTTTCTATCACCCATAGTTTTCGAGAAAATAATATTTCCATTTTTTCCCAAAATATTATCAAGTACTTTGAAGTGTCGCATCGAGGTCTAGTATGAATTGTGCTAAATTTTCACTTCTAACACTAAATATTAAAAATCAAAGATTTAAGCAGTTAAGATGTAGTTAACTAAAAATTAAGGTAAATATTTTTCACATTATATTTCTATTTAAGGTAAATATTATATTATATTTTTATTTTTACTTACAAGTTATTAGTAATTTTTTCAAAAATTTTTTTTTTTGGCGCATCCGAATTAAACCTAACCTAAAAATGGCACGCATCAAAAAATGGTTGGCCACCATTTAAAACGATTGCCATAAAAATTTCGATTTTAGCATAATGGTGAGTATCTAAATGCAGTATTTGACGAGATACTACAACCCTCCATACATATAAAATCGTGTTTCTTGTGAATAAATTATAGACACTTACATTTCTATGGTAGTCCCTTATATTATATTTTTATTTTTACTTACAAGTCATTAGTAATGTTTTCACAATTTTTTTTTTTTTCGCGCATCCGAATTAAACCTAACCTAAAAATGGCACGCATCAAAAAATGGTTGGCCACCACTGGATTCCTTTATTTATTAATGAACAAAACTCTCGCTCTCTTTCTTTCTATATATATATATATATATATATATATATAATTATTAGTACTTTCAGGTTTGCCTACCTTATTTCTTTCGCTGATTATTATTTATTATAATTGTGGGTATAGTTCACCTGGAAAAAAAGAAAGTAAAATTAAATTAGTCACTTAATTTTAAATAATATTTTGGGAAAACTCTGAGTAAATGGAAATATTATTTTCTCGAAAACTATGGATGATAGAAAAATTCTAGGTTACGTGAATGGAATTTGCTGGCAAAAGATATAAGCATATTCCTTTATTTATTAATGAACAAAACTCTCTCTCTCTTTCTTTCTCTCTCTCTCTCTCTCTCTCTCTCTATATATATATATATATAAATATACCGTTGATTTTTTCTAATTCGGCATCGATGTATTCCGGACTGGCGATCCTAAGGGCGCGGAGAAACATTGAAGAAAAAATGGCCTTCTTAGTGGGGGTGTCATGTCCCGAGTAAAAGTGTACGTAGGACAAATTGTTTGTTCTTTTCCGATAGATACTAAACTTAAAACCTGGGCTTTCCCTATGTACACGCACATCCAAAAATGGGATTGAATTGTCTTGTTCCACTTCTAAAGTAAACTTAATGGATGGGACTTGATCATTTAACTGAAGGAGGAAGTTATCCAGGTCACGATTCATGGGCCAGATACACAAAATATCGTCGACGTACCGCAACCAAGGGACATGACACCCCCACTAAGAAGGCCATTTTTCTTCAATGTTTCTCCGCGCCCTTAGGATCGCCAGTCCGGAATACATCGATGCCGAATTAGAAAAAATCAACGGTATTGGAAGTGATCTGTGTCATCCATCTGCGTTTATGGAATCTTGTCTCAACAAGGCAAAACGAACTTTCTATCGTGTCAATAATAACACTCGTACTTTGTCAAAAAATATTTTAGTACTTCCATTTTTCCCGGGCTTTTTAGGCATTGCTAATGTACTTAAACTTTTGGATATTAATGTAGTATATTCATATAACAATATTGTGAAAAATATCATAGTAAAAAAAATAGCCCTACCAATAATTCAGGCATTATCTATAAAATTGGTTGTAAACAATGTGATTCCTTTTACATAGGTCAGACGGGAAAGGATTTGCACACACGCATAAAACAGCATCAATATTCCGTTAGAACAGGACAGTTGTCCAGTGCCCTTTTTGTCCATTTGTCAGAGTTATCCCACTGTATTGATTGGAATAATGCTTCAGTTTTATTTCACTCTAGCAACATTGTTAATAGAAATATTCTTGAGTCTGCCATTATCCAACTTACAAATAACTTCAACATAAGCAAAGGTCTTTTTCAACTCGATCCTGTTGTTTTGAATTCGTTCAGAACAGATTTAGATAAGAAAGGTTGAACGCTAAATCTTTGGTAAACTTGTATGCCACCCTAATAACTTTTATTTTTCAATTTTTATATACAAAAAAGGGTAGAGTGCTAAAACCCCTAGCAGATTTCCAGTATAAATTTGTATATATTTTTTTTTTTTATGTATAACACTGGTTGGAAACAATTCATTTAATCTTGTCCTAAAAATCTATAGTTTTTCCTTATAAATCTGTGTGCCCCTCCCACAATCCTTTAAGTTTGTTTCTCCGTTTATTGTATATATATATACTGTATATATTTTTTTTCTGTAACCTATATATAGGCTGTAATTCTTTATGTACTTCAGTGTTCCTGAGGATGTCATTAGACGAAAGCGCTTGAGCACCATTCTGTGTTTCCTTTCCTTCGTGGTTTTATTCATCATAATTATTTTTCACGTGTTACTTTCGTGAAATAATTTTCATATATATATATATATATATATATATATAAGGTTTGGCAAAATATATGTTTGGCATTTTTTTTTCTGTTTTTCATTCACATGATATGTACAGAGGCGTGTGCGTGTGTGCACGAGTTGTTCATTCGTTTATATATACAAACACAGATGGGGTGAGGAGATTGGGGGGAATGGACGAGCGTGTGTTTCGAGTTGACCAGATTCTCGGAAATCCTTTCCTCGGAAAGGAAAAACAACGCTTAATGATTAATTTCTTATTTTGAATAATTAAAAGGAGAAAAATCATTTGTTTTACATTATTTAGCATCATTTGGTTTAAATTAATATACGTTTGGCATTTTTTCTGATTTTCATTCACATGATATGAGGCGTTGCGTGGAAGAAGGGCGACCTAGCCAAAATCAAATCTTTGAGAAAAATGCATTTTAAGTTGGAGAGGTATTTATCGACAATTAGGTAGATGAAGGGCGACCTAGCCATTTTTGGCGAAAATGAATTATTGCTGTTTTCAGTAGCTTAATATATTAAGCTACTGAAAATCAGCAATAATTCATTTTCGCCAAAAATGGCTAGGTCGCCCTTCTTCCACGCATCGCCTCATATGTACAGAGGCGTGTGCGTGTGTGCACGAGTTGTTCATTCGTTTATATATACAAACACAGATGGGGTGAGGAGATTGGGGGGAATGGACGAGCGTGTGTTTTGGTTAATTTCAACTTTCTTCGTTTCTTTACCTTTCGTTTTTTTTCAACTTTCTTCGTTTCTTTACCTTTCGTTTTTCCCACTGTTGTTCGGTATTTAAATAGGAATTAAGTGATTTATTGGAGCGTGTGTTTAAATAAACAGATGAATCTTCCAACAATTAATTGATTAACTATATAAATATATTGTGGTATTTTATATGGTTTTTGCTATCTGGCAACTGAATACATGGCGCTATCTGGCAACTCAGCCGGATTAGAGGTCTATAAAAGAGTGAGAAGCTGATGACGGAGTCATTCAAGCTCGGCTCCCAGCCGGGCAAGGACCTCTGGTCCTATCTCTTTCTGGCCCTTTGGGAAAACCCCTTAGAGGCCTCTTAGGTTAGGTAAACGAAAATCTCAAGCCATTTACGCCTTCTAAGCCAACTGGCTGATTAGGAGTCTATAATAATGTATACAATGGTATCTGGCAATAATAATGCTAAAAAGTGGTATCTGGCAACTCTAGCCATTTACGCCTTCTAAGCTAACTGGCTTATTAGGAGTCTATAATAATGTATACAATGGTATCTGGCAACTCAGTCTTCGATTAGAATTAATTAATTAAATATATAGCACAAATTGGCAACTCAGCCTGAATACATGGCAATATCTGGCAACTCAAGCCATTTACGCCTTCTAAGCCAACTGGCTGATTAGGAGCCTATAAAACAACGCCTACTCGGCTGAAGTCTTAATATGCACTTGGCTCCTGCCAGGTGAACACCTCTCCTCCTTTCTCTCCTTTCTCTTGGGGGATAACGCCACCTCCAAGTTTCATGACCCCCCTTGTTGCACCTGCAGCATCCCCCACCCCCTTTGCAGGGATTTTTTGCAACACCCCCATTTCCAACATGTTGCATAACACCCCCACCCCTTTGCAACATTACGTAATGAATTGCAACATTCCTGCACTCTAACCTTTCGCGGCTATACTACTAGAGATCAACCTGAGCAGATCGGATCGAGTTAAATTAGCACGATTCCGATGTGGACATCACCCCAACTTACGGACATATAAACACAGACTAGACAACTCCATAGACGACACCTGCCACCTGTGCCAAGACACACCACAAACAATTGAACACATTATGACGGACTGTACCGCTCTAGCACAACAACGAACACAACACAACATCACTAGTGCGCTGAACCTCTGGTCCACTCCGGAGAAGGCGATCGGTTACCTGCGTGCCGCCAGCTTGCTCGATCAGGGTGGGCTGATCGGCTAAACAACAACAACAACTTACACATATACCACATCAAGCAGGATACTCAAACTCCTCCCCAGACATAACGTTCTGTTCCCCTCACTAGTAACACATACACACTGCAGAACAGAAAAACAACTGTCATCAGACCACCTGCCCATCATCATTACAACACGTTCTACACTCTTTCCCAACAGCCTTAGGCACACTTACAGAAATTACAAGGAAGCTGATTGGGAACAGTTCAAAATACAGACTGAGGAACAATTCACCACATTAAATAGCACACTCATCATAAACATCAATACAACACTCAAGACATTTAATCAGATCATCAATAATGCAAACAAATACATACCCAGGGGCAACATTAGGAAATACACCCCAAATTACACTCGAGAAATAGCCCACATCATAAGGCAACGTTACAACCTCAAACATAACACAAACACCACACACAGAAGCCATAAAACAGCAGGCTCAACAACTCAACACAGAAATAAACAACAAACTCAAAGAAAAACAAACAGAAACATTTAGGGAATTCATAACAACACTAAACCACTCCACATATACATCTAGGCTATACAAGACTATAAACAGCATTACCCACTCGAACAGCGGCATTCACACCTCACACGCGGCTATCTGTCGCACCCAAAATAATATTGCAACATATACACAACAAGCAAACATTCTAGTTAATCATTACCCAAAGATAAGTCATTTAAACAGAGACAACAACCAGAGACACGCAGACAGACAAACAGACAGACACAAGAAAACCTACACACTCGACACGACCATTACACCCTTCAATACAGACCAGACCACCAAGATCATCAAAAACATTAAAAATTCGAAGGCTACTGGACCAGACAACATATCTAACATACACCTTAAACACTTGGGCCCACAGGGAATACTAGCTCTCACAAATATCAGCACATATTCATACCAACACTGAATTATTCCTGACACATGGAAACAAGGTAAAGTTATTACACTACTCAAACCAAACAAAAATCCAACAGAACCAGCTTCCTATAGACCCATTACTTTACTATGCACACCTTCCAAAGTAACAGAAAGACTAATCTTACAAATCACCAACCCACACATACCACTATCGCACACATACCACTATCGCCTACTCAACATGGATTCAAACCTCATCACTCGACCACGACATTACTCACTAACCTCACGCAGCACATCATGGATGGCATCAACTCCAGACGACCAGCTCAACGTACACTATTAGCAACAATAGACATTAGTAAAGCATTTGATGCTATCCCACGCTTCCCTCTCATAAACAAAATACTCAACACAAACACGCACAGATAGTTGTTGAGCAACTATCTTTCAGGAAGATACTCACATGTCATATTTAATGGCAAGTCATCCAAAAACAAGCTTTTTCCGAACGGGGTCCTTCAAGGCCCTGTTCTCTCACCAACACTGTTCAACTTATACACGCATGACATTCCAACACCCATAGATAAGCTTACTTACCTTATGATTCTAACATCCACCCACAACAACATCGACACCGCTACAAATAACCTACAAACATACATAAACAGCATACAAGACTGGCTCACACACAATAGACTCAAAGTAGCGCCCACAAAATCAACCATCACCTTGCTAACAAGCAACACAAAAGAACACCAGATAACTCCACAGCTTACACTAAACAACACCAACATTCCACACACTCACAGGACCAAAATACTTGGGGTCGCATACAACACATCATTATCTTTTGCAAACCACATTCAGGACATTAAAAACAAATGTACGTCAAGACTTAACACGCTTAGGGTACTAACAGGCACAAACTTTGGACACCAGCAGGAAACAACATCACTCATATACAAACAATATATTCGCTCAGTTATGGGCTATGCTAGCCCATGCTGGGCACCCATTATCTCAAACACACACATAAACACCTTACAGACAATACAAAACAACGCACTTCGTATCATTACAGGATGCACTCAAACAACACCAATAGAACACCTGCACACAGAAACAAAAATACTGAAAGTTAGGGAACATTTAGACATGAGGGGAACACAATTCATGGCAGCAGCGACAACTAACCCACAACACCCTTGTCACTACATGTACAGTCATGCACCGACACCTCGCACCATTAAGGTAACACCAGAGACATTATAACCAAATACTACATTCCATACCACGCCCCACAGACATCACACAGTACAGAAAACACATACACACACACCTAACTCACAAAGCACTGACACGACTCGGTCCGAATGCGGTCCTAGGTGCGAAGCCGCCACGCATTGACAGGTCAGAGACCAGCCTGAGCAGATCGGATCGAGTTAACTTTGCACGATTCCGATGTGGACATCACTCCAACTTACAGATATATAAACACAGACTAGACAACTCCACAGACGACACCTGCCACCTGTGCGAGGACACACCACAAACAATTGAACACCTTATGACAGACTGTACCGCTCTAGCACAACATAGAACACAACACAACATCACTCTGGTCCACTACGGAGAGGGCGATTGGTTACCTGCGTGCCGCCGGCTTGCTCGATCAGGGTGGGCTGATCGGCTAACCAACAACAACAGCGACCCAAATGTTTAGTTTAGCAACATTACGTTGAAGTTCTATTGGAGCTCCCCAGTAACGAAAATTTTGCTTATTAATCTCCCTAGAGGCCTAGACAGATATATATAACACTCGTCAGTGAAGTAGATACGTTTTCAAAAACTCAGGATCTTCTAGCTTTGCTGCATCCATCTTGCGAATTCCAATCGTTTTGGTTTTGAAAATTAGTCAGTGAAGCTCGTGAATGAATTCTGTTGGGGAAAAAGATTGAATTCGGTACGAACTATACGATGCACAGTGTTCGTGAAATACCTACTTCTGCTGACAAGCGTCGAATGACTTCTGCAGACTGCTCACATAATTTCATGAACCCTAGTTACGTGTTGCACAGTTCTCGTGGATCGTAGCCTACCACTATTACCCTTATGTTGATTGCTTACATTTCCTTTTGTTTGAAATTTTCTAACAATTCGTGATATTATCTTTCTTTCCGGGATCTCTACAACCATATTCGATGCAAAAGTTCCTCTGCACGTGCGCCACAGAATTTGTCACATGAAACCACTCAATCTATGCAAGCGCGGCATCACTGTCTGAGGGTTTTGGTATAAGAAATGTATAGTTGTATGCATATAATGCGGAATAAAAACACCGATCTGTTACCTTTCTAAAGAAGTACCCCCAATAATAAAATATACATCTATTATAAAATAAAGTAACGAGCAAATGAAACTAGGTACATTTAGCATGCATGGTACATTTATTATGCATGAAGGTGGGGCCAAGGGAGAATGCCCGTAAATGCGCACCCCAGCCCAATAGGAGAAGAAGAGAGGAAAATCAAGGTCCAAAGTTTTGGAGATGCCTGGACACTGCATTTGAAAGATTGGAGATCATAGACAGGAGGAAAGATAGATTGAAGAATGTTGTTCCACAGCTGACCGGTTGAATAGGTGAAGGTTTGAAAATACCGATTAAACCTTGCGTTATAGTGTTGAACAGAAAAGGGATGAGTGTGTCGAAGGTCTGGTGCTGCAAGCTCTCCTTAAAGGAGGAGTCATGCAGTTAGAGAGTTCAGAACAGCTGTGGCCATAACAATAGCGATAGTAAAGAGAGTGAGGCAACATTGCGGCGAAGAGAGAGGGATTGAAGACAATCAGTAAAAGGCGGAGAATTGATGAGACAAAAAGCTTTTGATTCCGCCCTGTCAAGTAGAGCTGCGTAGGTTTAGCCGCCCCACACTCCATACTGGGGCGGACAAGACTCCTGCACAGAGACAGAAACTGAGTCGGGGGTGAAGAAACAGCGGAGCAGTCACAGCACATTTCACCGCTTGGAAGCTGTTTAAGAAAGAGAGTATATATGATCTTTCCAGGAAAGATCACGGGAAAGGGAAAAGCCAAGAATGTTAATAGACGAGGAACGACTAAGTTGTGTATTGTTGAAACTTTGTGACGAGGAGACAGATGAAGGAACTGGGGTTTTGAGGCAATGAAGACCACAAGCTTTTCTCTGCCCCAATCAGATATAGCAGAAAGATCAGAAGTCAGGTGCCGTCTCACGCGAAGCATGGAGTGACTGTTGAAAGGGACGATTTGCTAAGATTTGGTAGAGAAACTTATTTTATATAATATCATAAAGGAGTAGGCCTTAATCGAGAATGGAGTCGGGTTAACAAAAATGGAGCAGCCTTAGAACGGAAAAAGAATACGCCTATGGACTTGAAGAGGAAATTCCCTTTCGCATGCCCCAGGGGAGAATGAATTGAATTTACTGGCCGAAGTTCATACTGAAAGTAGTCCCTATTTACCCACTGCCTGAGTAGAGATATAAAAATAAAAAATAACAAGGGAAGCAAATACGATCGTCTCATCTGACTGACTGTGTGCGACCCTGGCTCTAAAACAAACTCTCCTCGACTTTCTCCGGTCTTCTTGCGCGCTCTCTTGTTTCGTCTCGATTGTGGTCTATTACTGTGATTGTGCCTCCAGCAAGAATGTTTTTGGTACTTTATTTCCCACGATCCTCAACCTACAAACAACTTTAAATACATCACTTAACAAGGTTTGAAATATCATAACTATTTTATAGTGTTTCTATGGTTAAATCAATGTAATATTAAAATATGACCGTTGAAAATTGGCCATAAAATTACTGCATTGTATGTTAATTAATTGCCATTATTATTTTTGTTTAGCACCAATGTTTACAATGATATATCGCCTGATCAGTTTCCTCACACCTCATTCGTGGAAAGGCTTACGTGGTTTCATTGGCAGTTTAATTGGCAGTTTAATTCTAATTTATATGTATAATCCTCTGCGCTGTTTTTGTCAGAAAATCGACCTAGTGCGAGGCAACCTTACAATTTTCAACAAATGATGGCCTATTTGTTAATTTTATTCACTTATACTTAAATTTTACAATATTTCATATTATTAATAAAACCCCTATTTTTCGCAAACCCAACACCACTTTAATTCGAATTTCACACACACACGATTCATAAATTGACACATGAGAATTCTCTCATCGCTTTATATCATTCATTATTTATCAACAGGTTCACACCTTCCTTTCCTCTCTCGCTTCCTTCTCTAGCTCACACCTGCTCTCACACACTTGACACCCTCCCATTCACACTGTTCACCCTTTCATCTTTGTTCCACAGACCCCTAGACCATCAAACTTTCCTCCCTTGAACAACTGCACCATTTCTGTTCTCTCTTTGTTCATCATGTATTTCCCTTACTTTTCACACACCCACAAGTGCCCGCTGCAGTTACGCCCAATCCTTCCTCTCCTGTATGGGAGGAGATATGGAGCTTGCAACACCTTTCGGCGGACCGTGAGGTCGACCCCTCCTACACACACACACACACACAAATATATATATATATAATCATATATATATATATATATATATATATATATATATACACGAGCATTTACATTAGGTACAGTGACACTCATAAGTATTCGTACAGAGAAATATTTCAGTTACATTCATCTTTATCTTTGGTACTATCCATAGAATAGTTATGAAGAGTTTACCGTTCGTTTGGAAAAAAAATGAAAAAATTAGTTTAACTCCAACATATAATATAGAAACCTTGCACCTTTAACTTTAATGACTTCAAAGATTCATTTTCGGTATCTCTCAGTACAAATTTTAGCGCATTCTTCTAAAGAAAATTGTTGCAATTCATTCAGATTCGAAGGGTTTCACTTGCGGACAGCTTTTTTCAAATCAGACAATAAATTTTTTATTAAATTGAATTCTAGACTTTGACTGGGCCACTCGAGAAGATTGAAATTCTTTTCTTGAAGCTATTTCATGGTGCTCTTACTTTTATGTTTTGAATCATTATCTTGTTGCAGTACCCAACTGCGATCCATTCGCAACTCCCGAATTGAAGGCAATACATTTTCTTCAAAATTTTCGTTATATTTCTTCGAATTCAAGTTTCCACTGATGACAAGCTTTCCTGGACCAGACGCACTAAAGCTTCCCCAGAGAAGCAAACTTCTACCACCATGTTTAACCGGAGAAAGATGCTTTTCCCTCGAATGCACTATTTGATTTTCGCCAAACATACCGTTGCTCGTTGTTCCCGAATAATTCACGTTTGGTTTCGTCTGTCCAGAGAACTTTCTTCCAGAATAGAAATCCATCATTTTGATGATCCTTCACGGATTTTAAACGAGATTCTTTGTGAGTTTTTCGGAGCAGAGGTTTTATTCGTGCAACTCTTCCATGTACGACGTAGAGTAGAGGGATGAATATCGCGCTTAGACAGTCTTAGTTTTTGGCAAATTTCACCTGCAGTCACTCGTGGATTCTCAGCAGCCATTCTTTCAATCCTCCTAGGTATACGTTCTGAAATCTTGCAAGGTCGTTCACACCCTGGTAGAGTTTTGATTGTTCAGAAGTCTTTCTATTTCTTTATAACTGCAGCCACCGTCGTAAGTTGAATTCGAAGTTCGTCTGTCTTCCTATAACTCTTTCCAGACTCGTGTGCAACAATAACAAGTCTCTTAATATCTGCAGACAGCGATTTACCACAACGACCCACATTCAGCCGTCTTTCATAAAGATTCAAAGAGAAAATCCTAGAAATCAGAATTACCAACAGTCTGTAATCAGTAAACAACCACCTACTGATAAAAATTTTAAATTCTTCAAGCCTAAGGTGGACATTCAAAGTATTAAATAATTTTGTAAATAAATGTACGAAAACATTTGAATTTTAACTTTTTTATTTTCCTCAAATTCTTTGATGTTTTACGTTATGATTACATGTTGGAGTTAAACTTATTTGGTTTGTTGTTAAATTTTTCCAAAGGAACGGTAAACTTTTCATAAGTATCCTATGCATGGAACAAAATAAAGAGACGAATATAAGTAAAATATTTCTGTGTACGAATACTTATGAGCACCACTGTATGTGCCGGATAATGGTTTTGCTGGGTACCGAATATCCAGCGTGACACAATTACTGGATATCCGTCTGGAAAGCCCTTTTATAGAGATAAAACACTTTTTTTTTCTCAAAATATCTATACTGGTCCTGAATGATTCTAGTTTTATTATTTTGGTATAAAATTGTTTATCATAATATACGGGTACCACATATTGTAAAACTGGTATTTCTAGTGATGGAAAACTTTTAAAAATACTTTTGTTGCTGTTTTCAGATTTTTGTTTGTAGTACTTACACTGATTAACAAAACTAAACTTTTTCTGGTTCCTACATAAACATAACTGAGCCTAAATGATCTTTTCACGCTAAGTTCGAATCTGTTTTCAGATTTTTCTATCACAAAGTGGTTTTGGAAAAATGTCGGTTAGGTTAATTGAATGCCCGGTTAGGTCAACTGAACGCCCGATTAGATTAATTGAATGCCCTGTTAGGTTAAATGAATGCCCGGTTAGGTTAATTGTACGCCCTTGACGATTTGAAAAGACAAAGATATTCTCTGACTGTAGTTTACTGCTAAAATGTTAGTGGAGAGAGCAGTCAATGCCCGAGATTTGGGACTGACCTCCATTTGCCAATAACCGGATGCTAAATCAAGGGATGAGAAGAATTTGGCTCTCCCTACGTTCAGAATTGTTTCCTGCGTGTTTAGAATAGGGAAAGATCTGGGATGGTAATGTGGTTTAGGCGTCTAAAATTTGTACAAGGGCGAGATGTTCCGTCCATTTTGGACACAAGAATCATAGGAGCGGACCAGGGACTAGCTGAAAACTGAATGACATCCTGCTCCAACATGTCCTTGATGTGTTCCTCAGAAGTTACTAATTGGGAATGTGGAACCCCATACCGAGGAATGAAGATGGGTTTGGAATTGGGTTCCACTTGATTTCGAAAGGGGCCAAATTAGTTCGGCCCAGAGGATCTCCTTTTAGGGCAATCACATCTCTCTTTCTTATCAGGAAATCGAGAAGTGATTCCAGTAGTTTGGGATCCTGTAAGGCTGGTGACTCCTGAAGGGAGTGCTCCAGACTTTTCTTTTATTCTTCTTTGAATGCTAAAGGGTTTAACTCTAAGGAACTGGAAACACGATTTATAGTAATGGTGGGGAAATCTGAATTTATTTCTACTGTGGAAACAGTTCCTATTCTCCGAATTGAAGTTAATTCAATAGGGCTTTTTCCTTTGTTTAAACAAACAACAGGGATAGCTGAATTCTGACTCTGATGAGGAACTTGGGCAATAAGAACATCTCTTTTGAAATTACCTTTCTCTGTAATAAGAGTGTGATCTGACTCTAATAGTTTTCCTTGACCGTTTACTACTCTTGCTTGGAAACAAATCTTCTCATAAGGTGCTACTGTTATAATATGAAAAATTGTGAATGGTAAATAGGAATGCTAAACTAGTGTAATTCATGAACGGCAATTTGCCTATAGAAATTGCAGTTAATCAGTATAGCTGAAACTGTCATATCTCAAAATCTATACGTGATAGAAGAATTCTAGAAACAGATTCAGATTCAATGCAAAAACAAAAAACATAGGGACCATCTGTGATAATAAAAACCCACTCTAATAGACAGAGTTTATTTCCACAACAGTTTCGATGCCCACTGGCATCCTCTTCGGGTCGATGGATCCGTTTTTCTGTATCCACCCGAAAAGGATGCCAGTGGGCATCGAAACTGTTGTGGAAGTAAACTCTGTCTATTAGAGTGGGTTTTTATTATCATATTTTGACCTTCACGTAGAAAAGTGAAGTTTTTTGCATTTATAGGGACCCTCAATTTTGGTTCAGGAACCAAAACCCTTGTTTTTCAGTGTTATTATTTAATTTATGTAGTAAATTAGATTAATAGGAGACTGATATATTTCACATGAAAATTTAGTTTGACAAGTTAACAGTTTGCAACATTGGAATTAAGATTAATTTAAGCATCTCTACCTTATATTGCATATTAACTAAATAAGTACCATATCATATACATAGCACAACCATAATAAGGGTGTCATTATTTAAACAGACCTTCTTGTAGCTATTGTGCTTGTGGCTGTGTCGTGTCTATGAACAGTCTATGAATTTGGCTGATTATTATTAATTTTATTATGTTACCTTGTAAATTAAAATAAAACTGAACTTTGAATGTGAAATACAAGTGACGGTACTTGTAGGTTATCTCCCTACCCCACCAATTTTGACAGAATATTTTCGTTGAAACTATATCACGACTTAACCTAACCAATTATCAAGGGCGTACAGTTGATCTATTAGTAAAGAGTAAATACTATTCCAGAAACAAACAATGTTATAATTAATAATAGATCAACTGTACGCCCTTGATAATTGGTTAGGTTAAGTCGTGATATTTTCGTTAGTTTTAATGAAAATATTCTGTCAAAATAGGTCGGGGGAAGATAATCTACAAGTACCCAGGTGACAAGCCAAGAAATTCATATAAAAAATTAGCCCGTTACATTTAAATTTGCTAGCATTAAAATATTTGAGTGCTCTACCTAACTCAGTTTACTGAGAAATACTTTTTAGTGCAGCAGGGAGAATCTATTCAGATAATGGAATCGTTTGTTTCCTGAAAAAGCGGAAAAATTGATTTTCATCATGAAAAATTACCAATTTTTAAATTTTAAATACTAATTAATTGTAAATTACAGCAAAAGGAAAAGGTCTCATTTTTCATTTTAAAAATAGGAAGTTTTCTTCTCAATTTCATTTTAAATCCTTTCGTCAACATAATGAAAATTTAGATCATAAACTATCGAAATTCTCCTTTATATTAACAAAATTACATTTCCTTCCCACAAATACACTTAAACACTTATTTTCTCGATTTTCTCTACTGTAGTTTACCTATATCACACGTACAATATCTCTGCTTATAGAAGTGCATGTGATTACATCATCAACCCTTTAATCATAAATCAGAAGAGACTATTGAAAAGTAAATAAGAGTGATTATTGAAAAGTAAATAAGAGTGATTATTGAGCTGTTAAAATTTAAAGACATATTTGAAGTGCAAATGTGCTTCCGAATGTTTAGAGTTACAAAAACAATTTGTCCCGACCACATTAATTGAGAATATAATGAACAATCAGATACGTCATGAACACAAAACAAGATCTACTCTTTCATGTAGTAAAAATTATTGAACTTATTTAGGGGTGGAATTATTATGGAACAATCTACTGAATGAATTAAAATCAATCATTGCTCTCTCATTAATATAAAGCGATTAAAGCTTACCAAAATCCAAAGTTAGTGAAGACATTCCTTTACAAATTCTCATTATCCTTTTAAAAATTTCTCCTATCACTTTTTACCTAACATTTATTCGGGTTTCATTATTCTTTGTATGAAGCTTTAAATGTCCCTGGACCCTGGACCTTGATTTTCTCTCTTCTTCTTCAATGGGGGTGGAGTTTTTGCGTGTATTCCCACAAAATTCAAAATTGCCGATGTCATACTCAAATTGAAGTAAGTGTAAAAATAAGATACTTTTAAAACAAGATGCAATAATAAATTATAATATATAGAAATAGAAGTTCGTTACATTTATTATATTTGCAATATTCATAGAGCAAGATTAATATTCTTCTTCAACAATAATTTTTTTGCCCCTTCAAATTTAGAAGTCCAATTACGCGCCTGACACTAACAGTAATATACACACACACAACCTTGGCTTTGCTTCCTCCCGAATTGTTCATTTCCACGAAGGTGAATCTTGTCACTCCACCTTAGACCTACACTTTAACGTGGAAGCCGAACCACGCCCCACCAGCAGCCCAGCGTTTTAACCATTAGACTACCCAGGGTACCCATTTATCTATGAACCAATTTTTTTTACTGTCTTGAAAGATGAACAGCTGTGTTTTGCTGCACTCCGCCTGTCGTCACTGAGTCTCGATCCCGAGGCCGATATATATATGTTTTAGAGATATATATATACACACAGTGTGTATATATATTAATATATATATATATATATATAAGCAAACAACCACAGGGAAAAGCAAACACAAAGTCCACTTTGTGTTTCCTTTTCCCTGTGGTTGTTTGCTTATTAATAAGATCACGTGTTATTTTGTGATTTTAGTGCATATATATATACAGGGTGGGCGGAAAGTAGCTCCCTATTTTGGATTGGTAAAAAAATACGTATATTATCCATTTATTTCAGAAGAAATAATATGAAAAGGTAGGCATACATGGTAGGTTTTCTCTAAAATTCAATGTGGGCTCCAACTCTTTCCACCAGCTTCTGGAGCCGCCCAGGAATGGCGTCCACTGACTTTAGCAGGAACTCCGGCGGGATGGAGGACATGACTTCCCGAATTCGGTCCTCCAGTTCTTCCAATGTCCTCGGTTTGGTGCGGTAGACTTCTTCCTTTACCCACCCCCAAAGAAAGAAGTCGCAAGGTGTCAAGTCGGGGCTCCTGGCTGGCCATTGATGTGGACCACGACGACCCATCCAACGCCCAGGGAAGTGGGCATCCAGCCACTCACGGACAACAAGAACGAAGTGCGGAGGGGCGCCATCTTGCATAAATATCAGATCGTCGATGTTCTCCCATGTGCTGACACCCGGCCAGACCTCGTTTCGCAACATAGCAAGGTACCGCTCAGCATTCATGGTGTTGCGCAGAAGGAACGGGCCCACAACCTGATCTGAGGTCATACCACACCACACCGTTACACTGAACCGATTCTGCCGTTTTTCAGCGGTTACCTTGCGACTTCTTTCTTTGGGGGTGGGTAAAGGAAGAAGTCTACCGCACCAAACCGAGGACATTGGAAGAACTGGAGGACCGAATTCGGGAAGTCATGTCCTCCATCCCGCCGGAGTTCCTGCTAAAGTCAGTGGACGCCATTCCTGGGCGGCTCCAGAAGCTGGTGGAAAGAGTTGGAGCCCACATTGAATTTTAGAGAAAACCTACCATGTATGCCTACCTTTTCATATTATTTCTTCTGAAATAAATGGATAATATACGTATTTTTTTACCAATCCAAAATAGGGAGCTACTTTCCGCCCACCCTGTATATATATATATATATATATCTTCAGAGATATTTTATACAGTATATCATGAATTCGCATTATACTTTCAACTTTAGATTAAAATCTAAAGCTTATATACTCGTATATATATATATATATGTTAAACACAGACCATGCATGGAACAAGGAACTCTTCTGGGAAAATTAAATCCACTATAGTCCGAATAAGTAATGGTAAATGACAAATACCATAGTTTTTCTTTTTCATGATGCTAGCCCGACGTGGGCAACGGGTCTCTCGCAAAGAGAGGTTCTAAATGTAGTGGGACTAGGCTTGCTTTACCCTAGATCCATGTCCCAAAGCTGGATCCTGTCTGCTTTGCAGATAGCTGGTGAGGGAAGCTATATTTATGGGACCTCTTTGCTAGAGACCCGTTGCCCACGTCGGGCTAGCATCATGAAAAAGAAAAACTATGGTATTTGTCATTTACCATTACTTATTCGGACTATAGTGGATTTAATTTTCCCAGAAGAGTTCGTTGTTCCATGCATGGTCTGTGTTTAACATATAAGTTTCTCAGGGGACCATTCTGAGTTTGTATATATATATATATATACATATATATATACACAAGTATATAAGCTTTAGATTTTAATCTAAAGTTGAAAGTGTAAAATGGAAATTGCATTCACATCCAATCTCAAAAACGTGAGAATCGTCGTTCGCGAAGACTTACACAA
The DNA here is from genome assembly GCA_023014485.1 of Bathynomus jamesi. Lineage (NCBI taxonomy): Eukaryota > Metazoa > Arthropoda > Malacostraca > Isopoda > Cirolanidae > Bathynomus > Bathynomus jamesi. The sequence continues at coordinate 2,778,537 of JAJOZX010000021.1, forward strand.
TATAATATTTCATTATGTGATGATCCCCTTTGAAAATAAGAGACCATATCAATGCAGGTTTAATTAATTATATGGCTTGAAATAATTACTTTATCTACACAGGGTTGACAAAAGTAAACAGACACGTTCGGTTTTTCCACAGTTTTTTATATCATAATAAAAGTCAATAAATAATAGCAAAAATATTGAATCAATTTACAGTCGTGTTGCTTCCGTCTTTGCATTATGTAGAGCTGACACACGTTCTGGTATTCCATTGATCAGCTTTGCCATTTATTCTTGAGGACAATCATCGTGATGTCTATTTACTTTTGTCAGCCCTCTGTATTATGTATTTATTTTATATAAACACGAAATCACAGTCAGGACAATAATTAACACTGCACAATAAAGTTCAAAGATATTTTTCTCCTTCGAATGAATTTATGTGATTCCAATGCACTGTTTTATGCTGATTACAAATTTGAAAAACAAATGTTTCTATCACCCACCAATTTCAATGGAAATGCAAATGAATATTGACAAATTTTCTTATTTTTTTGGTATATTTAATCGTGCAAAAAAGAAGAGTACCTTACATAAAATGTTTTTGCAGCTGATTTTCGCTTGTAAATAGTACGAGGCTTCTCTTATAAGTGTCGAACAGTAGTCGGCCAACATACTGGGGCTATATCTTTCTTGGTACCACTTTTCCATCGTTGATATATCCTGATGAAATCTTTCACCATGTTCATCGCTGACCGCCCAGGTTTGATGCTTTCCATGCTGTTCTTTCAACCTCATTCAAAGAATCATCAAATGCAGTCTTTCATCACTTCTCTGATCTTTGGGCTCACAAAAATGCCTTCTTTGATTTTCGCTGCGCTGATTCTGGGAACTTCTGGTTTAGATATAGAAATTCAGGTCCGTTTGATATTGAGAGGTGGTAAGAAAACTTTTGCTGGATCTACTCGGAGTTGATGGGCAACATTTTTCTGTCCTGGAAGCGAATTTTGTCGAAGTGGCCACTCTTTCTCTGTGTATAATGACTCCCCTTAGCTCGGCTGTCCCACTCGCAGAGGAAACAAGAGAACTTTGTGTATCCTAACTGTAAGCCGAGGAGAAGTGTAATCACGTTCAGATCACCACAGATGTGCCAGGAGGAGTGTTTATCATAGTCAATATGTTCCAAAAGTAACTGCATATTGTCATATGATTCCTTCATATGAACTTTATGTGCAATCGGAACCGAAGGATAGATATTACCGTTGTGCAATAGTAAAGCTTTCAAACTCAACTTTGATGAATCAACAAAAAGCCTCCATTCCTTAGAATTGTGCTCTCGACCAAGTGCCTCCATGAGAGTGTTCACATCATCACAATACACTAAATCACTTTCCATAGAGAAAGTGATACTCGCGGCCAAGTGATGTTATGCTCATACCACAACGCAACTTATCTAGAATCTTTATTTTTTCGCCTAATATCATAACCTTACGACTTTTCTTCTTTTCAAAATTACTTGCAGATGCTTTACGTTTGGGTACCTTAATGCTGTCTGAGGATAATAGCAAAACAACGGCAAAATACGACAAAAACAATCCAACACAACTTCACTGAACTTAACGCGGTAGTGGGACTGAGACAAAGGGTGATGCAAGTGGTGACGCGAGAGGGAGGTTAGATGCGGGAGTGTTGGGGAGTGTAGAGGAAAACATTAGAGCGCGCATTGGCAAGCGTACAGTACTACTGTATTAGAGCGTGTTTGGGGAACAAACACGCGTTGGGCGAGAGTTTACTGTATATATTAGGGTGTCCCATTAAACCCAAGGTTGGTCGAGTACAGCATTAACCGATATAATATCGTGAAGTGGGCTACTAAGAATGCTCAAAAAAATTTTAAAGTCCTAACTAAAAAATTAATGCATCCCCAGGGGTTCACATTTTACACCCCCGATTCAGACCAAAAAATTGGCATTTTGACCTTTAAAAGACCCATTAAAGTTAGAAATTACATACACATTTTTTCCAATCTGTTAGTAAGAAGCCCCAGAACCACGTCAAGGTCGATTGGAATCTCTGGAGGTTCTTTTTTAGTTTTTTTTTAGTTTTTCCTAGATTTTTGTTTTTTTAGGTTTTTTAAATTTTTTTTACTTTTTGTATTTTTATTTTTTTTGTTTTTTTTATGAAAAATTGCATAAATCCCCTTTTTTAATAAAAAAATGCATTAATCCCCCCCCCACTGGCTTTGACAACCAACAACTTTCTAAATTCATGATTTTAAAGATTTTCCATGAATTAGGTCCTATCAAATCCATTAGATCTGGGTGTAGTTCTGGAACTTCTGGCTTTCCTATAATAATTTCATCTGGAACTTCAGTTCCTAATAAACGAGCTGCGATACTTGCTTTTATATTCTCATCTAAAGTTTTACTAAAAAGAGATAAAACTACAAGTTCTTGACTTAAATACCACTTGTGTCTTAAGAATGCATCTACTGCAGCAATAGAAACTTCTGGATCTACTTCCTGCCAGACATTAACTAATTGCTTACAAAATCGGAGGTCGTTGAGTGGTGCTTCTGCAGCTAATAGGGTCTTTAGACAATAAGGGCCATAAACTAAAGATGTAAACTTGACAAATCTTCCAAATGATTCTTTCACTTCTGGTTCATAGTTATCTGATCTTTAAATAAGACAAGTTTATTTGAATACAGCTGAGGTGCCATGAATCTAGCTCGATGGCATGCTCCTGGTTTACGAAGACGTATCTTTGAAGGCCTGTGCCCCAACAATAAACAGATTAATTCTAAATATTCTAAGTAATCATCTCTGAAATAATTTTTGTTCTCTAATAAAGAATTATAAATTATATTTGCACTTTCTTTAATATCCATCAACAAAGGCTCAGTTATATTTATTTCTTTAGTTTGGGATAATGTTATTTTGGACCAGCTTTTCGAAAATTCTTCAAATATGGGATAATCGGGACCAGTGCTTTTTCCAAAGGTGCATTGCCAAACAGATTTTATTTTACAATAAGTTCGCCAATGTGGTGACGGCATGCTAAATATAATAATGGTCTATTCAGATTTCTTTCTATATAAATGCAAGCTCCTTTGTTAATACCTGTATTTGAGGCCGTCATGTCAAATGACATACCTCTCACCTTTCCTGTGACCTGCCAATCTGTAAGGAGCTTGAATGTAGCTTCAGACATTTGTTCACCAGTAGCATTTTGAATAATAGGTATCCCCAAAATTTTATCAATATCAGGAGATCCAGTTGCAGCAACAGCAAGCCTTTCTAAGCGTAAAATCTGTTTTGTTTCCCAATGGACAACAAGATGTTTTATATTGGTATTTTGAAATAATTCTTTGACTTCATTTTCTGTTTTTACCATATTTTCTTGTGTTGCTGTATGAGTATATGTTTTTGAAACTGCATAATCGTTTAGGTCTCCACCGCCGACTCTAATTAAAGCAGAAATTATTAATGTAGCTGTTCTAACAGATACATTTCCTCTGTCTATAGCACTGGCTACAATAGACTCTTTAAGTACATTTCTAGGTAGGTAGATAGGCTTTTGTTCTTTAGTTGTTTTTTGTCTTTTATTGAGGTAATCATAATCGTTAGAACTATCTCCCTCACATTCTAATTCCTCTATTTTCACTTTAGATGGTTTGCTTATTCTCTCTTGGTCTTTCTGACGTAAACGTTCATTGGTTGCTAGTCTTTTTATTTTATTTTTTATTCTTTGCTCTGAAATCTTATCTCTTGAACTCAGTGTAACTTTATATCCCTCTCTCAGCATCTTTAAAAACTCCAGATCTTCCTCAACTTCAGCTTTCCTTAGCTTTTCTAAAAGAATTTTTTCAGGAAATGGGTGAGCGACATCAAATATTGTTTCAAGTTTTTCATAAAATTTGTTTACTGAACTTCGGTGCTCTTCAGTTTTTCTATATTTATGTTTTGTTAGAACATACCATTCCTGGTGCAACTTAAGAAGTTTTTTAACGGCATATTGTCTGCTACTAGTAGGTAAATTGCATTTATTCCAAAAGGAGAACACATGGTCTGTTACCATGCCAGCTTGATGACTTACAAGTTTTCCTTTAACAAGGGACTGATTATAATGAGGATTGAAAGCTTTAATATGATGGAAATATTTGAGTACTTGCTTGTTGGTTGGAACAACTGTAGTCGTTATGGAGGCTATAGGTTGACCTAGAAAGGGAATTTCTGTTTTGCTTCTAGTTAATGGTTTGCTTAGAGCCATTTGGCTAAATTGGGCCCTGTGGGGCCCACATTTAGCATTGACATTTATAAAGCTAGTATACATTACCAGAAATGCATATAGAGTGGTAAATGTATTTTACTTTTAATTAAAATAGTATATTTTACTAGAAAATATAAAGAATCGGGGATGTAAAATGTAAACCACTGGGGATGCATGAATTTTTTAGATAGGACTTTAAAAACTTGTGTGGGCATTCTTAGTAACCCACTTCACGATATTATATCGATTAATGCTGTACCAACCAACTTTGGGTTTAACGGGACACCCTAGTATATATGTTATGATGTACAGTATATATGCAGTATACTTAAATAAATATATACATTTTATAGATAAACATGTAAATATAAATAATAAGACGCATAATATAAAGATTTTCTACAAAATAAATGGCTAACAACAAATCTCGTATTATGATGCAAACTGAGGAATACTATCTCGATCTCAAAGGGTTTTAAGGGTTGCCATGATCAGTCAAGAATAGTAAAAGGAAGAAGAAAAAGAAAAAATGGGAAGAAATAAGAATAAAAAAGTAAATGTGAGAAGTGCTCTAAAATCAGGAAGTTGAATACAAACAATGTACAGTGGCGCTCATAAGTATTCGTACACAGAAATATTTCAGTTATATTCGTCTTTATCTTCTGTACCATGCATAGGATAGTTATGAAAAGTTTTCTGGTCGTTTGGAAAAATTTAACAATTAAAAAATTTAGTTGAACTCCAACATAATATACAATGTAAAACATTAAAGAATTTGAGGAAAATAAAAGAAAAATAAAATGCAAAAGTTTTCGTACACTTATTTCCAACATTATTTAATACTTTGTGTGTCCACCGCAGGCTTGAAGAACATTAAATTTTTATCAGTAGTTGGCTGTTTATTGATTACAGACAGTTGGCAATTCTCAATTCTAGAATTGTCTCTGAATCTTCATGAAAGACGGATGATTGTGCAAGCCATTAGTAAGCAATGGATCGTCGTGGTAAAGAGTTGTCTACAGATTTTAAGAGATCTGTTATTGCTGCACATGAATCTGGAAAGAGTTATATGAAGATAGGAGAAGAATTTCGAATTCCGTTTATGACGGGTGATGCAGTTAAAAAGAAATGAAAAATCTTCGGAACAATCAAAACTCAATGAAGGTGTGGATGACCTTGCAAGATTTCAGAACGTACAGTTTGAAGGATTGAAAGAATGGCTGCCGAGAATCCTCGAGTGAATGCAGGTGATATTTACTAAACTTTAAGACTCTAAAATCGATGTCCATCCCTCTAACGTACGTCGAACATTGAGAAAGAATGGCCTGTAGAGTTGCACGAAGAAAACTTATGCTACGAAAAGCGCACAACGAATCTCGTTTAAAGTACGCGAAGGATCATCAAAATGATGGATTTGCATTCAAGAAGAAAATTCTCTGAACAAAAGCATCATTCCTCCGGTTTAGCATGGTGATGGTAGTTTGCTTCTTTGGGAATGCTTTAGTGCGTCAGGTCCAGGAAAGCTTGTCATCAATGAAATCTTGAATTCGAAGTAATATAGGCGCCGAAGGGTAGAGTGCAATTGCAAATGCAATGTTGCAAAGGGGAGAGGTGAATTCTGCAAAGGGAGAGGGGGTGATGTTGCAAAGGGGGGTTATGCAACAAGGGGTGGGGTGATCCCCCAAGTTTCATGAAGGGGGAGCTTTGGAGGGAGAATGGAGGATGACCTACCCCCAAAGGGGTGATCCTAACCTCTTTGGGGGAGAAGTTGGGACGGCCTCACCCCCCAAAGAGATATACTTAGCCTAAGAGAGAGAAAGAGAAAGGAGGAGGAGAGTTTTTGGGGGAGAAGGAAGGATGGCCTCACGCCCCCAAAGGGGTATCCTAACCTAAGAAGGTAAACCTTAACCTAAGAAGGAGAGAGAAAAGAACACATGTTTACACCTGGACCACAAGGCGCATAATCCGAGCTCAGGGTACCAAAATATGTTATATAGAAGGTCGGGGGTTGCCAGAGAGCACTACTTATTTATATTTGGAGGGTTGCCAGATGTTTATTTTAATTATTTATTTATTAAAGTTAAGAGAGAGAGCTCTCAATGCTTAGAGGGGTTGCCAGTTATTTAATTTATTTATTTATATATGGAACGGTTGCCAGCTATTGAATTTATTTATTTATTTATATATATATAGAGGGTTGCCAGAGAGCACTATTTATTTTAATTATTTATTTTTTAAAACGTCGTGTAAATTCATACCATCGAAGAAATAAATAAATAAATAATTAAATAAATAAATACGATAAAATCAAATAACAGACATTGAATGAAGAAACAAATGACAGAAAATAAATATATAAGCAAAAATAATAATACACACTTTAAATTTTATATATATATATATATATATATATATATATATATATATATATATATTACGGCGGTTCTTACAAATAAAAAATTTCGATTAAGAAGCTAACATATTAAAAGCAGATAGAAATAGGTTTTGTTTCTTTTGGGTAGACAACAACGATAAGATAATTTCATATAGATACATTATTATTGTTTTTGGGCTTGCGAGTTCACCATTTATTTTGAACTATTTGATTAAGCATCATGTTAAACTTTATCCCAATGATTTAGTCTCAGACGTGCTGAATAACTGTTTTTACGTCGATAATCTCATTTACACTCATTACGACCCTAACGTACTGTACAAAGTTTATCAGAAAGCTTATTCACGTATGTCAGAAGGAGGTTTTGAACTTCGTTCCTGGAATTCTAACCTTCATGATTTGAAGGAGAACGGTAGGGCGGAAGATCATGGTAGTGGTTCGGAAAGAGTACTTGGTTACTTATACGACGTAGAACCTGACCAACTTAGGTTAAATGAGTATAATCTTGATAGCCATGCCAACATAAAACGTCAAACATTATCACAAATATCAAAGGTATTTGATTCCTTGTCCCTTTTCTTACCTGTAACCATCCGAGGTAGAGTGCTAATGCCAAAACTTTGGTCTTTAGAGTTAAATTGGGATCAGGAAGTGGGGTCTGCAGAACAGAAAGAATGGACAAAGATATATAACAATTTGATCAAACTTAAAGAACTCAAAATCAATAGAATGGTGTTTAGCGAGAATGAAATTGTTAACTTAGTTATGGCTTTGCTACTTATGTTATTAGCCAAAATAAATCAAACTTGTTGTTCTCCAAGGCTAAAGTTGCTCCTTTAAAGGGTAGAACTTTACCGTCATTGGAACTTCTAGCTGTATATTTAGCCTTAAAATGTTTGCCTGAGTTACTGAGTAGTTTTAAAACCTCATTTCAGTTCATTGAAATTTTTGTTGATGCTCAGATAGTCTTGAGTTGGATTCTCAGTGAGAACATAAACATAAAGAACAAGTCAATCTTTGTGAAAAACCGTATTCAAGACATCAAGGATATGAAAAAAGATATTCAGGAAAACTTTAAAACTAACATCAGTTTTCAGTATGTGGCTACTCAGGAGAATCCATCAGACTTAGTGACTCGAGGTATCTTGTTTAAAGAGTTCCAATCTAAAATAAATTTTTGGCTAAATGGTCCCAGTTGGTTGTTAGATCCACTTCTCAGACCCAAACATCAATTACGATGTCTCTCTCTTCCAAGCAAAATCAAGGTTGAGCAAGCTCCAAATAATATCGTAACGTCACTGATAGTTAATGATGAACCAGAACCAATCTTAGACATCAGCAAATATTCTGATATTCACAAGTTATATAGAGTAACTGCTTACGTACTTAAATTTGTGTTTAGATTGAGACGTAAAACGGTCGATGTAGATTTTGCTTCGAAACTTTACTGGTTTATACATCATGCAACTTGAGTCCTTTAAAGTTGAAAATGAATTTCTTGAGAACCTAGCTTCTACACCAAAGACTACTTCAGAAATTCCCTCCATAGTTAAAAAATTAAATTTGTTTTTGAATGAACATGGTCTGATCAGAAGCAAAGGAAGAATAAGTGAAACAAATTACTATGATTACAACATCATTAATCCTATATTATTAGGCAAACATCACCAATTAACTGCATTGATAATAAAAGATTGTCACCTTAAATGCAAACATCTCGGTTTACAATCCACGCTTAGTATGCTTAGGATGCAAGGTTATTGGGTAACTGGAGCTCGACAAATAATCAAATCCGTTCTATCAGAGTGCATACTGTGCAAAAAGTTCAATCAGTTTTCTTATCAATATCCAAAATTCACCAACTTTACCAAAGCTCAAATGAATTTTTTCCATCCTTTCAAACACCTAGGAGTAGATTTTACGGGTCACAATTTCGTAAAGGATTCAAACACTGGAATGCCTGTGAAAATGTATATTCTTCTTTACACTTGCCTAAACATAAAAGCAATTCACCTTGACCTATTACCCGATTTGACAGCTCAGACCTTCTTGTCAACCTTCCAGCGCTTTACCAATCTCTATGGCGTGTGCGACTTTATTTATAGTGATAACGGTAAAACATTCGTGGCAGCCGGAAAAGCTCTCGAACAATGTTTAACGTCCTATGAGTTTTCAGAGCACATGCGAGAAAACAATATTACACACATTAAAATTCCTTTTTATTCAGCGTGGGAATGTCTTATTAGAGTGGTGAAGAGTTGTTTATATAAATCCATCCGACGTTCTACTTTGAACTATTTTGACTTCTTAACTTTGTTGACGAACATTCAAAATGCTGTAAACTCGCGACTACTGACATATGTATCTTCCGAAAACGAACTTAACCCTCTAACTCCGAACTCTTTCCTTAAGATTCATTCCAATAAATCGCTTGCTCTTAAATTTGAAGGTGATTTAGATGATCCATTGTGGGAAAGAGATCCTCCTTCACAAGACCAATTAATGTTGTCACTTAAGCAAATTCATCAAAAATTTAACGATTTTACGAAGATGTGGTACGCTTCTTATTTGTTGAGCTTGCGTGAACACAGTCGCGATTTATTCCAAACAAATTGGGAAAACCGTGTAAATGTTGACGATGTGGTGCTCATAAAATCTCCTGTCAAATCTCGACCCTTTTGGCAGATGGGTAGAATTTTGCAACTTATATTCGGTGACGATAACAAAGTTAGAAGCGTTATTCTTAAACGAGCAGATGGTCAAACGATGAACTACCCTATTTGTCTCTTGTATCCCCTTGAATTGTCGGTTACTCATAAAGGGTTAAAACAAACCCAAACTCAACCTCAAAATAATCAAACTCAATCTTCTCAGATTCACACTTCCAATCAGACACCTCATACTCAAGGTCAACCTCAAAATGTAGTTCAAACTTCCAGGCCGAAAAGAAAGGCCACTTTAGATTGCCTTCAGAAGATTAAAGATCAGTTGAAATAAAAGATAGGTTGAGTTATGATATTCCTTAAATAACGAATATCGCTTTTCTCGCCGCATAGATTATTAAAATTAAAATAACTAAAATAGGTTTGTTCAAACGCGCCCTTAAAATAAAGTAAGTTCGAACGCGCCCTTAAAGAAAGTATACGTGGAATCACGACTTCCGTTTCCAGAATTTTCTGCCCAGGAGCGCGTGATTCAATTTTAAGTTTAGTTTTCTGTTGAACGGCCAGTTTGTGCGCATATGCCTTCGGTATTGTCTTAAAATTTTCTTGGTGTTTAAGAATTTAAACTTAGGATTTAGAAGAATCTTTATTTTTTCTTAGTTTTGCTGTAATTACTAAAAGTTTGGTAATGGTTTGTTATAATCGGAATTGTAGTTTAGCAATTTCAGGTTAATTTGATTTGATATTATAAAAATTCTTAATAATTAGATCTCTGAATAACTAACAAGTTTTTCAAAACTACGCAGGTGGTAAGTACTCGATTTTAATATTAAGAGTTAGCATTTGTTAATTTATTTCGTTTTAGGGTTTAAGGTTTGTTTATTTATTTCATTATTAAGGTTTAGGGTTTCCAGGGTTTTAGTTAAATTTATGTGTTAGGATTTTGTTTGCTATAAGTAAGCTTAGTGCTATAAGCTTGCAATTTGATTTCGTAATTTGAGTTTTGTTTAGGCATAATTCTAACTATATATATATATATATTTCTCGTTTAAACTGGGTAAAGAATTAACTATTTTGATTGTATATTTATTTTCTATAAATTTCATGAAATTATTTCCAATAATATAATTCGTCTAAATAAACAGAATGATGTAATGTTTTTATTTAATTTTGTTTGTATATATAAACGATATTATTTAATTAAATAAATATATACATATATGTATACAAATGGCAGGTTACGCCTTCTAAACCAACTGGCTGCTTAAGATTTCTAAGCCAACTGTCAGAATATATGCTTTAATTAAATAAATAGTGCAATCTGGCAACTCAAAAAATAATATGCACCCGAACAAGCCATTTACGCCTTCTAAACCAGATTAAGCCTTCTAAGCCAACTGGCGGACTAAGCCAATTGGTTGATTAAACCAACTGGTTAATTAGGACCTTCTAAGCCAAGTCCAAAGACCAAGAGCTTTATTATGCGTCTGTCAGAACCAGGCGAAGGATGGTCTCTCTCTCTCTCTCTCTCTCTCTTCTCTCTCTCTCTCTCTCTCTCTCTCTTAGGTTAGGTTGATTTCACCTAGCTTGTGGCAGCTTGGGGGATCCCACCTTGCTTCTTATTTTATCATTTTTTGGCACCCTAGGGTGTGGGGGTAGCAACAATGGGGGAAGGGGAGGGGGTAAATGGTCTTGCAACGATGAGAAGGGAAGGGGGTACTTGCGACAAGGGGAGGGGGATAGGTGTTGCACCATTGATCGACATTGCAATTGCACTCTACCATTTTGCACTCATACTACTGAAGAAATATCAGGAAAATTTAGAAGAAAATTTATTGCCTTCATTTCTGGAGTTGCGTTGCGAATGGGTCGCCATTGGGTACATAAAAGTAACAGTACATGAAAGTAAGAGCACCATGAAATGGCTTTAACAAAAGAATTTTAAACTTCTCGTGTGGCCGAGTCAAGTACCATATCTCAATTTAATCGAAAATGTATGGTTGATTTGAAAAAGTAAATACACGAAACCATTTTCATTTTAACTTTTTTATTTTCCTCAAATTCTTTGATGTTTTACATTATACATTACGTTGAAAGTAAACTAATTTTTTTTTAGTTGTTAAATTTTTGAAACGACCGGTAAACTTTTCATAAATATCCTATGCATGGTACAAAAGATAAGGACGAATATAACTGAAATATTTCTTTTTGTGAATACTTTTGAGTGCCACTGTGTGACTGAAGGACTGTGCCGTTGTATGTACTTGCAACTGCGAACTGGAAGCTGACAAAACCACTGGCCTGAAATCCATTCCATGCAACGCATTTAAGCATTACGAATGCATCAATTTTCGAAGAAAGGGCAAAAAGATAAGGAATAGAATAAATAATACTCATGGTCAATAGGCATATGTCTGTATGAAGTGCATAGAAAAAAATGAGAAAAGTCGTACAAACTAGGCTGGAAAATGATGAGAAATGGAGATGGATCAAAATTTGGTTGAGGAAAGAAATTCTACTAATACATCAACTAATATACCAACGAAACTCCATGATGTCACGGAAAACGCTGAAAACAATGTAAATGGGGTACATCCTCCTTTCGGAATCTCGATCTTAATTCAACTGTCGGTAGGCGTACAATCCTGATGGTGTTCCTCCTGTTGTTCTCAAACTGCTTCTGTGCTGACACCCTGCCTAGGTAAACTCTTTCGTCTTTGTCTCAAATCTGGTACTTTTCCTACCTGCTGGAAGTTCGCTTTCATTCAGCCTGTCCCAAAGAAGGGTAACCCCCCTCAACCCTCCAACTTTCGTGCAACTGCTTTGATTTCTTGCCTTTCTAAAGTTTCTTAATCTATCTTTAATAGGAAGATTCTTAAACACCTCTATTCTCACACTCTTCTTTCAGGTCGTTAGTATGGATTCCGTAAGGGACGCTCTACTGGCGATCTTCTTACTTACGATCTCTGACTCTTGTTCATCCTCCTTTCGGGATTTCAGTGAAACTTTTGCTATTGCGCTAGACATATCAAAAGCTTTTGATAGAGTCTGGCGCAAATCTTTAATTTCAAAACCCCTCCTTCGGTTTCTATCCTTCTATCTGTGCTTTCATCTGTAATTTCTTTTCTGGCCTATGTATAGCTGCGGTTATAAATGACCATTGTTCTTCAAAAGCTATTAACAGTGGTGTTCCTCAGAGGTCTGTTCTGTTCTGCCACCCACTCTTTTCCTTTTATTTATTAATGATCTTTTAACTCGGACTTCCTGTTCTCTTCACTCCTATGCTGATGATTCCACTCTTCACTTTTCCACCCGCTTCCCAAAGTGTCCCTCTCAACAGTCACTCCATGATTCGCCTAGGACGTCTATGGTACACCTGACCTCTGATCTTTCTGCCATCTCTGATTGGAGCAGAGAAAACTTTGTGGCTTTCAATGCCTCAAAAACTCAGTTCCTCCATCTGTTTACTGGTCACAATCTTCGTCACAATCTTTCACACAACAACCCACAACTCAATCTTTCCTCTTCTCTTAATATTCTTTGCGTTTCCTTTTCTCGTGATCTTTCCTCGAAAAATCACATACTTGTTTTCCAAAACAGCTTCTAAGAGGTTAGGTGTGCTGTATCGCCTCCGCAGCAGTTTCTTCACCCCCACTCAATTGCTGTCTCAGTTGCTGTCTCTGTACAGGTGTCTTGTCCGCCCCTGTATAGAGTATGCTTCTCATGTATGGGGTGGCTCAACCCACACAGCTCTACTTCACCGGGTGGAATCAAAGTTTTTTGTCTCATCATTTCCCCGACTCCTACTATCTCTCTTTAATCCCTCTCTCTCCGCCACAATGTTGCCTTACTCCCTCTTTACTATCGCTGTTATAGCAGACAATGCTCTTCCGAAATCTCTAACTGCATGCCTCCTCTTTTAAGGAGAGCACGCAGTACAGGACTTTCTACACTTTCTCATTCCTTTTCTGTCTAGCTCTCTAACGAAAATGTTAATCTGTATTTTCAAGCTTTCATATACTTAACCTGTGAACTCTGAAACAATCCTCCTCAATCCACCTTTCCCCCTGTCTTTGACCTCCAATCTTTCAAATGCAGAGTGTCCAGTAGGGTGGAGCGAAAAATACTTTTTTTCTAGTATGAAGTTCTAATAGTGATTAAACGTTGCATTTAGTGGACGATATATACCTGCCAAAATATGAGTTCATTTGTTTAATATTTTCAGCTGCCACCAGGGGGCTAAAGTTAACACAATTTTGGGTAAAAAGGAAAAAAATGCTTATATTTTAGGTTTATCAAACTATTATACAATTTTATCTTAGAATTATCTAATAGTTTGATTAAGATTCTTAAATGATAAGAATTCGTTTTGTAAAAATGCCTTTTCATATGCTTAATATCTTCAGCTGCCACAAGAGGGCTGAAGTTAACTTAAAAATGACAATTAAGTATGATTCTGTATTTACTTGAAAAAGGGAACAGTAATAAATTAGGATGTCTCTCCTCCTTTATACTGGCTTGAGACAGTTACGAAACGTTATTTCGTGCCTTAGCGGAGTTACCACCCTTTCCCCAACCAACCTCCCTCTAGAAAGGGTTCTTGCTGAAGACTATTTAGTAATTTGCTTTTGTGTCAAATTTTGGCTGTTTTTTCCTTGATTCTAATGTAGCACGAATCCAACCGTCTCCGTTTGTAGGTCCGCAGACTGATCCAGCAGCGTCTGTAACGAGCTTGACGCATCTCTCTACGGCTTGTGTATGACATGGAAACTGAAATAATTCTGAATGAAGAGAAGTACCATGTTTGATGCATGATTCAATATCATCAAGAGAAACTCCTTTGGTTATCGGTGGTTCTGCTATCTGAAAATCTTGCCACATAATGAGCTCTGTATAGTCTTTGGCATAAAAATTTATTTCTGGCACCTTAAAATACCTGATAACATCTGTTTCTTGAATGCATGCCCTTGCTTTTATGATACGCCTAAATCCCAACTGACGCACATGCTCCCTTTCATCAGCTATCATTGCAATGAGAATGTTTTCTTGATTTGCGTAATATGCATTTCGCTGAATGACTGAGTCATGTACTCTCCTAAGCTCTTCACGGAGATACCGGCTTCTTGCAATCATATGCCACATATGTTTAGCACCATATTGGCATAATGGTTTACGCTTTATCTGAAACCACATTGGTGCGTATACCCTAACAATGAAAGTAGCTAATTCTTGTAAATTGCCTGAAGGATTCTCTGTGCTTGCATATAACCGCAGAGTCCTGTTTGCTGTGGTGAGCCACCTTGAATGTGATATATTGCCTGGACTCTTATGACTAAGACTCTTTGAGAATGTTCCACTTGATATAGCCTTGTGAATTTCAAGAAGGTATTTCTGGTCAGTACTTATGTCATCTACATCAACTTCACACATGTCCTCTTGAATTTCAATGGGTTAGAAGTTAACTATGGGAAGCTTTTCACAGTCTGAAAGTGCTCGGCCAATTTCTCCTGAAAATGCTCTTGGTCCAGTAGTGGTACCATCCAAGTGATGAAACAGATGGCGCAATGGAAGTTCATTAAGGTGTAAAAGGCATATCAGCCACTGCAATGGCTTATTAAAGGCTTCTTCCAGTAATCTTATTGTGCCTCCAATACTACCAGTGTTAACCACTGTCGAATCACAGCCAACTGCAACGATGTTCCCTATATCAACATTCCTTTCTTTCAAGCAATTCACTAGCGCTGTGCAAATGTATTTAGCTTTGCCACTGGAAGGTGTCACATGTGCAAAGTACAGAGAGTGTGGTTCAGATATTATGCTGATATGCTCTTCGCGTTTGGTTCTTTGGTGGTTAGAGCCATCACTCTCCTGGACTTGAATCATTGTTTTATCCTTTCTGCCATCAAAGTATAATCCCCGCATGGTTTTTGGCTCTCCTATCTGTTGTAGTTCCTTTCTGTTTTTGTCTTTCACGTCTTAGCTTACTTCTGTCTATAATATTCCCTTTGTCTTCGGGAGTAACAATTTTAAGATCTGCCAATACTGCAGAAGCAATAGCAGCCCCAGCTCTGTCCGACATTTTAAATCTATCACAAGTAATTGCTAATGAAGGCAGTGGCTCACGCATCTGTTGTTCTGATATTACATATTGAGTCGAGGTTGTATCTTCCTCATTGTCTTCAGATATCTCTTCTAGTTGTTGAAGTTCACTTGTCTCTGTTTCGATTTGTAAGTTGGACGTATTGGTTATAGCAGCACTAGTTGTTTGTGAGGATTCCAGACGTGCTTTTTCCATTTCCTTTCGATGTTCTCTTGCTTGTAATCGTCTTGTGTGTGCTATGTCAATGCTTCCTATCACCATTATTCTGCGTGTTCGTTGGTCATTTAAAAAATCCTGCTCTTTTGGAGGGACTTTCTTGCTCTTTTCACATGAGCATCTCCTAAACTCCTTACATTTGCAGGTGCAGATGTCAAACAAAGTGCATTTTGAAGAGTTTTCAAATTCTTCAAGCTGATTTTTGTACTTAGGCTGATCCTTGCGTGACTTGTATGGCTTTAATAAGGACCTGTATTTATCATGGTACACTCGCATCATCTGTAAAACGCGTGTATGTGAAACTATTGGCAAAGAGGCCTTCTTCCAAATATTTTCTACCTTTTTGGAAACTGCCTCTGCTATTTCAGAAAATGAAGGCTCCTTGTTATTCATCTGCTCCTTCACTAAATGTTTTGTGAACAGGTAATCTTTCATAATGCAGTTATAAGTTGGTAGTTGCATATCACTCATCTCACAAGGTACTTCAAACATGGCACACTTCATATGTTCTCTAGTGAAATGTTTATATTTAGTATTTGATGCCATAATATTTTTAAGAAAAATTCACAATCACAAAATATCCTGTAACATCAAAACATTATATAATTAATATACATAATATATTTTATAAGTATATATAATATACGGGGTGATCAAAAAGTAACGCAACCCATGGGAAAACGATTTATTTCAGAGCAAGTGCTGGAAGTGGGCACCGTTCTGTGCTTCACGCAAGTGGATACGGCGATTCATGTTCTTAAAGACCCTTTGCAACGTTTCCTGTGAAATTGCATCAACACACTTCTGAATCATCGCCTGCAATTCTGGAATACTGTGCGGGTGAGTGACATATGCGGCATCTTTCAGGTAACCCCACAAGAAAAAGTCGGGAGGCGATAAATCCGGAGATCGTGAAGGCCTCCTGCGTCTGGGCATAGCTTCTGGAGCGAATGTACTGCGTGACAATGAATATACGCTGCTCCAAGGTGTATTTCATCTTTTTCATATATTCACCACCTGCAACAGAAGGAAAAAATCAATTATGTGCGTTTCTCCATGGGTTGCGTTACTTTTTGATCACCCTGTATTATGTAAATATATAATATATTATATAAATAAACTAAAATTATATAATACATTATAACAAGCATTTTATAATAAAATCAATATTATCACTATATAAATCACTTTAAAATAAAGTTTTATAATATTCCGATCATATTAAAAAACTCTCCGATTAACTGAGCGACTAGGCCTACTACCTAAGAAGACAAGTGTTAACACACTCTTCTAATGACTCACAGAAAGAAATTCCTTCACACCAAAACCCTCCCCCCACAACCCTCCCCAAACCCTCCCCCACAACATTCAGTGTAGTCTCAACATGACTTAGTTACTCTAAATTGTGTTAACTTCAGCTCTCTTGTGGCAGCTGAAGATATTAAGCATATGAAAAGGTATTTTTACAAAACGAATTCCTATCATTTACGAATCTTAATCAAACTAGTAGATAATTCTAAGATAAAATTTTATAATAGTTTGACAAACCTAAAATAGAAGCATTTTTTTTCTTTTTACACAAAATTGTGTTAACTTTAGCCCCCTGGTGGCAGCTGAAAATTTTAAACAAATGAACTCATATTTTGGCAGGCATATTTCGTCCACTAAATGCAACTTCTAATCACTATTAGAACTTCATACTAGAAAAAAAGTATTTTTCGCTCCACCCTAGACTGTCCAGGCATCTCGAAAACCCTGGACCTTGATTTTCTCTCTTCTTCAATGTGAGTGGAGTTTTTGCGTGTATTCCTCACTTGGCCCTTCTTCCTGCATAAAAAAACAGAGCACTGAGAACAAAGCATTTGAGGGAAAAGCAGAAGCACAGTTAGAACAAGGAATATACATCATACAAGATAAAAATTTCATGAATAAAATCGAAAGTACACCAAAGGCTAAAAAAAACAGTCGTGAAGAAGTAGTACTAGCACAAAAGAAAAATATTGACTCGCACAAATTCCAGAAGTATAATTCTGAAAACGTAAAAGAATCTAAAAGACAGAGCATGTGAAAATATTATAAAATAGGTTCGTGTCAATATGGCTCCAGATGTGTATATATATAAACACCCCAAAAATGTTTCTACATGATGAGGAATGGAAGTTGCAGATACGAGCAAACTGGTACTATCATATTTCTACACTTCTGCGTGCAAAAGATCAATTAGGGAGAAAAAAATTACTAAATGTGGAGTTCCAGTTTTTTCACATTTAGGGCTCTCAAAGAAGAGAGAGAAATAAGAGTTCAAACCATAAATAAAAGAAGTAACAGCAGTACCACTGAAGTACACTTTTTAGAAGAAATGAGAACGATAAAAGAACTGTCCCTTTTAATGAGAAAAGACTGAACGTCGCAGATATATGTACCCCAGCAATACATACGCCACCCTTCCATCCAACACCACCAGCCGTTTATTCAACAACCACGATAGAACCAAGTGTCTTATCCCCAGTATTCTCAAATGGTAACATTACAGACTGTAATAGAATCCAGGCAATAATGTCATCAGTTATTGTGGAACATTATGCACTTACCCGGGGAATCTGTGAAGCAACGAGGAAAGAGAAGGATGGGACTTAATTTTGACAAATAACAATAAATAAAACGGTAACGCACACAAATTTCTCTTACCATAACGTAATTAGGCTGACCATATTTCCTTGAGACAAAAACGGGACATTGGGATGGCAAAAAAGGGACGGGGGTTATGTAATATTCTGTATTCAGGAAAGTACATAAACATATTGAGCTTACAATTATTCTTCAGTGACAGAACCCATACAAAAACCCATACAAAACGGTACTGTCCCGTTCAAAACGGTACGTATGGTCAGCCTAAACCTAATCGATATACGAATAAAGTTAGCAATCGGGAGACCAGAAACGCATCCCAGAGAGTGAGGAGGAACATTTTAAGGTTTAAATTAAATATGAATTCAAAGTAGGTAGATTGGGAATGAAGGTTTAAAGAAAGTAAATTGGGAATTGCTACTTCACGAGAAGACTGCAGAAGAAAAATCTATAATAGAAAAAGAAATTAAACTGCTAAAACATGTTCAGGTAAGACAAAAAAGAAAACGTAGCAAGCTCGAGAGAAAAATCAGAATATTATTTAGACAGCAGAAACAAACTGTAAAAAATATTTACGGATGCAGAACTGAAGCAAGGCGACTCAAACTAGCGAAAAAATATGCGAAATAGAAATGAACCTAAAACAAACGTTTATCCACAAAACAAAGAAGAAAACGAGTCGCCGGAAAAAATCCGAAATACTTCTACACGTTTGCGAAAAGAAAAATGTAGTGTAAAGGGAGTATTGGTTCGTTAAAAGATGGGGTGACCGAATATACAAATGACTCAGAAAAAATGAGCGAACCCTTAAGGAACAATCTAATTGTGTTCAGTACCCGTAAGTCCGAAAAGAAAGTTGAAAATCCAAAGGAATACATTGATACAAATCAGCAAAGATGAAATTTGAAGACGAATCTATAAATGAATTTAGAATTCTTGGAACGAGACGTAATTAAGGCTCTATCACAAGTACGAGGAATTGTAAAGAGAGTATGGCCGAGCCACTATACTTACTATGAAGAAAATCAATCGACACAGGACAAAATCCACTCTCATTAAAGAATGTGAACATTGCCCCTCTCCCTATTCAAAGGAGGTAACAGATTAATACTTAAGAACTATCAACCAGTAGCTTTCCCCTCTCCCTTTGTAAAGTACTTCGAATGTGTAATTAGAGACAAAATTGTAAACTACCTACAAGAAAGAAATTTATTCAATCCGAACCAACATGGCATCAAGACTAGAAGATCTGTATATCATAGTTATTAGACCACCAAGAGGAAATGCCGGGAACATTGCGTCGAGGTCAAAACACAGCTGTAATATATACCGATTTTGCTAAAGCCTTTGATAAATGTGATCATGGAATTATAGCACATAAACTTAAGAATACAGGAATAATTGGAAAACTTGAACGAAGGATATTTAATTTTCTGATCAAAAGAACATATGAACTGGTTGTAAATGGGGTCAGATCTGAAGTCTCAGAAGTCCTGAGCCCTCTCTCACAATGTACAGTATCAGCTCCTTTGCTGTTTATGATAGAGATTACAGGCATTGATGCAGATATTAATGACAATATCGTATCGTGTTTCGCGGATATGCCAGAAAATATCAAAATAAGGTGACAGAAAAATTACAAAACAACATTGAAACATTATTTAAATATGATAAAA
Source organism: Bathynomus jamesi (assembly GCA_023014485.1). Taxonomy (NCBI): domain Eukaryota; kingdom Metazoa; phylum Arthropoda; class Malacostraca; order Isopoda; family Cirolanidae; genus Bathynomus; species Bathynomus jamesi. The sequence continues at coordinate 2,798,472 of JAJOZX010000021.1, forward strand.
CAGATAGAAAAGCAATGGGGATTATTTGGAGAAGCTTCCACAGTAAAAAAGCAAAAATCATGCTAAAATTATAGGAGAGTTTAGTTCTACTAGTAGCTGCGTATTGCTCAGTACTCTCAACCCTATAGAAAACGAGACATTGCAGACTTAGAAGCCACACAAAAGACTTTTACTTGTAAGATAGAGGAAACAAAAGATTAGGACTACTGGTCTCGACTACAATACCTGAAGCCCTACTCCCTGGAAAGAAGACGCGGGAGGTACACAATAATTTATGTTTGGAAAATACTCGAGGATTGTTTCCCGAACTTTAGAAATGAAATAGAAAACACTGGAATGAGAGAAGAGGCAGATTCTGTACTGTTTCAGCTGCGGTGGGACAAGGGGCCAAGAAAAAGATGTAAAATACCCTCAGGATACGAGGTTCGAAACTTTTCAATGTACGCGTACTTTCAAAGAAACAGGAACCTCCAGCGCACCACCCTGAATAATTTCAAGAACCAGCTAAACAGGTTCTTGTGCTAAATCCCTGACCAGACATACGTAGCTGGCCACGAGGGCAGGAGGAGAGCGGAAACCAATTCTTTCTTCCAACAAATCCCGTAAATGAGGCGGGATGTTGCCGAGGGGTCGACCGCAGGTCGATCTTAAACCGTCGTTCGACATCATCAAAAGGTAAGGTATATAGAAAAATGAAAACAAAAAATTTTAATGTCGAAATAAATCTGCATGATATCCGCTTGGAATAATTTTTATATTCAGTTTGAAAGGATATAAATTTTCAAGATTACGACATAATGATGTAAAACTACAGTCGTTTCATCCAATACATTTTCGTCTCAGCCCGATATGAAATGCGCATTATTTATGTAAAATTCACATACATGTCTGTTTAACCCTGAAGATACCGTTTTCACATGTAGAAATAATTTTTCTAGAAATTAATATTCTTTGATTCGTAATAAAAGAGCATAAAAATGTTGACAGGTTAAAAGTAAATTAATTATTAATAAAGAAAAACAAAAATTATAAAGATCATGTTATTCCTGAAAGTCATCTCTTATTATTTTTTATGGAGGAAGGAGGGGTCAAGGGCGAATACCCACTAAAACACCCCCCCTCCCCACAGAGGAAAAGGAGAGCCAAAATCAAGGTCCAGGGTTTTCAAGATGCCTGAACACTGCACTTGAAAGATTGGAGATCATAGACATGGGAAAAGATAGATTGAGGAAGATTGTTTCAGAGTTCACCGGTTGAGTAGATGAAACATTAAAAATATCGGTTAACCCTTGCGTTAGAGAGTTGGACAGAAAAGGAATGAGAAGATGTCGAAAATCTGGTACTGCGTACTCTCCTTAAAAGAGAAGACATGCAGTTGGAGAGTTGAAAAACCAATGTCCGTTAAAATAGCGATACCAAAGAGAGAATGAGGCAACATTGCGGCGAAGAGAGAGAGATTGAAGAGAGTCAGTAAGAGGCGGGGAAGTGAAGAGACGAAAAGCCTTTGATTCCATCCGGTCAAGTAGCGCTGTTTGGGTTGAGCCACCCCACACATGAGAAACATCCTCCATACAGCGGCGGACAAGACCCCTGTACAGAGACAGAAACTGAATTGGGGGATGAAGAAACTGCGGAGCCGGTGCAGCACATCTAACCTCAGCTGTTTTGAAAAGAGAGTATATGTGATCTGATCTTTTGACGAAAGATCACGAGAAAAGGAAATGCCAAGAATGTTAAGAGAAGAGGATAGATGAGTTGTGTATTGTTGAAGGTAAGTGGATAGTCCTGTGGAAAATTGTGACCAATAGACAGAAGGAACTGGATTTTTGAGGCATTGAAAACACAAGGTTTTCTCTGCTCCAATCAGAGATAGTAGAAAGATAGGTCAGGTGTACTATAGCCGTCCTACGTGAAGCATAGCGTGGTTGTTCAGAGAACACCATTATTAATTGCTTTAGGAGAAGAACATTGGTGATCTACAACCACAGGAATGGATCGTCCAGTATGAAAATTATAGATGAAGACAGATAGAAGGATAGAAATCGAAGGAGGGTAGTTTAGAAATTACAGATTTGTATCAGACTCTATCAAAAGCTTTTGATATGTCTAGTGCAATAGCAGAGGATTCACTGAAATCTCGAAATGAGGATGACCAATACGGTGGAGTGACACTTTTTTTTTATTTTCAAAATGCCTGGGTATGGAAAAGATGCGCATTGGAGAAAGCATCAATGTGCTAAAAAAGTATTCTATTATTAAATTTAAGATGTGCACACTGAGCTCAAAGTTTCAGCCGAATAGGAAAAATGCTCGATTATTACTATATAAGTACTGTAAATGTGCAATTTCGGCCAAATTTCAGAAAGCATGAGGGGCCTAGGGTGGATCGATTTTACATTTTTTTCGATTTCCATATTCTAATAGAGACAAAAACTTGCGCATGCATGAGAAAATAGCATCTACAAGATCTTAGCTTAATAGGTAATCATCTTCTGCCCCCGCCAGAGCGATGAAAATCATATTTTAGTAGTCAAAAACGTTTTTTTCTTATAATTTTTAAAATATTTCAATATGCATCAAAATTATTCCTAATAACTATAAAGTCGATGAAAAAGACCTCATATGATCGTTTTTCCAAGCGCGTTGTCCTACGTTAATATCTTTTGCCCCCGACAACAACGTCAAATGTTGAAAAAATAGGTAATTTATATACATATTTTCAGACCGGCTCTTTGTCTTAAATAATGCATTTATATATTTCCCATAGCATTTATATCGTTGCTTAGGCATGAAATAACACACACGCAAAATTTTATGACTCTAGAGTAATATCTTCTGTCCCAGAGAAAAGTCTAAATGTGGATTATAATTACGTTAATGCGATGTTATAAGTACGATAAGTACTAAGTACAGCTCCTCGCTTGCTAATTTTATAAAATTAGCAACCCAGAACTCACCACGAGGAGGTGGCTGTACGTCGAGTTCCACCCAGCCCCAACCACCCTTCCTTTGGCTGCATGTCGATTTACATACGGTAATCTTTCTTAGAATCAAATCGTGGAATTTTTGTTCGGGAGTGAAGACGGGAGCGGATGAATCCGTCCCTCTCTTCTATTCCACTTACACTGGCAGAGGCTTCGGTTACTAATTTGATGAGTCTCTCGACCGCTTGAGTATGACAAGGGAATAGTGGGATCAGTCCATCAGGCTGGTCTCCCGTCTCAACAAACTCTTTTATTCGGGTATCAGGTATTGTTTTTGTAACGGGGGGTTCGGTCACCTCAGCCGTTTGCCAGTTGATCATTTCGTAATAGTTTTGACTATCGTAGAGCAGCTCAGGCATGGCGAAGGCTCGAATTTCCCCCGCTGGTGATTGTTTTGATCGTGCTTTTAATATTCTTCTCAATCCCAATTCTCTTATGTGTTGCTCATCGGCATGTAGCATGGAGATCAAAATATTTTCTGGGTGAGCAAAGAAAGAATTTCTACGGAGGACTTTGTTGGCGATTGTTTTAGATCTTTGAGGCATGGTCTGAGAGAGACGCATCATTTCGAAAAAATGTTTTGCGCCCTCAGTGGAACTGGAGTTTTTCTTTATCTTAAACCAAATTGGTGCGTAAACTGTCATAATGAATCGCACAATTTCGTTGAAGGTGCTGGAGGGTTCACTGGTTGAAACATAGAGGCGCAGAAATCTATTTGCTGTTGTCAGCCACCTGGAATGCGCCATCTTACCTGGATTTCGAGCCGCGAGAGCTGAAGAGCAGCTACCGCTCGACACTGCTCTGTAGATGCCTAACAAATATTTTTGGTCAGTGCTCAACTCGGCATCATCTATGTCAATGTCGGGAGATGGAATGGCATCGAATTCTGTAATTGGAAGTTTTTCGCAGTCGTTCAGTTGTTTTCCAACTGGTCCAGTAAAGCCCATTGGCCCAGTTGTTTTGCCGTCCAAGTCTTGAATGAGGTGTCGCAGTGATAATTCATTACCGTGTAATAGGCATGTGTGTGTGTGATTTCATGCCTAAACAACGATATAAATGCTATGGGAAATATATAAATGCATTATTTAAGACAAAGAGCCGATCTGAAAATATGTATATAAATTACCTATTTTTTCAACATTTGACGTTGTTGCCGGGGGCAAAAGATATTAACGTAGGACAACGCGCTTGGAAAAACGATCATATGAGGTCTTTTTCATCGACTTTATAGTTATTAGGAATAATTTTGATGCATATTGAAATATTTTAAAAATTATAAGAAAAATACGTTTTTGACTACTAAAATATGATTTTCATCGCTCTGCCGGGGGCAGAAGATGATTACCTATTAAGCTAAGATTTTGCGGAGGCTATTTTCTCATGCATGCGCAAGTTTTTGTCTCTATTAGAATATGGAAATCGAAAAGAATGTAAAATCGATCCACCCTCATTGAGGGCAAGAATGGCGTGTATCCGTAAAATGATGATTTGGGGTAAAATTCCTTCACATAAGATTATATTTAATATGGTACACTTGTTTTAACATATTTTAAATAGCCGAAAATCAACAATTTTTACATATGAAATATGATTTATTAAAGACCAAATTTCTATTTTAACTAATAAAGTAGGTTTTATACAATATTTAGTAATCTCAAACAATCATCGCAACCAAAAAACTGTTGCCTGACATGTTTGAACATGTTTGAGCCTGTTAGTGGAAGCGCGCGTTTAACAACTACTACTGTAGTGTAGTACCAGGTGTCAGTTTCTGTTAGTCCGCCACCAAATGCGCACAGTCTAGGATGATTCAAATATGACATCATCCTGATGGGTGATCCAAGACACATTTAGTTTCGATAAAAATGTTTGCATAAAGATATGAGTTTGATAATACACCGGATGAGTTTGATAATACATTTTTTTTAATTCAGTAAGCTCTTCATTGTTTCTTTTTTTAAATCATCTTTATTTTTTCACCTCCACTCGCTTAGTGATTAACTTGACACCACGCTCAGCTGTGTCATTGACCACCTTCATGTTTCTCATGAACAGGCAACTCTCCTGATATCCAGGGAAGTTATTCCACTGGTCAGGACAAACTTTCAGCCAATCTTTTCTCTTTCCTAGTGGAACATATTCATCATCTAAAGAAATAGAATCCCCTGAATGAACCCCATTATTTCTAACTATAGACTGTTCTGCATTCTTTTCCCTTTCTGCCTCATTTTTCTTTCTTCTCTCTTCCTCTCTCCTTCTGTTCTTCTTCCTATCAACTATCTATGTGTATTTTTGTCCTTTCTATCCATACTCATCTTCCTAGCTCTTCTCTGGTCATCCAAAATCTCAAAATCTGTCACAGGCCTCTTTTCTTCTCAATCGCAGGTCTGACTGGATCTGAGCCTTGGCATCTTTTGCAGCGATATCAAACAGGGTCTTCAGTTGAGCCTTGAACTCTGATCTGTGTTTCTCATTGGTGTCAGATTTCCTGTCACGAGTTTAGTAGAGTGACTTCCATTGCTGGTGCAGAGTGATGAGTTTCTCTGTGGCACACTTAAGAGCCATGGTAGAAATGCCGTCCATGTTACAGAACCGAAGCACCTTCTCATTCAGCACGATGCAGGCCAACTCGTCCGGTGTGTTCTAGTCCTTCACGTCATTATAGTGAAGCAGATTTGTAGGAGAATCACAGGCACATTTGCACTTGTAGTGGACTTCCTTGTAACCCTGTCGGTGATAGAACAGCTTCATGACCTGACCAATAGTAGGAAGTTTGTCTCCTGTAATATTGTTCTCCATCTGGCCGAAAAGGACCTTGTCTGTGTCAGACCTCAGAGTGTGGTAGTCTTCTTCCCTGGCTTTGGTTTGGACGACTTGGGAGCCAGAGAATCTGACTTATGGGGATCATATTGCTTGTCACTTCTAGTTTCCACTGTAAATATCTGAAATAATAGTAATAATTTGTGTTATTTATTATATTTTTTTAACAGGTATGAATAATGTTATTACAAGTAGAGAAAGACTTTGTCAAATAAGATAACAAGAGTTAAAGCTTCAAAAATGAATGTCTACAAATGATCAAAAAGTATTTAAATATGTTTGGGTCAGCAATAAACATTGACTGGGGTAACGATGTGGGTAGGGTTGTCACCCCCCCCCCCCCCAAAAAAACGCTCATTGGCTAAATTTTCTTTGCCCACATTTCAATGAGCTGTTCTCAAGATATCTGATTTTGAATATTTTCAGAAAACGCGTGCGACGAGCCCGATTTTAGTGGAAAACAGTGAAATATATATGCCTTGGATCACCCTTTAGGATGGTCCGATGGACTGAAACTTTTTTTTGGTGTTTCAACACACAATCTGTGATGTGTTAAGCAACGCCAGGATAATGTAAAAAGATTTCTGTTATATTTGAATCATCTAGCGCACAAGCTGTTGTTCCTTATTTCTTTCTTTCTTTGTGATCTCCATATCGTGATTATTTTGTAGTTGATTTTTCATTGATATTTAATAAGGGACATACTAAAGAGTCTCACTTTCTTTTAGATTAGAAAGTGTAACAGAAAATAGCTGTTTGACCAACAAAATGGCAACAAAAACAAGAAGTGACTGTAATTGTCCAGAGTTGTTTGTTGGCAAAAATTCCGAGTGCAATGCAATTGAATGCAATATCATCAATACTGTTTGTTGTTGCAATGTTGCAGAGCCAGAGCCATATGCAGGAAGAGGGGTAGAGGAAGGTAAGAAGAAAGGAGAGTGCGGTAATCTAACCTAGCAGCTCAGGCCCACGAAAGTAATACATTTAGTAATCTAAGTGATCAAAATGTTATAGCGAGTTGTTTGCATATAAAATTTAATTAACTACGCCAAGTGCTCAAAATGTTCTCCGGCGGCATGAATGCACTTTCAATACAACAAAATCGTGTGGTCTGATGAAGCTACCTTCAAGCTGAATGGCACACTAAATCGACACAACTGCAGGTACTGGTCACTTGATAATCCACACGTTTATGTGGATAAACATGTTATCATCCAGGGGTTTGGTTGGACCATTTTTATTTAATGGGACAGTTACCGGTGCCGCATATCTCGACATGCTGCGGACAGAAATTATACCTGCAGTTCGGAAGTTGTTTAGAAACGACGACTTTTACTTTCAACAAGATGGAGACCCCCCCTCATTATCATTGTGATGTCAGAAGGTACCTCGATGAAACGTTGCCTAACCGTTGGATAGGACGAAGAGGAAGCGTTGAGTATCCTCCACGTTCACCGGACTTGACTCCACTTGATTTTTACTTGTGGGGCTACCTGAAGGATGCAGTTTATGGTACAAGACCTGCAACACTCGAATACCTTAAGGATGCAATTAGGGAAAAGTGCGGGACCATCACAGCATCCACATTAGTCCATGTCTGCGAATCAGTTAGTCGACGCATTCAAAAGTGATTCATGCCGCCGGAGAACATTTTGATCACTTAGATTACTAATTTACCTTTCTTTGGCAATTGCTATAACAATATATTGTTTGTTTGTTTTTAAATTATAAAATATATGATGCTATAAAGAGTATATATTTTTTGGGGGGACACGCTATATATATATATATATATATATATATGTGTGTGTGTGTGTGTGTGGGTGGGTGTGGGTGTTTTGCTGGTGTGATGGTTACACGTGTTTCGACCGAAATCCGAATAAAAGTAGTATTACAGTAAAAATCCTGTAGTTAATCACTTTTAAACGGTGCCGATATTGTGAGTTAATTGATAGTTATGAAATTTAGGATATTGGCAGGGTGGTTGAGAGAGAACAGAAGTGGTCCTCAGAGGAAATAGATTTGGTAGTCTCTTTAATGTACAATAATTTAAGGTTAACAAAGGTATGTGAATAATTGTTCATCATACTGGGTCATATCCACATTAGTAATAAATTACTAATGTGGTAAAGGGTGTGCTCGGTGAGATTATCTCCAACCGACAACAACCAGCCAACAAAACTGAAGTCAGACACCAGAACCTTGCCTTCAGTTCCTTCTTCCTTTTGATCGCATCAAGAGAAAAAAATTACGCAGTTGGCTTGCGAACTACTCTACAGAAATAGTGACTGAAACAAAAGTCGAAGTTAAAAAACAATACAGGCTAGTGTACCCAGAATAGGCCTACTTAATCTTAATATCGTAGTCTTCAGTTAAGCTAATTTAACCCTACAAGACGCTACATCATCCCATTGACCAACTGAGGTGAGTCAATTCTTTCACTTAACCAAAAGGTAAACAATTAACAAATATCCCCAATTTATTACATGAACCGTAGTACATTTCTATGGTTTTATTTGTGGAAATTGTATCTGTGACTTTAATCATCCTATTTGCTCCGGACCATTTCTGGATTCTCGAGTCCTAATTTAATAGGTTGGATTAATTTAACCTGCGTTAGGGGTTGGGAAATTGAGGTAGGTTTAATTGAGGTCAATCTCCAACAGTGCAGTTTTTTCACAATAGTGCTTTGTGGTATTTCTTTTTAAAAAGTAAAAATCGCGGCATATAACAAAAAAGTAAATAAAAACGAAGCGAATTAATCTATACAGCATTTTTCCGAGTGTTTCTTTGTGAAGAAAGCTAGCTGCCTATCGAAATTCCTACAAATACCCCCCCCCACGATTATTCCTCGCAGCCACATCGAGAGTACCAATCAGTGAGAAGCATACAGCGTGCCATATCCCCCATCCCCCGGAGTAACGGAGAATTCTTTCCCTTACTCAGCCTGAGTCAACACCCACCCAATACCTCCCATCATACCCTTTTCGAGTCAGTTTTGTGCACCAGGGGCTACCCTCTATCAGTAACATGAAAATGGTAAATAAATTCCTGCAACTCTGTCTCATCTGTTGCTCTGTTGCATCATTACAGATACCACAAAGACGATGAAGTGCGATCTCTGTCAACTGCTTTTTTAATTTAAATGCCTAGAATGGAGAGATGAAAAAATCTCCCTAAAACGAACGCGAAGCAACTTAATGGGATAAAATTTTTCTGCGAAAACCGCATGACCGAATTAAACTCTTTTACAGTATTTAAAGCAGAAAGAGACCTACGAGAAGAAAATGAAAGAGGAAAGTGGGAATAAAGAACAGTGGAAAACAGAAGAAACGTAGAAAAATGAAGTAGAAAAAAATCATACACCGTCACACAACGAGGGCGAAACCATGCAGGAGAAAGAGAGTATAAAGACAACAGATAGTATGAGGGCAACGAAGGACATAAACACAAATTGCCCTCTTGTCTTTTTCACTCCGTTTTCTTGATAGCACAAATAGGAACTGTCCCCGAATAAGGAGCAAAAAACAAAGGCCACGCGTAAATATGTGGAAGGAATTATATGCTAATATTATATAAAAGATAATTGCAGATTTAAAAGAGGACAATGTACATATGAACATCCCCCAATATGCAATTTCTTCTATACTAAGGGTCATTGTAAATTTGGAAACAGATGCAAATTCTACCACCCGGATATCTGCAGGCCTTACGCAAAATATGGAACCTGCAAATACGGGAAAAAATGCTATCAACACCTCCCGACGGACTCAAAGGACAAAGTTTGAATGAAAATAGAAATAACACTAACAATAGGAATAACAATAGGACCACAATAAGCGAACAAAAAAAAATTTTCAACATCGCAGACACGATACGGCTCCTAAATGTCATCCAACGCATGGAGTTGACACAGCTGGAAACCCCCGAGCCAAACCGCTTCCGGGCAAGAAGCTACCAGAAGAGGTAGGCGGAAACGGATCTCTCTCGGAGGATCATAGGGCAACGAAACAAGCGATATCGAAGGAAAACGAACTTAAAATGCACAAGGGGCAACGAAAAACAAAGAACATGCCTTGAATATTAGCCAGGACAATATTTATAAGACCAAACCAATCACTCAATGAAGTTTCGTACCTGAAATGATTTATGGACGAAACAAGGGGGGACATCGCATGTCTCACAGAAACTCATCTTAAGGATTACCAAGGAAATTGTGAAAACTGAGAACATTATATTTTTCTCTTTCTTATCAATACAGAGGGCTTCAACTTACTAAGAGCAGATAGAACAACGAGACGTAAAGGTGGCTGTGCTCTATACAGGGTGTTTATAAAGTCCCTATCTATTTCAGTGAAAACGTAGCAAAAAGAGTAAAATTCAATGAAAATATAATAGAAGGCATACATTTAATGAATACTTAAGCATATGATTCTACATGAGCACCATCAGTATCTCTACAGAGTTCGAATCTGTCAGCAACATTGCGGAACACATTTTGAAGTATGACAGGGGTTATTTTTGTAACTCCTGTTACGATACGAGCACGTAAATGTTCCAGCTTCATTCAGTTGGCATTTTAAACATCGTCGTCTTTCAACAAGATGGGGCACCTTGTCATTACGCAAACATTGTTCGGGAGTACCTAAATGAACGATTTCCAAATCGATGGATCGGACGTGGAGGCAACAGGCACGGGGCGGCTCGATCTCCTGACCTAACGCTCTTGGATTTCTTTGCATGGGGCTTTATTAAATGAAACGTCAATCAAACGAGGGTTACAGATCTGCAAGATTTACGTGCTCGTATCGTAACAGCAGTTACAAAAATAACCCCTGTTATGCTTCAAAATGTGCTCAGCAATGCTGTTGACAGATTCGAACTCTACATGAGTACCATCAGTATCTCTACAGACTCATATGCTTAAGTATTCATTAAATGTATGCCTTCTTTAAATGTATGCCTTTTACCCTTTTTGCTACGTTTTCACTGAAATAGATAGGGGCTTTATAAACACCCTGTATGTACAGAAAGGTCATATTATCGTCTCTGTCATAAGTAAATCAAACAGCATTGTAGAACTCCTAGCAGTGAAAATAGGAAAACTAAACGTGATACTAATAGTCAGCTATAGACCTCCAAACACCCCAACCGAAAAATTCTCTGAGGTCATTAATGACATCAGAAAGCTAATAAAGGCAATAAACCCTCCATCCCCCAATATAATGATCTGCGGAGACTTTAACTTCCCATTTATAAAATACAAAAAGGTGGATAGGAATATATATATATATATATATATATGAAAATTATTTCACGAAAGTAACACGTGAAAAATATTTATGATGAATAAAACCACGAAGGAAAGGAAACACAAACTGGTGCTCAAGCGCTTTCGTCTAATGACATCCTCAGGAACACTGAAGTACATAAAAAGGTTAAGCCTATATATAGGTTACAGAAAGAAAAAAAGAAAAAATAAATAACATACATACACACACACATATATATATATACATATATATACATACATATCTATATATACAAATACATACATACATACATACATACATATATATACAATAAACGGAGAAGTAAAAATTAAAAATTAAAAATTAAAACCTTAAAGGATTACCAGTGAGGCGTACAGATTTGTAAGGAAAAATATCGATTTTTAGCACAAGATCAAATGGATTATAAAAATACAAATTTATACTGGAACTCTGCCCGGGTTTTAACACACTGCTGCCTATGGTCAGGTTTCGATATATATAAAAAAATAAAATGCAAATTAAAAGTTAATCGATTTTTAGCACAAGATCAAATGGATTATATAAATACAAATTTATACTGGAACTCTGCCCGGGTTTTAACACACTGCTGCCTATGGTCAGGTTTCGATATATATAAAAAAATAAAATGCAAATTAAAAGTTAATAAAGTAGAAGACAAGTTTACCAAAGATTTAATGTTTTACCCTTCTTATCTAAATCTGTTTTAAAGGAATTCAAAATAACAGGATCGAGTTGAAAAAGACCTTTGCTTATGTTGAAGTTATTTGAAAGTTGGATAATGGCAGACTCAAGAATATTTCTATTAACAATGTTGCTTGAATGGAATAAAACTGAAGCATTATTCCAATCAATACAGTGGGCTAACTCTGACAAATGGACAAAAAGGGCACTGGACAACTGTCCTGTTCTAACGGAATATTGATGCTGTTTTATACGTGTGTGCAAATCCTTTCCCGTCTGACCTATGTAAAAGGAATCACATTGTTTACAACCAATTTTATAGATAATGCCTGAATTATTGATAGGGCTATTTTTTACTATGATATTTTTCACAATATTGTTATATGAAAATACTACATTAATATCCAAAAGTTTAAGTACATTAGCAATATATATATATATATATATATATATATATATATATATATATATATATATATATATAATATATATATATACACCAGGACAAGGGGGTGCAAAAGAGAAGACTAGGAGCAAGCAAAAATGTTGATGGCTCTCACCAATGAGTTTATTATGCTGACACAGGAGATAACTGAAAATACCAAAAAAAATAACTGCCTGGATCTGGTATTCACGAATAACACTAACTTGATTGCTGATATAAAAATAACCCCAACCATTATCTCAGACCACAACTTAATCAAGATATCAACAAATATGACGACAACATTAAAAGACAATGCAAATATTGAGGAAAAAAAGCAAATTTGGGGCTTTTAACTTAAACTCCAAAGCAATAAATTGGGATGCAGTCAGATCGCACATGACCCAAATAGAGTGGAGAACAGTTTTAGAGAATAAAACAACTGAAGAAATGCAAACAACAGTGGAAGAAAAAACGCTGAGAATTTTAGAAAAATGTACTCCGAAATCATAGCCAAAAGGAAAGAGGAGCTGGCTAGAGAGGCAAAAGAGAAGACTATTCCGCAAAAGAAAGAGAGTGGAGGCGAAGTTAGGCACCTCGGGAAATAATGCCAAGAAAAACTAGAGGGTATCGATAGGGAAATACAAGCCCTGATTAAGGACTATACAGAGAGGGAAGAGGAAAAGGCGGTAGAAGCAATAAAGGAAAATCCAAAATACTTCTATAGCTATGCGAAAAGGAAAACAAAAACGCGCGCCGCTATTGGGCCCTAAAGGAAGAGAAATAATTAACTAACCGACGATCCAAAAGAAATATCTGAAACATTGAGAGCCCAGTATGAATCAGTTTTCAGTACCCCAAAAAGTGACAAAGCGATACATGACATACATGCATTTTTTGAAGACAAATTGCAAGGAGAGTTTTATCCTAGAAGATGTAGCGAGCACTATAGGACAAATGAAACCACATTCAGCTGCAGGTCCGGACAAATGGAACGCATTATTCATTAAAAACTGTAAAAATGAAATAGCTACACCTTTAGGGATCTTCTCCATATCCAATATAGACACTGGGGAAATACCGAGCATCTTGAAAAGAGCAAATATTGTCCCTATATATAAAGGAGGGGACAGATCTGAAGCAAAGAACTATAGACCAGTGTCATTGACTTCCACCTCACCAACGTATTTGAAAGAATAGTTAGAGAGAAAATTTATGATTTCTTGGAGACACTGGGAAAGATTCAACGAAAATCAGCACGGAATCCGATCAGGTAGATCATGCCTATTACAACTAATAGAACACTAAAACAATATCCTAGATGCACTGGAAGGCAATCACAACTACGATGTCATATTTGTCGAAAGCTTTAGCAAAATTCGTGTATGTGATCACGTAATAATAGCACATAAAATGAAATATATGGGAATAACAGGAAAAGTGGGAAAATGGATCTACAACTTCCTCAGAAAACGACTACAGGTCGTCAAAATTCAAGGTATATCATCATCAGAATCGGAAGTACGCAGCTCAGTACCACGAGGGACAGCATGATAATGAACAGGAGTGGGGCCAGTACTAACAGGCATAAACAGCGGAGTAAACAGCAACAGTATAGTAACATCCTTTGCAGACGATACAAAGATCAGCAGAAAAATCAGCGATGTAAATGAAGTGGAGACACTGCAGAGGGAGACGAACAAAATATACAAATGGTCAGAAGAGAACATGTCATTTAACACCGAGAAATTTCAGCTCTTGAGATATGGTAGAAAAGAGGAACTTAAACAGACTGCATATTATGCTCCAGATAGACAGCTAATTCAGAGAAGCACGAAAGCGATCGATCTGGGGGTAATAATGGCAGATGATGCGAAATTCGAACCACAAAATTAGATAGCGATAAATAAAGTAAAAAGAGTCGTGGGACAGGGACTAATAACGTTCAAAAGAAGGGACAGGACAGTAATGATTCCCCTGCTAAAAACAATGATTATACCAAAACTTGAAAATTGCTCAGTTTTGACGTCCCCATATAGAAAGGAAGAAACTAATAAACTAGAAGAAACGCAAAGGCATTTCACAGCCAAGATTGATGGCTGCAAAGTACTCGACTACTGGGAAAGACTACGTAAACTAAATCGGTACTCCTTGGAAAGAAGAGAAGAGAGGTACACCATAATCTACATATGAAAAATGATCGAAAAACGGGTACCAAACCTAAAACTAAACTCAATTACCATTCAAATAACATTGGAAAATAGAAAAGACAGAATGTGTAATGTTCCCAAATTAAAGGCCCGTCAAGGGACCTCCTCAACACTGAAAAGTCTTGGCCCCCTGTCAACCAAGCTATTTTCCTTCAATCAGCTTCCAAAGGACCTCAGAAACGTTACAGGGGTTAAAGTTGAAGTCTTCAAGAGAAGACTAGATGCCTGGCTGAGGACGGTACCAGATGAGCCGGGTGTACCTGGCTATGTACGATAGAGAGCGCAAGAAATCAAGTCGCTCCTCCACCAAGCCAGACCTAGAGGCGGGGCCACCAGCTTGAACTCCGTGTGAAGAAAGACCAATGCACGAAACAGCAACAAGGTTAACAAGTTTATATAAATTGCATGTTTGCAATTTAGTGGTGGCCCAGATATCCGCATCTGCAGATATCTGCATCATTTTTAACATCCGCATCCGCACTTCTGACTGCGGATGTTATGCGGATATTACCTGTAATAAATTATGCAATTTACAATTAAATTAGCTTATAAAGTAGCTTATAAGGGCCAGTCATGCACATTTCATGTAAAGTATTAATTATTAATGAACAAACAAATATATAAACCTCAAAATATAAATACCTGGTAATACGGAAAATTGAATGAAACTTGTTTCATTGAATTTTCTGTGGCTGAAACTCTTGAGGAAGTTATTATGTTTATTATAAGAATTAAAATTAATATTAATATTTTCATTATGCATTCACTACCATAATTTTTCAAATTTCGTGATATTACTATTATGTCAATCTATCAATATAATATAGAATTATGAATATATAACTAAATATCCGCATCCGCGGATAGTGAAATTAAAGATCCGTATCCGCAGATGTTGAAAAACTGACATCCGGTCCACCACTAGAACTTTGCATGTGTGAATGTTTGTATGTATGCATTTTAGTGTGCATGTTTGTATGTGTGTATAGGAGAAAATAAAACAAAACTTCTTTATTAAGGCATAACTTGAGAAGAAACATCCATCCATTGCAGTATCTTGATGCATAACACTGGTTTCCCTGTCACCTGAATGGCTTCGGAAGCCGTTGGCAGCCAGTCGTGCTGGCTTGGCGTCTAATTATATATATATATATATATATATATAATATATTATATATATATATATAATGATACACGCAGACCGTGCATGGAACAAGGAACTCTTCTAGGATAATTAAATCCACTATAGTCCGAATAAGTAATGGTAGATGACAAATAATATATTTTCTTTTTCATGATGCTAGCCCGAAGTGGGGAACGGGTCACTCGCAAAGAGGTCCCAAAAATATAGCTTCCCTCACCAGCTATCTGCAAAGCAGATAAACCCTAGATCCTGTCCCAAAGCTGGATCCTATCTGCTTTGCAGATAGCTGGTGAGGGAAGCTATATTTTTGGGGCCTCTCTGCGTGTGACCCGTTCCCCACGTCGGGCTAGCATCATGAAAAACAAAACTATAGTATTTGTCATTTACCATTACTTATTCGGACTATAGTGGATTTAATTATCCTAGAAGAGTTCCTTGTTCCATGCACGGTCTGAGTGTATCATTATATATATATATATATATATAATATATATATATAATATATATATATATATATATTATATATATATATATATATAACTTATGACTGACTTATTTCCCGTCAGGTTAGAGCCGGGTTGGGTCCCTCTGATGACTTCTGTACTCCATCCAGGTTCGTCTGTCTCTCTCCATTCTCTCCCCGCGTTCCCGCTCTTAAAGCTCGCCAACCATGTTCTTCTTGGGCGTCCCCGCAGTCTAGTTCCATCCTCTCTTGCGTACATGGCTCTTCTGGGCAACCTCTCCTCCCTCATTCTCTCCACATGCCCAAACCATCTTCTCTGAATATCTTCGACTTTGCTATTCACTGAGATCTTGACATTGGTCCGGTTCCTGATTTCCTCATTTGTCACCCAGTCCATCCATCCCGCCCCACAAATCCTTCTCAAACAGTACATCTCAAATGCATTTAACTTTTTCCGTTCTTTCTCTCTCATTATCCAACTTTCAGCTCCGAACAGTACTGTTGGCAGTACTATGGATTCATATAATCTGATTTTTATTTTCATACTGATGTGTTTGTCTTTCCAGATTTCATCCATTTTATTCATTACTGCATATCCCAGTTTAATCCTGTCCTGCATTGCTCGATAAGTGTTGGTGTCACTGGTAAAGTAAACTCCCAGGTATTTGAATTCATGTATTTGTTCAATTTGGCTGTTTGCAAGGCGTAGATCCACTACTTCATCTATTTTTCCTATTTTCATTATTTTGGTTTTTGCTACATTTATTTTCAGATTGTATTTGTTGCATGTTTCTTCAACTCGTTCTATGATTGTAGCCACCTCTTCTTTAGTCTCCGCCAATAGCACTATGTCATCTGCATACCTCAAGTCCGTGCCGATTTCGCCTCCTATTTTGATGGATCCTTCGTAATTCTGCAATGCCTCCCTCATTACCGCTTCCAAAAACAAATTAAATAGGTGGGGCGATAACTGACAGCCCTGGATCACACCTCTTTTTGTTGGAAATGTGTCGGTGGTTATATTCCCCTTTCTTACTGCTGCAGATGTGTTCGAGTACAATCGTTGTATTAGTTCTACTATTTGCTTCTCGAGTCTTTCCCTTCTCAGCACCTGCACCATCCCCTCTCTCCAGACTGAGTCGAAGGCCTGTTTGGAATCTATAAATACGCAATATGTATTCTTATTATATTCCCATCTCTTTTCCGCTCTTTGTCTCAATGTGAATATTTGGTCTGCCGTTCCTCTGCCCTGCCTAAACCCCGCCTGTTCCTCTGACAGCATTTCCTCTTCTCTTGTACGCATTCTGTATTGCAAGGTCTTTGCCAGAATCTTGTAGGCATTTGATAATAAACACACTGGTGTATAGATCCCGCATTCTGTTACATCACCTTTCTTATGAATCGGGATGATTAGTCCATGCAACCAATCTACGGGAACCAGTTCACCATTTAGCACTCTCTGTATCAACGAGGTTAACAATTTGGCTATTGGCTCATCCCCTTCTTTGAACAGTTCTCCCGGTATATTATCTCTTCCTGGGGACTTATTATATATATATATATATATATATATATATATATATATATATATATATATATATATATATATATATATAGAGGGTGTTTCAGGAGGAAAGGTCAATACTTCGGGGGGTGATAGTATCGGTCATTGTGAGAAAAAAAGTTCATATGAACATGTGTCTACTTCTGAATGGTTACGGAGATAAAGCTGTTTGAATCTGATGCGCGCGCAGCTCTTCCTCCCCCTTCCCTCCCTTTTAACCTTGAACCATGTAAGCTGTAATATAAGCATGTAAAATAAGCCAATCGACAGCTGACTGTTGTGAGTGACATTGTTTGGTGTTTGAAGCAGTGTTAAGAATGCCACACTCCTTCACACATGCCGAATATGCAGATATGGTGTTTGTCTACGGTTTTTGCGATGGAAGTGCAACAGCTGCTGTTGCAGAATACCGTCGACGGTTTCCGAACCGCAGAATTCCGGATCGAAGAGTGTTTACCAGGGTTTTCAACACATTGCGTGAGATTGGTACACTTCCCAGCGCTCATGTTTCATCTGAACTTGAAGGTCAACAAGATGTGGATGAAGTGGAAAACATTCTTCAGTTGGTAGAGCGTAGTCCTACTACTAGCTCACGAAGAATTTCTACACGTCTCGGTGTACCATACACAAGAGTATGGCGAACATTACGTGAGGAAGGCTTGCATCCATATCATGTACAGCGTGTACAATACCTTCAACCAGGAGACGCTGCCATGCGACTGGAATTTTGTCATTGGGTAAATGCTAATCGCCGATTGCTTCGATTAATACTGTTCACCGATGAAGCTACTTTCACCCGTGACGGTATCAACAACACTCGTAACTCTCATCCGTGGTCAGACGAAAATCCAAATGCCACTGTGGAAACAAATTTTCAACATCGCTTCTCTGCCAATGTGTGGTGTGGTATCATCGATGATCATCTGATTGGCCCTGTTACTTTAGAGAATCGTCTTACAGGACAAAGTTACCTAGAATTTCTGCAAAATGAATTGCCAGGACTATTGGAGGATGTTCCTTTGGCTACACGCGCTGGTATGTACTGACGGAGCTCCTCTACATTCTACCCGTCTGGTGATGCAATACCTAAATCAAACTTTCCCTGGTCGATGGATCGGCCGCGGTGGTCCCATTCAATGGCCACCAAGGTCTCCAGACTTCTGTCCGTTAGATTATTGTTTGTGGAGGTGGATGAAAAGTCAAGTTTACAAAAGAAAGGTGGATACACGAGACGATTTGCTCGCGCGCATTTTGGATGCTGCTGCCCGCATAAAGGAACGTCATGATCAACTCAAACGAACAACACGCAATCTTCGCACACGAGTTGCAAAGAGCATTGAGGTTGACGGTGGGATTTTCGAAGACGTATTGTAAACTGTAACAAATTTGTCATTTCTGTATCTGATACCATTCAAAATGCCCATGTTTAAACATTAAATGTTAGAAACAGCAATTGGTTTCTTTCTTGATTACCCTTAACAATGCTTTTGTATTTGTAGATTCAAACAGCTCTATCTCCGTAACCATTCAGAATTAGACACATGGTCATATGAACTTTTTTTTCTCACAATAACCGATACTATCACCTCCCGAAGTATTGACCTTTCCTCCTGAAACACTGCATTATTATTTCTATTTCATGACATTACTATATATATATATATATATATATATATAATATATATATATATATATATATATATATATATAGTAATGTCAAGTTGTATATACATATTTTAATTCAACAGTTGTAAAAACAAATATATTAAATAAGCCTAGCATGTACTGTATTATTTATGTATCAGGCATAAAATGGAAATAATAATACATGCTGGAAGTTCACCTTCTACCATTTTTAAATAAAACAGTAAACTCGCCCGTATTTGTAGTTACATTTACATCTTCATTACTTTGTACTACGCAATAAACGCGGTTTAGCATTAATTCACCACTTAGTCTTAAACGCTTTAAAAGGTCTTTATATAGAATATGGAGCTTCGCACACTCTATTTCCGTGCCTACCTTACAACTTGAAGTAAAACTTTCACGCTCTTTAGTTTGTTGGTTTCTGTTCTGGCTATTTTTTTTTTCTAATTGGATTCAGTTTAGTGGTATTTGTGATAGAATTATGACGTGCCGTTCGTGTGGTTTCGACTATGAGAACTTGATTCGTCATGTGCCCCAGAAGATTAATTGAATACCCGGTTAGGTCAACTGAATGCCTGGTTAGGTCAACTGAATGCCAGGTTAGATCAACTGAATGCCAGGTTAGATCAACTGAATGCCAGGTTAGGTCAACTGAATACCCGGTTAGGTTAATTGAATGCCAGGTTAGGTCAACTGTACGCCCTTGATGATTGGTTAGGTTAAGTCGTGATATTTTCGTTAGTTTAAACGAAAATGACGGGAGCAAACTGGGCATTCAATTGACCTAACAAACATGGAGATAACCATATATATATACACAGGGTGTTCCATAAGTCCGGCATCATAGGAAAAATTCATATTTTTCTATTTCTACAAACCATACTTTATGCTCGGGATGCCAATTTCCCGTCCACCATTCTGTTCAGTGACGAGGCTGTTTTTTTATGGAAATGGTGAGGTAAATCGACAGAACACCCGCTACTGGTCTCTAAACAACCCTCACTGGTATACCTCTTCAAAGGAACAAGGTGCATCTCGGGTGATGGTACAGTGTGGCATTTGGAAGGATCGCATCATAGGCCCCCTCTTTTTCGAGGAACATGTCACTGGAGGCACCTACCTACGTATGCTCAAGGAAGAAGCATTTCCCAGTGTCTTGAACGAAGAAGGAAATTTCCCAACATGG
The DNA here is from genome assembly GCA_023014485.1 of Bathynomus jamesi. Lineage (NCBI taxonomy): Eukaryota > Metazoa > Arthropoda > Malacostraca > Isopoda > Cirolanidae > Bathynomus > Bathynomus jamesi. Next base: position 2,818,889 of record JAJOZX010000021.1, read on the forward strand.
TTCCAGCAAGACGGCGCTCCTGCACATTACAGCACCCAATTAAGGGAATACCTGTACCAACAATTCCCTGGTCATTGGATAGGACGTCGAGGGCCTGTGGAATGGCCAGCTAGAAGCCCGGATCTCACGCCACTAGATTTTTATCTCTGGGGCCACTTGAAAGCGCTGGTACATGCAGAGAAAATTAGGAGTGATGAACATTTGCGGCAGCGCATTATTGGGGCATGTAACACCATTACTCCTGACATCATTCACCGTGTGCTTGCTGACTGAGTATCACGTCTGAATTTGTGTATTGAAAACAATGGTGGACATACTGAGCACGTTCTGTAAATAAAAAAAAAGGCAAAACAAAAGCTTTATTATTTTTCCTATGATGCCGGACTTATGGGACACCCTGTATATATATATATTAGGGTGGTCCAAAAAGTTAAAGCATCGACTAAGTTCTCTCCACAAGGTTGGTTTTATGCCTCTTGGTGTGGACAGTATTTGTGCAAAGTTTCACGTTATTCGGTTAATATTTAGGGGTCGCCCCACTTGCCCCCTTTTTGAAAATTTGGGAAAATATATAGACAACTGAATAACTAAATTTTTTTTTGGTTCTCAAAGAATATGAAAGAAAACAGTAAGACAATAGGACATGATAATGGGTGTATCTTCATTATTTCTTCTGCATCAGAGTCGCCTTGGATGGTATTGGTATCTGTTTTTGGTGGGCTGCTACGAGTTGTAGGAGGTACTGCTTCTGGTCCTCGTTTCGTGTCAAAGTGTCATTGTAGCGTTGTGCGAGAGCAATACCTCGCTCGGCAGCATCATTGACGACTTTCATCTTTAAGGCGCGATCTCTAAGTTCCCTGTAGTTCTTGTCATTTGGCCATTCCCGTGGATCTTTTTGAAGTAACTGGCGCGCTTCCTCCTTACCTCCAACTTTCAAGGCATCAAAGAGGGTCAATGTCCTTTTCGTGACGAAGGATGCCACATCATTTTCAACACCAGCTTCCGCCATGTCGATTCGTCGGGGGCAGCCATTCTTTTGGGGATGTTGGAGGTGTTGAACCATTCTCCTTTTGGTATCAGGATCGATCCTATTATCGAAGAAGGCCAGTCCAATCAGATGCTCCGACAAGTACCACAGGTGGCGTCTTAGAGCTGTCTTCGCCGCTTGTGCAGCTCCTCCGTGTGGATATTTTTCCAGAAGATGCAGCATTTTGAGATCATTGAGAGGAGCTTGTGTCCCCATTGGCGCTTCATGCCAGTACTTGACGTAAATCAGACTGACAAATAAAGCCAGCTGAGTCACGTTTCGTTCTTCGCGTGCTGTGAGCTTGAATTGATAGTGAAAGAGGTAGATTTTGAGCGCATAAATCGCCTTCGCCATCCATCTCGCGTGGTGCATAGGACCCGGAGCTCGGATAAAGAGTTGACCACCAGTCTTTCCCCCCAGGAAGAGCAAAGATAGTTCAAGGAACTCCTTGTAGTCGTCACGAGGTTGGCTTGCCTGAAGAGCGTTAGGTAAGTAAGTGAGCATCTCTTTTCTCATCTCTTGGAGTTGAGGGTTCTCGAACAAGCTGTCCGATGCTGAGACAAATGCTTCGTGGGAGAGAGATGGCCATTCCTTTTGAAATCGCTTAAAAAGGCCTGTTTCAGGACTTCCTGTTGAGCCAAATATTGAGGCAAAGACATCAGCAAGTACGACTTCAAGTATATGATGTCGACAACCGATCCAAACTAGCTCGTGACCCAATGCTTCTTCAATCCTGACACAGGCTCCGCGATGTAAACCCGTGTTTGACGCAGTGGTATCGAAGACGAGACCTCTCACATGCTGTTCCACGTTCCATAATTTCATAGTTTGAAGGCATGCCTGGGCCTGTGCTTCTCCAGTTCCTTGTTTCATCTTTGGGACACCAAGCAGCTTCTCCTGTCCATTAAATGTTATAAGGATTGCTATCCGATGCACATTCGTCTTCTTCCCTTCAATGCCGGGGAGAAGCTTTCCGTCCCAATGGAGAAGGACAGGGTCTTCTAGAGAGAATGATTCTAGGTCTTCTCGAGCTGCCTGTTCTCGCCCACTTTCTCTGTAGCGATGAATAGAGCTCCGAGAGCACGTCATCCCAGACAGATCATGCCCCGCGGCCTGTAATACAGCTCCAGTTACGAAACCAGCATTCCGGTCAGAAAGATTGGTGCGATCCATTGCTCCAATGACTTCTGGAGATTGGAAAATGTTCGTAACCTTGTTCTTGGGACGCTTTGGTGCCGGAGCTTCAGACGAAGAAGGAATCGGAACCGATGGTCTATAGTCGTCGTCGTCTTGCGAAAAAAGGGAAGAAGAAGAGGAGGAAAGATCAATTGATGACATTCCTGCTTCTTCCAAATCTTTCTGTGTTGCTTCATGCCTTGCCTTCCTCTTGGCTTCCTTCTCCATTCTGGATCGCTTTCTGTCCTCTTGTGTAGTCGTTTCCTTATCAATGCCAGCCATGCTGCAAGAATTGACGTCCTTGCGCTGCATGGACAGGAAATTTCGGTCCTCAACGTTGATGATTGTGCTCATGGCATCACTGGTTGCGATGTCAAACAGTTCCTGGATGTCCGCTTTGAAGATGTCTTCATTCATTCTATCGCTGGCACGTTGCCTGGTCCTGTGCTTCTTGAGTGTTTTGTAGCGGTCTAAAAGCTTTGAAAGCTTACGGACACAGGAGTCGATCCGTTGAGTTGGGATCCGCGCTCGGGTCCAGACTTCAATCACCCTCTGGCATGCCTGGTTCAGACTGTCGGAGGTGGTTTGCTTTTGATTGATGTGGTGGTATTGCCCCAAGAGGAGGGCGTCAAGGCATGTAGGGAGCCTTGACGTGGATAAAGTTCCAGTTGCCATCCCTAGAAGCCAAACTTTTGGAATTGATCGAGTTTGAGCCATCGGACCTACGGAAGAAAAAGTACATTATATAATATATATATTCAGAGTGGGGCGACCTCTAAATATTCACCAATCACGCTGCAATTTTGCACAGACCATGTGGACACTAAATGGACAAAAACCACACTTGTGGAGACTATCTAAGACAAATTTGAAATTTCCCCCTATGGATTTGGACCACCCTAATATATATATATATATATATAATATATATATATATATATATAATATATATATATATATATATATAAGTATACACAGTATTTGAACATGTGATTCAAATTAAATCAGATTTTGCAGATTTGTGTATTGAAAACAATGGTGGACATACTGAGCACGTTCTGTAAATAAAAAAAAGGCAAAACAAAAGCTTTATTATTTTTCCTATGATGCCGGACTTATGGGACACCCTGTATATATATATATATATATATATATATATATATATATATATATAAGTAAAGCTTATATCCCCAGGAAGAGATAATATACCGGGAGAACTGTTCAAAGAAGGGGATGAGCCAATAGCCAAATTGTTAACCTTTTACCCTGTATATATATATATATATATATAATATATATATATATATATATATATATATATACACAGTATTTGAACATGTGATTCAAATTAAATCAGATTTTGCAGTTTAATCTCATTCGCAGAAAAATCATTTTAGATTCACTCGCTCCTCCACCAAACCAGACCTAGAGGCGGGGCCACCAGCTTGACCTTCGTGTGAAGAGAGACCAACGCACGGAACAGCAACAAGGTTAACAAGGAATGGGAAAAGGTACTTACCTTTTAATTTATGGGAGTTCGAACGTCGGTTCAGGATCGACCTGCGGTCGACCCCTCTGCAGCATTCCGCCTCATTTGCGGGATTTGGTGAAGGAGGGAATTGCTGTCTGATCTCCTCCTGCCCTAGCAGCCAGCTACGCATGGCTGGTCATGGTATTTGCACAGGAATCTGTCCAGCTGGTTCTTGAAGTTATTGAGGTCGGTGTGCTGGAGAGTCCTCACTTCTTTTGGTAGGGCAATGAAAAGCTTTGTGTCTCGTATTCTGAAGGTATTTTCCATACTTGTTTTCATGGCCCCTTGTACTACCGCAGTAGGGACAGTACAAAATCTGCCTCTTTTCTCATTCAAGTTTGTCTCTAACCTTAGAAATAAAATGCTGTAGAAACAGAGCCCTCAAGTATTTTCCATATGCATATTATTGTGTACCGCTGGCGCCTTCTTCGGAGAGAGTAGAGTTTAAGGGATTGTAGTCCAGACCAATAGTCTTCACCTTTCGTTTCCTTTGTATAGCTTCAATGTTCGCAGTGTCTCGTTTTGTGTATGGGCTTGTGAGTACTGAACAATACACAATTATTGGTAGTCCTAGACTCTTCCATAATTTGAGCATAATGTTTGCTTTTGTGCTGCGAAAGCTCCTCCAGATGATTCCCATTATTTTTCCAGCCGTTGTAATTTTGACGTTGTAGTGCTCTCTGAATTCTGCATCCGACGACATTATTACTCCAAGATCCCTGACTTGTACAAAATCTGAAAGCCAAAGAGAACACCAAATCCACCTTTTATTCTGTCGCTCTTTGTTATTACCATATCTTAGAAGTTGGAATTTTTCTTCTTCGAACTTCATATTGTTGTCTTCTGCCCACTGGAACAAGGTTTCAATGTCGTTTTGTAATTTTCCTATGTCACCTTTGTTCAATATTTCCTTGTATATCTTTGTGTCATCTGCGAAACATGATACAAAACTGTCATTGATATCTGCATCAACATCTGCAATCATTATTACGAACAACAAAGGAGCCAGCACTGTCCCTTGTGGGACAGAGCTCTCTACTTCTGAGATTTCCTATTTGACTCCATTTAACACCACTCTTTGTGTTCTTTGCGTCAAGAAATTAAATATTCATCTTCCGAGCTTTCCAGTAATTCCTGTATGCTTAAGTTTGTGTGCTATAATTCCATGGTCACATTTAGCGAAGGCTTTTGCAAAGTCAGTATATATTTCATCTATGTTTTATCCTTGACACAGTGTTTCCAATATTTTCTCCTGGTGGCGTAATACCTGTGATAGGAATGATCTTCCAGGCCTGAAACCATGTTGATTTGGGTTGTACAAGCTCTTTTCTTGTAGGTTGTAGGTAGTTTTGCCTCTAATTATACGTTCAAAGCACTTTATAAGGTGGGAGGTGAGAGCTACCGGCTGATAATTCATGGGCATTTCTCTGTTACCACTTTGAATAAGGGGGCAATGTTCGCGTTCTTTACGTAGGACAAATTCCACTTCCAATAATTAGAGTGATTTCCTCCATACTAAGTATAGTGGTTTGGCAATACTCTCTTTACATTTCTTCAGAAACGTGGCATTGCATGTATCTGACCATGGTGCCGAATTGTCTCGCATCTGTGATAGAGTTCTTGGAGGGAGATGCAATTAAGGCTGTACGTCCATTAAAATGTTTGTCCAAAAATTTGTCCTTGGCTGATTTGTATCAATGTTGAAAAATTCGTTTGGGTTTTCTACTTTAACTCCTAAGTTCGAGATGAAATTGTTCCCTTAGCAGTTCACCCATTTTTGGGGGGTCATCTGTGTGTTTGGCCTCCCCGTCTATCAACGAACCAATACTCTCTTTACACTGCAGTTTCCTTTTCACAAACGTTATTTTTTATGTTTTCTGTTACCTTATTTTCCTCCTCGTTTGTCTTATGTATGAATGTTTGCTTTAGGTCAATTTCTATTTCGCCTAGTTTTCTCTCTAGTTTGGGTCGCCTTGCATCAATTCTGCATCTGTGGAGATGTTTTACGGACACGCCTCCTTCGTAGGTGATTGTTGTTGTTTGAAAGGCATGGTTTAGAGATATCGAGCAACCTTCATATATTAGGTAAAAGAGTGTGGGCCGGCGTACGTCTCTTTAGCCGTACTGATTGGCCTCTTGAGTATAAGTTTTTTTTATATGGGATGCCATTTCATTAATTATTCGGTGCAAGTGGCATTTGTTTAATTTGTCTACCTCGTGGTGTACGGACGTTTGGTTTCCTCTCTGTGCAATATCGAAATAACTTGTGTTTAAAGTTCAGCGGTAAATTCTATCTTACACACACACACACACACACACACACACACACACACACACACACACACACACACACTTGTATATGTTAATATTGCGAATTCACTAATATTTAACTTTTTAAGTGAAAGCTGGTGGCATATAGCTTGCACAAAGAAAAAGCATCAATTGAAACATTAATTGAAAACAATTCGAACGGAAAAACAGCTCCTGAGATTTGTACATTGGGCTATAGAGGAGAAGAAGGTCAGACAAAATTTGAAAGAGCCATAAAACGGAAAGTTCGAGTTTTCGAGACGAAATTTGAGAAGTGAGAAGAAAAGAGGCAAAATAAAGGAAAGCATTGCAATAAACACGAAAAAGTGTGTAAACTGCGGTAAATTCATGAAGTTGAATAAAGCTGGATTATGTTTAATGGAATGCGCTGCGCACCAGCTCTGCGATTGCAGAAATGAAGCAGACCAGACCACGGGCTTGAAATGCATTTTGTGCAATAACATTAAACACTGCGAATGCATAAACTTAGATAGAAAAGACAAGAAAATGATAACTAGAATAAATAACAAAATCATAGGCCTTTATGGTTTCCTGTGCGTCAAGTGCATGGAAAAGAATAGGAAATTACGTAGTACAAAGCGGAATATATAATGTTGAAATAGAAGAACCAAGTGCAGCAGTTTTACCGAGAGAAAACCAGGAAACAACAGAAAACGCCGACACAACCGTAAACGAAAACGAGATTAAGGACAACACACTACAGGGAGGTGCGAAAGCAGCCTCAGATGAAGAAATACCTCCTGCAAAAGAGAGATTTATTAGTCTTCGGCGTGTATCTGGTATCTAAGTGGTTTTTTTTAAGGGCCTATTTGGCCGATATTCACCAGTTGTACTCTAGTGTTTTAATATGAGTACCTGTCCAGCTTTACCAGCCGACTTTTCACTGACACAACCTTAAGGACTGAAGAAATAACTTACCGGTTGGAGTTTATGTGTATTGAAATACCCTAAAGGCTTGATATCCTTAAATAATTTAGTTAAGGGTAAACGTTATTACATAAAACAGCACCGAGAGAGAGAGATTCTGTAATTTGCGATTAACATTAAACTGACAAGCTATCCTCACAAAATTTCGAGAGCCCCAAAAACCTGTGATGCTGACAGAACAGAATCTAAAGTTCAACTTTTCGTATGTAGGATCTTATAGCACCCTTGTAGAGAGGGTTTACCCCAACTTCTTCCCCCAATGGCAGCTCTTGTCCCACATTTCGAACAGAAACGCCCACAAAAAATATAAAAACCATTACATTGTCTGAGAAGTTATAAAAAAACGCTATATTAGAAAGTTTAATTTGAAATACTTATAAAACTGCTATACCATGGAGTAGGGAAGAAGTGGTGCCGGAGCAAAAACGGAAATCAAATCACATAAGACTCGAAGGGAATTTAGACGACGGGCCATATGCGAATATTATAAAACAGGTTCGTGCAAATATGACTCAAATTGCATGTACAATCACCTCCAAAAATGCTTCTATATGATGAGGAATGGAAGATGCAGGTACAGACCAAACGGTAACTTTCTCCACCCTTGTATGTGCAGATAGTCAATTACGAAGAAAAAAATGCCTGAACATTGCGTCCTCTTTATGTGAAAATATGGGCACTCTAAGAAGGGAGCGCGAAAGAACAGATCTTATTCGAAATAGAAGTAATAACAAGAGTAATGACATATTTTTTAGAGGATAATAAAGTGCAAGCTGTGCTTTTAAGAAGAAGAGACAGAACGCCGCAAATACGAGTATATGCACCACAACATTACGTCTATCACCCTTCCATTCACACCACCCACCAATAATACAACAACCACAGTGGTATCAAGGGCCGCAACCCCAATACTCCCAAATGTAGTGGCCCAACCAGTAACACCAAATAGGAACCGATATCGACCAGGAAACGACCATTATTTAGGAAAATCGAACACGAAGATTAGAAACACAGTAAATGTATTATACATAAATATACAAGACCTCTATACTGACCATGCAGACTGCAAATTACAATACTTGCAAAATTTAGCTATGGAAACAACATAGATATCATATGCCTAACAGAAACACACTTACTTACATGCGAAAAAGGCTATAAAAACTGCATCGAGAATACTGAGATATCATTGCTGGACTACAACATACACAGAGCAGATACAACACCCTCCCTCTCGTCTAGCCACTGTATCTACGTGAAAAACATACGCATGTGAGGTGAAGGTAAACAAATCAAACAGCACAGTCGAAATTATTATTTTAGACGTAAAAGAACTGAACCTAACCATTATGGACGTCTACAGACCACCAAACACCACAAAAAGTGAATTCCAATTTGCAACAAATGAAATGGAAAACAGAATATTTGTTGCTGTAGTTTCAAGTAAATTTAATAATTTGCGGAGATTTTAATTTCCCATTCACAACATGGAAGAAAAATGACGAAGTCATATATGCTGAGAAGTTTCATGGCAACATTACAAAAGATGATAGAACCCAAGCAATAATGCTATTAGATATGATGGAACATTACGCCCTTACTCAGGAAATCTGTGAAGCCACTAGAAAAGAGAACTTTTTGGATGTAGTTTTGACAAATAACAATGAGATAATAATAAATAAAAAGGTAACGCACACAAATTTCTGCGACCATAACCAGAGGTCCAAGAACGCATCACAGAGAGGCTGAATTTATGTTTATGCCTTCAAATATTCCTTCTAAGAAAGTAGATTGGGAAAATGTAAATAAAGATTCAAAGGAAGTAAATTGGGAATTGCCACTTCACGAGAAGACTCCAGAACTAGGTACAATGGAGACTGAAACCAAAGCTATATTAATGAAGCATGTTCCAGAGAGACAAAAAAAGAAAACGTAGCAAGCTTGAGAGAAAAATCAGGACACTATTTAGACAACGGAAGCAAACCGTAAAACATCTCCACAGATGCAGAACTGATGCAAGGAAACTTAAACTAGAGAGGAAACTAGACAAACGAGGAGGAAAACAAGGTAGCAGAAAACATAAAAAATAACCCAAAATTCTTTACACTGCAGTTTCCTTTTCACAAATGTGTAGAAGTGAGTATTGGTCCGTTGATAGACGGGGAGGCCAAATATACAAATTAACCCCAAAAAATGAGCGAACTGCTTAGGAGTGCTAAACACAGAGTTAAATTGCTCCTTAAGTCCGAGATGAAAGTTAAAAACCTAAACGAATTTTTCGACATTGATACAAATCAGCCAAGGACAAATTCTTGTACAAACCTATTAATGGACTTAGAGTTCTCGGAAGAAGATGTAATTAAGGCTCTATCACAGATGCGAGACAATTTGGCACCAGGGCCAGATACATAGAATGCCACGTTTCTGAAGAAATGTAAAGAGAATATTGCCAAACCGCTATCCTTACTATGGAGGAAATCACTCGACAAAGGACAAATTCCACTTCCATTAATTAAAGAACGCGAACATTGACCCCTCATTCAAAGGTGGTAACAGAGAAATGCCCATGAATTATCAGCCGGTAACTTTCACCTCCCTCCTTATAAAGTGTTTTGAACGTATAATTAGAGGCAAAACTACCTACTACCTACAAGAAAAGAACTTCTACACCCAAATTAACATGGTTTCAGGGCTGGAAGATCATGCCTATCACAGCTATTAGGCCACCAGGAGAAAATATTGGAAACACTGTGTCAAGGACAAAACTCAGTATACATTACATTTAACTTTGCTAAAGCCTTCGCTAAATGTCTAAACAGTCTTCCATCAACCTGAAATTTTTACCATAAAGTTTTCTCATCAAATGTGGAATAATGGCTGGTTGCACGAAGATGATACAAAATTTCGTTTTTTTTGACGCAACATATATATAGATACCCTAATATACATAGATACCCTAATATATATATATATATATATATATATATATATATATATATATATATATATATATATATATATATATATATATAAATTGGAAATGAAGATAACATAGATATGTATAATTTCGTTAAAACCATATAAAGCCCGAAGTTATAAAAAACTTGAAGTCGCTTCACGACTGCAACCCATGCGAACTAAGGGTTTAGATTATTTTTAATATAATTTTATTCATTCTGTATTTCCTTTCAACGGGAAGTCACAAGCTAAGTGACGCAAAGGCACCTACCGCTGGGGATTTCTTCCAAACGGAAGTCACAAGAGCTGATATGTAACGAAGGCACCTCGTGCCTTGACGTCACCATCTCATACGAATGACGCAGAGGACTTCCGTTTTTTCTCATATATAAGGAAGCGCTTCACACCCTTAACTCAGATTTTTGCACTCGGCCGGTAGACGCAAATCTCCGAATCGGAACAGCGGACGCCCGATCCGTATAGAGAGATTAATTCAGATTCTTGTGCGTGTTTAGAAGACTTGAGATAAATTAGGCGGCGGTAGGCGATTCGCCAAAAATTCCTTCATCTGACAAAAATATGAAAATCTATCCAATTCTCAGCTAGACGTCAGAAAGAGCGAGAATAATTAGAACTTCTTCACCAACTTTACTCTCTCTTCTTTCCTTCCTCTTTTCCATTCCGACGGCACAGTTGCCTTCACTTCTTCTGATAAAGCTTAACTCTTCGCTCAAACTTTCACTTACAATTCAACCTTGGACGATTCCGGTGCTATTCCTCCATCTCCTCCCCAATCTGATTTTATTATGTCTGAAATTAGAATCTCTTTTAAAGATGTTTTTTCTGCCCTATCTGGGCTCAACTCTAGGAAGAAAGGTGAGAAGAAAGGTGTTAATAGGAAGATTCTTAATCTTCTTTCAGATCGTCAGTATAGATTCCGCAAGGGACGCTCTACTGGCGATCTTCTTGCATATCTCTCCGACTCTTTACCGAAATCCCGAAAAGAGGATGACTAAACTTTTGCTATTGCGCTGCTAGACATATCGAAAGCTTTTGATAGAGTGTAGCACACATCTTTAATTTCCAAAGTGCCCTCCTTCGGTTTCTATCCTTCTAGCTGTACCTTCATCTCTAATTTCCTTTCTGGCCGATCTATAGCTGCAGTTGTAGAAGAACACTGTTCTTCTCCTAAAGCTATTAACAGTGTGTTCCTCAGGGTTATGTCCTGTCACCCACTTTTCCTTTTATTTGTTAATGATCTTTTAATTCGCACTTCCTGTCCTATTCATTCATATGCCGATGATTCCCCTCTTCACTCCTTCACCCCCTTCCCGAAACTTCCCTCTCAACAGTCACTCCATGATTCGCGTAGTACGGCTATGGAGCACCTGACCTCTGAGGTTTCTGCTATCTCTGATTGGGGCAGAGAAAACCTTGAGGCTTTCAATGCCTCAAAAACTCAGTTTCTCCATCTGTCTACTCGTTACAATCTTGAAAATGAGGGGATAGTCGTGTGGAAGATTCAACAACACACAACTCAATAGAAGAGGAAGGATTAACATTCTTAGTATATTTGATCTTTCAAGGAAAGATCACGAGAAAAAATAAATACTATCTTTCTAAAACAGCTAAGAGGTTAGGTGTGCTGTACCGCCTCCTCAGTTTCTTCACCCCCACTCAATTGCTGTCTCTGTACAGGGGTCTTGCTCGCCCCTGTATGGAGTACGCTTCTAATGTGTCGGGTGGTTCAACCCACACAGCCGTACTTGACCGGGTGGAATCAAAGGCTTTTCATCTTATCAATCCCACACCTCTTACTGACTGTCTTCAATTTCTCTCTTTTCGCCGCAATTTGCCCCACTCTGTCTTTACTATCGCTATCATAACGAACATTGCTCTTCTGAACTTTCTAACTGCATGCCTCCTCTTTTAAGGAGATTCTTATTCTTTTTCTCTTCAACTATCTAATGCAAGGGTTAATCGGTATTTTTAGTCTTTCATCTACTCAACCGGTCAACTTTGGAACAATCTTCCTGAATCTATCTTTCCTCCTGTCTATGACCTTCCATCTTTCAAACGCAGAGTGTCTAGGCATCTCTAAAACCTTGGACCTTGAATTTTGGCTCTTTTTTTTTCTATGGGAGGGGCGCTTCTGCGGGCATTTGCTCTTGGCCCCTCCATCCTGTATAAAAAAAAAATATGGTTCAGACTCCCAGCCAGCACGACTGGCTGCCAAGGGCTTCCGATGCCATTCGGGGGTCAAGGAAGCCAGCATTATGCGTCAAAATGCTGCAGTGGATGGATGTTTTTTCTCAAGTTATGCCTTAATAAAGAAGTTTTGTTTTTTCCTATACACACATACAAACATATATACACACTAACATACACACTCCTATATATGAAGTGTATGTTTGTATGCATGTGTATATATATATATATATATATATATATATAATATATATATATATATATATAACCTTTGTGGGCCTGAGCTGCTAATTTAGGTCACGGCACTCCACTTCCTGCTTATCTTCCTCTCCGTCCTTCCTGCGTATCCCACTCTACCCCGTTTCATATTGCAACAACAACACTGGTCGACAAAATTGAACTTATTTTCCTCATCAAAGATGTATACACACTTTTCTAGACTAATTTTGTACGCTGATTCCAAATTTGTTTTCGGTTTTCCTCAAGCACATCTAGTTATCGAAATATGACTGGTGTTAATTTCAGCACAATTTATCGTAAACGTACAACTTTAAGCTGGTGTACATTTCTTTTTATGAATAAACACGTTGCGAGTACGATTTTCTTTTGTAAACGTTGTCCGGATCGTCCCGGTACAACATCTAGCAGTAGTCTGCCAGCATACTTTCGTTCCAGAAACCTGGGTAGCGATTTTCCATTGACTGGATGTCTTGATGGAAGTGTTCCCCCTGTTCGTCGCTCACCGCGCCAAGGTTTTCGGGAAAGAAATCTAGATGCGAGTGTAAAAAATGTATTTTCACGGACATGCGACAACCCATTTCTTGATATGTATCGAGCAGTTTCTGAACTCTATCTTTGTATGCGGGAGACTTGTGGTTACCCAAGAAGTTTCCACAAATCCATTTGAAAGCCTGCCATGCTTTTTGTTCTAAGGCATTGAGGCATTCTTCAAAGCCTTCATCCTGCAGAACCTCCCTAATTTGGAGCCCCACAAAAATGCCCTCCTTCAATTTCGCAGCACTGATGTTTGAAAATTTCTCAACAAGGTATCGAAACCCTCTCGAATTCGCCTTACCCATCGCTTTCACAAAATTTTTCATTAAGCTGAGCTTAATATAGAGAGGTGGCAGGAAAGTCTTCTTTGGATCAATTAAAGGAACACACTGGACACTGCCCGTTAACGTACCAATGACTTTGAGATCACCAAAGATATTCCATTAATGAGTGCTGTATTAGATTGCTTCGAATAGTATATTCATATTATTGTAAGTCTCCTTTAGATGAACGGAGTGGGCGATCGGGATGGACGGCTTTAAGTCCCCGTCATACAGGAGAACCGCTTTAAAGCTTCGCTGTGAGAAATTAATGAAGAGGCGCCACTCAGATGGTATGTGTACCTGTGACAAGTTATTGAAAAGTCCAATGATATCATGGCAATAGCACAGCAGATCGTATACTGTAAAGAATGTCGCCAAATCATCGTTTCATTTTCGATAGTGACACTCCTCGAGACTCCAAAGAGAAATCAGAACTTCTCACTCGGACGTTCTTCTCATTTCTGCTTGAGAGGGCTAGGTCTCTAATGAGGTCATTCAACTCGTTTTGGGTAAGTCTCTCCGGCTCTGATTGTTCTTCGTCAGGTGTGTAGTCAAGATGGCCGAAGGTCCCGCATCTCCACCAATCGCACCTTCGTCGGATTCCCTTTCGTATTCTAAAGAATGGAGTGCATGCTCTGGAGGTACCGGAATCGGCATCGTGTCATCGTGAGGGATCGGTCTGATCGCGGAGTCTACATTTGGATAAATGATGTTAACATATGCTTGTTCTTCACGGAGAATCCAGTTAACATTGCAAAAGTAACAATCGCCATGATGGTTTGTCGGCTCCCTCCATATCATGGGTATAGCGAACGGCATCGACTTTTTTCTTTGGTTCAACCAGTCACGTAATCCATTCGAACAAGCGGTACAGGTAACATGTGGCGCCCACGGCTTATCTTGGTCGCCTAGTGGACAGCCGAAGTATAACCAGTAAGTTTTCCGAAGATCCATCGAGATTGTACGCCATTGTGATTTAGTCGCGAACGAGCCGCACCCGTAACAGAAATTGTCGGGGTGATTTTACAGTTTCGAGGCATGATGATCGATGAATGGATTGATGTAAATCACCTAAAAAAATAAACTGTGTAAGTGGGCGACACAAAACAAAACACAACACACACATGTCTAGTTGACTGTTACGCCAAAGAATAAAAGGGTGTACATGTGCAACGTTTGCAAATTTGTGCCCAGCAAATGCTCTCACCTAAAATACCACAAGACAACCTGCGGAAAGCCTAAGTTGAAACAACAAAATGCCATACATGAGGGTAGAGAAACGGTAAAGCCAAAACCTACACCTAAGCTGCAAGACAAAATACTCCGCTACAGGTATAAAGGACGCATGTTATATATAATAAATGTAATATAATACAATATATATTATGATCGATCTCATCTAAAAAACTAGACGTGCTAGAAGAAAACCAAAACCAGATTTGGAATCAGCGTCCCAACAGCTATCTAGCCCACCCATAATTATATCTGATGAAAAATACTTGTTGGCCAGTGCAATCAAAATTGATCATACTGCATGCAATTGCATTGTACTCGGGATTTGCTAACATACTACTGTCCAGCATTAGGAGCTCCTGCCGAACTTAGTGAATAAATGTTGCCAATCTTTTATGAAGGAAATGAAAAACCTGTTTTTAATATTATTGCCAATTTAGTTGCATTGAAAATGTAAAAAATATCAAGGAACTGGTTATAAAATGGACAGGTTTTTCACTTCCCTCACTCTTCCCAGGACCACTGGTAAATTTATGAATCTACAGTATATTGGAAAATTCAATTTATATATATTCTCCAAAATGTGGAAATAGGCATTGCCTAATTTCTTTATATGTTATTCATCGATGCATTCATAGTTTTAATGGAAGTATGAAGAGTTAAACATCTTTCACATAGGACATCATTCTGCTATAATCCCATTTTAGTGTACGAGCAGCTCGCAACCAGCTTTGTCAAGCAAATATGGGTCAAAGTACTCTCGAGGCTTCGGTAGGTAGTTCATCAACACTGAAAGCAACCATACTGTGTTATTCTAGTCAAAAGAACATTCATATCTGTATTCAGGTCATTGCAATTTTCGTTAGTTTATATTGTAGACACTTCCAGATTTCTATACAATCTTTTAAAAAAAATGATATACTCAGCCTCATTGACCTTGATTTCGGCTCTCTCTTATATAAGAGGGGCATTTTTGCGGGCACTTGTCCTTGGTTCCTCTTTCGTACATGAAAAAAAGAAGTTATTATTAGTCTTGGTACATGATTCTTCAGTAGCAATATGCACCTAAAGTTTGTGTCGCCTCCCTAAAGCAGTAGGGCGGGTCATACTATGCATTTTTTTAAAATCAATGGAGAGGGGTGTTCAAATGATATATTTTGTTGGATAGAACACAATTCTGAAGAAAATATTTAATTCTGATAACCCTAACCTACATCATTTTGCAGTTGATTATTATTAAATAGTTGATTATTTTACTATTGTAGTTACCCCAGAATATGTCTTCTCACGTTTTCTATCATGGCTGCTCACGTTATCTCTCATAGAGCATTGTTCTAACTAATTCATATAAACACATATAATGTAATTCATATAATAATAATAATATTTAAATACTCAAATAAAAAGGTGTGCCATTCCACTTAATTGTAATTATCATACAGTTTGGTATATGAAATATTTTGACGGTTTTCTGGAGCGCATAAGGCCATTTTCTGAGCCACCTTTCTCAGAGGCTAGAATGTAACGTTTCAGAACATTCTAAAACGTTTTGTGAAATATTTGAAGTGACTCATGATTTATGAAGCTATTTTACCACCTCGGCTTGCAGTGAGGGGATAGATTTAGTGATTATCTACTGATATTTTTTTGTTACTGTTCACATGTGAGTATTATTCTGTTATATTTTAGAAAAGCTATTTCTACGCATATTATAGTGATACATTGAGCAAAATTTAATTAACAACTTTGATTTGAGCTAAAATTAGGTGGTTCATTTTTAGTACAACTGAAAGAGAGGGGTTATGATAAGACGTTGTTGGCCATTGGAGGAGACTCAACAAATGTCAACACTGGTGTGAAAGCTGGAGTAATGCGGAAGCTGGAGCTGCACCTGGGGAGAAAGCTGGTCTGGTTGGTGTGCAACCTGCACACTGTTGAACTTTCCCTGCGCCATCTCATTGTTGACCTTGATGGCCCTACTCTGTCAGACAAAAAATTATCCGGGCCAATAGGAAAGCTCCTTGATTCTGCTACAGACTTTGATATCAATCCAAACTTCACCCGAATCTCTGTTGGCCCTCCACTGATCAAGCTTCCTGACAAGGTCATTCAAGATCTCTCAACTGATCAATACTATGGCTATAAAATTGTCTGTGCAGTCAGGGATGGAGTACTTCCTGCAGGGCTGGCTCTGTTAGAGATAGGACAAGTAAACCACAGCCGCTGGCTCACCACAGCGAACAGACTTCTCAGGCTCTGGGTGTCAAAGCACGGACTTAAAGGAAAGAACCTGAAGATTCTGCAATTCATTGTGGAATTCATCATTGGAGTGTATTACCCATGTTGGTTCAACGTGAAGGTCAAGCACTCCTGGATCGACGGGCCTAGGCACATCCTCTTTCAGCTGGACTGCCTCAAGTCCCAGAGAAAGGAGGTGCTGGATATTGTGATGCCAACTGTGAGAAGATCTGCTTGGTATGCCCACAGTGAAGTCATCCTCCAAACACTACTCTGCTCTGAGGAGCAGAAGGAGAGGATTGAAGGGGTGGAGAGAATCCTGGCCATCAGGGGAGAGGGGGACCCGGACACTCAGCTGGGGGACTCCTCTGTTAGGAGCAGAAGGACACCTGACATCAATTGTGATGCTTCCAGCATCGGTGACTTGATCAGCTGGTCAGAAGGTGTGTCAGAGCCACCTCTCACATGCCCTCTAAGTACCTCAGAGGTGAAAAACTTCATCAACACCCCCATGGAGGTGCGCAACTGGCCTTGCCACACACAAAGCATTGAGAGGGTTGTTAAAATGGTGACTGAGGCTTCTGCTAAGTACTTCTCACGGGAAAAGAGGGATGGAGGGATCAGGGCTCAGGAGACCAGCAGGAAGCTGATGTCCAAGTCTGAGTCAAAGCTGGATTTGTGCAACCTGGCAAAGTTCAAGATGTCAGGAGAATGATCTTTGTAATTATATCCAGTGATATACATGCAGTTCACCTATTAATAAATATATGTAAATTTGATTTGGCCTTGTCAATATAAATGATTTACCTTATATCTTTTAATATATTATAAAGGGGTTCAAAAGGGTAAAATTGGCAATTTAGAAATACAAAATGATGTAGGTTAGAGTTATCCTATCCGAAAAAGAAGCTCATATTTGAATTCCCCATGTAAAAACACATAATTTAGACACCCCTGATGGTAGGATTTCCTTCAGATTCATGTTGCCACCTGAGTACGACCCGCCCTACTAAGGCAGCGCAATTTTACCTGTATCAAGCACAGTTACATTCTTACTACCTCAGGCTTGCTCTACAAAAAGTGAACAAAAAAAAACACAAGTATCCGCAATCACAAACCGTCCGTATACGGGTCTGTACTCGAGTCTACAGATATATAAAAAATATTCTAAACTGACACGAAAAAAGTACTGTATTTGTAAACTCAAACGGGATTAAATTTAAAGAAGACTAAATCTCAAATGCTGGATTTCGTTTTTAGAAGATTATTCCAATAAAATTCAAAAAACATTTGAAATCGTAACTACAAAATAAGGAAAAAAGGCACGGTATTAATGTTTCTCCAGTATACCTCTTTATAATCCAGCTTAGTTTACCCGTCTGTATCACTGCAAGTACCATTGAATTTTACCGTTACCATCATAATAATAATTATTATTATTATCTTTAATAACAATAATAGTATTGTAATTAACAATAAAAAGAATAATAACTATATTAATATTAATTCCAGACAGAATACCCTTGTTCTCATTCAAGTTCGATTTTAATTTTCTTTCAACTGCTGTAATTTTACTCATTGCCTTTTTCCCGAAACTTTATCGCTTTATCTTTTATCAACTAATTATACTTTGTGATCTACGTTCGTATTTCCATCCACGCTCGCATTTCTGTATCTTATTACTTTATCCATCTTGTATTTTATGTGCCCGAAACTGTATTTTAATATACTGTACATCCTATATAATTGTTTGCAAATATATTTTTAATTGTCCCCCTGATTTCGTGTTTCTTAATTATATTTTGTTCGAAATTATTTTCTTCTGAAGTATAATGACTAAGGACTCCTATTTCTTGAATGTTTGTATTGTCATAAAGTATCAATTTATTTTTGTTTTATTTATATTTATACTCCTATAAGGTTTCCATATTTATTTTGTATACAAGGTGAGTAGTATAGCCGCAAAAGGGGAGAGTGCAAGAATGTTGCAAGTTATTACGTAATGTTGCAAAGGGGGGGTGGGGAGTGTTGCAAAAAAAATTTAAAAAAAAAGAAAAAAGAAAAAAAGAAAAAAAATTCCCCCAAAGGGGGATGCTGCAGGTGCAACAAGGAAAACTTGGAGGCGGCGTTATCCCCCAAGAGAAAGGAGAGAAAGGAGGAGAGAAAGGAGGAGAGGTGTTCACCTGGCAGGAGCCAAGTGCATATTAAGACTTCAGCCGAGTAGGCGTTGTTTTATAGGCTCCTAATCAGCCAGTTGGCTTAGAAGGCGTAAATGGCTTGAGTTGCCAGATAGCGCCATGTATTCATTTAATTCTAATCGAGACTGAGTTGCCAGATACCACTTTTTAGCAATATTGTATACACTATTATAGACTCCTAATCAGCCAGTTGGCTTAGAAGGCGTAAATGGCTTGAGTTGCCAGATACCACTTTTTAGCGATACCATTGTATACATTATTATATTTCTTAAAAGTTGGTTTAGAATACCGGTAGTAGGTTTAGAAGGCGTAACATGATATAATTAAGTAAAACAACATTGCATCATTCTGTTTATTATAAATATATAGAAAATAAATATACATTTCAATTGAGGAATATGCATATAAATAACAGTACAGGAAATATATACACACAATTATGGATATATATAAAATAAATATACATTTCAAATAGAAATAAATATACATTTCAATAATAATAGAAATATGCATATAATAACAGTACAGGGGAAATATCACGCAAAATATATAAATACATTTCAATAATAATAGAAATATGCATATCATCAGTACAGGGAAATATCACGCAAAATATATAAATACAATTTCAATAATAATAGAAATATGCATAAATCAGTACAGGAGAAATATCAAGCAAAATATATAAATACATTTCACTTTTTTTCAAAATACTAAACTCGGTCTTAATCGAGTTTACAATTACATCATTATTGCTCTGCATTACGCAGTATATGCGGCTTAATAATATTTCACCGCTTAAAGTATAGGGAAACCTGTATTCGATATGAAGGGCTTTCATATCGTTCAGTACTATTTTTGTTCCCACTTTACAACCGGTTGGTAAGTCATCTTTAAATACGTCTAGAATACAATCAAAAGCACGCACAAAGAGTTCATCGTTAGCTACATTATTAAACACAAGTTTATAAGCACGCTTTTCCAATCGAGGGTTTATTTCTACCGACTCGAGCTTTTCAATCGTGAACTCACTCAACATAGCGGCAATTGAAATAATCTTCTAAATCGTTACGACAACTGCGCGTTATATAAAGAAATAGTTCTTCAGGGTGAACGGTGTAGGTGAGCTCAGCCTTGTACCGATCAATTGCTTTGTACCAAAGTTCATGGTATTTCAAAGAGTCTAAACTTTTTAAATAAACATCCAGCACTAGACCATTCTCACCAGCCCTACACTCGGTAAACCCATCGAGCAGAGCGGTGTAGGCGTATTCAAGTACTGTATCAAAATAAAGCATGTCCGTAACACGCGCGTCTAATATAGGTTTCAGCTTGCGGAATCCGACGATTTCAAACATTCTGTCGAGGATGAAACGGTTTCGCGTAGGAACAAGAGCGTTATTATCAGAAGCATTCTTCCACATCAGCCGTATATCAATGCACGGCCGATCGTTATTTATACACAACGTACATACAACGGCGTATGAGGGTGCGTCACTAATCTGCTCTCTTCTTGTACCTACGTTAGCAGGTATTTTATAACGATCTTCACTCCACTTCTCAACTATCACGAAGATTCTATTCATCTCCTCGACACTTAAATAAACCCGTTTGTTTGTTTGTCTACATTCCGTTTCCAGTACATAGCTAATGGTACCGGAATTACGCCTGAACACGCGCAACGATTTCGTCACGGACACATCGTACGAGGCGTTGAGAATGCTGCTCAAAGGAAGTTCCATCGTATTCGAGGAGCGCACGTCCACTCGGTTCAAGCTCTGAGATAACTATGAGCCGTGTGAGGCACGCAGGTAGGCAGGAACGGTTCGACGGGCGGCTGACTCGATGATACGTGAATGGGCTTGTTCGTATGATCCGCGAGTCGTACCGAATTGTTGTACATATTTCGGTACAAGAATTAATTTCATCACTACCAGCCTACGCACCAGACATTTTACCTCAGGATAAGAACTAGGAACATTTTATGTTTTACTAAACATCTTCACACTCCGGCGCACTATTTGAGAGGAACATATGCTCATATTTTTCCTTTCTGCCCATCAAACGATACTCGTCTCTAAAGTCTGTTAAAAACTCACGCAGGGCACTAGCCACAACCTCACTACGAACCTCATCATGATATACGTTAATATAGTGATAAAAATACTTAAGATTGTCCATGATCACGAGATTCACATTTTCAGTCGTAGGGTATGAGTAATCGACATGGTGTAGCATGACGTAATACCGCTTGTCACACCACCCATCCGCAAGACTCATTATCCATACCTGCTGCTTCTCTTCTGCACGCGTTGTTTCTTTTACTTCACGGTGTATGTGAGACTTTATAAAGTTTAGCTCTGCAGTATACTTCAGCACATCGTCTGTGCAACGAAAGCCTTCAACGGTCTCACCAGAACATCCGTAGAGTATTTGTACATCTTGGAACTTCGCACAATCCAATGTGTTTTTAAAAGAGGTATAGGAGGGAGGAATAGGAAGTTTTTCGGTATCCACCACATCCTGACACTTTGCTGAATACCATTTCATAAACGTTGTACAAGCAATATTAAAGGTAGCCATTTGAATACACGCGTCTGAATACACGTCTGATCTGAATACACGTCTGATCTCTCGGGCTTACTGCAGTCGACTGACCACGCAGGGACTCCCAGATAGTAGCATGACTCACGGTCTTACAGTGGGCGGAGCTTAGAACTTTCACCTGTGCACACACACACACACACACACACACACACACACAAGGAGAAAGTGAAACGCTAATTGAAACATGATTTATTTAATAAACGAGATATTCAAGTTATATATATTTACAAATACGATTTAATAAACGAGATATTCAAGTTATATATATATTTACAAATACGTGTAATAAATCAATAGATACTTTACAAATACGATTTAATAAACGAGATATTCAAGTATATATATATATTTACAAATACGTGTAATAAATCAATAGATACGATTATATACAAGACAAATACGTGTGAGTTAACAATAGAAGCATCATACGTTTGGTATCCAAAGGGTACGGTATCATAGGTACCAGGTAACTGGTAACGTTTCCTATAGGTGTTACGGCACACCTTCGTACCCCTAAGTTCCTTCACGCCCCCCAGCTTCTGCGCCCGAAAATTGTGGGTGCCTACAATTAGTTGGGGAGGTTCGCCCTCATCATCGTCCAAACATACTAGATCCTTCAACGATTCAAAGTTAACAACCCGCCGATTCGCATGGTTGAGCGTAATACCCTTTGCCTTCACGATATATTTCATTTCCTCCCCCACCCTGACCCGTACCCCATAAGTCTTAGGTCCTGTTGAGACAAAAGAGTCGGCGTAAGCGTTGTCCCCATACTCATCCTTGATCTCATCAGTGAGCTCGCCGAGGAACTCCCCAATAGCGGGCATGTATTCACCCTCCCTCTCTGTGAATATCACGCTATCTGTATCGGCATACAATACTCTCCGCCCAAGAGAATGCAATAGACCCCAAAGTTTTATACGGGCGTAGGCTGTTGTGAAGCTGGCCACAGGTATGTTTGTAACCCTTGAGGTATCTGTGGCAAATTCAGTGTTGTTGTACTTTATTATGTAAGTATTACCTACATTCACGATCTCCATGACCTCTTTATCGGGAGCATTGGCATAATCCCAGACATCGCTATAACTTTGTGCCAAATGAATGCTCCCTCTGCCGGTATTCTGCGCAAATTTTCCCCATAGACTGTTTAGACACAACTTTGCACTAAAGCGCTTGCCAGGATTCTTTACAATTTGGACACGATCAAGTTGTATACCTTCGCGGTCGCGGTAACGTTGAATATAGGCAGACTTTTCATCTTCGGTATCAACTCCTCGCGGATACCCTGATGCCTCAACCTTATCCTTCAAAAAGGCGTTTATATATGGTGTGAAAAGGTTGGGTAGCTTCTGAAACCTCCACACCTCATGTATCTTCAGTATTCTATAACCATGGCGTACGGCTAGGGCCAGCTCAGGACTTGTATATACGCCTCTGATCTTACGCTGGTGGGGTATATGGTTACATTCGCCGTTATCCTCTTCCGCGCACTTCACGCACAGGGGAAACATGAGCTTGTCGTCGATAACGACAGGTAAGATCGGCATCCATAAATTGCGTGGGGGGAGTACGTCTACGAAAGAGAGCCCAAAGTAACGATCATTCAAATTTTTTGAAAATTCATTGATGGAGGGTAGGCTAGGTCCCACCAGTTTCTCAGGAGCGCCCACGGGGTACGGATTGCTCTTCATCACGTATGGGTATAAAGAACAGAAATCGTAGTAATGGAGCTTCACGCCCTCCGTAGGTGGAAAGTATAGTCTGAAAGGATTTGTACGTCCTCCAAACAAGCTATCACCACATTTGAGAGGATCCAGCACCATTGAACGCTTGATCGTGTTTATTTCCTCACGGTACACCTCGTCTGTCTCCATCCGTGCATCATATTCATGCTCCCACAAGACTTTGTGAGTGAACTGTGATCCTATAAGTTGATCGCGGGTGCGGGTCGATGCAAGACAGTCGGCAGGAGACCTACCGTGGATATCTCCGGTGATTCCGCACTCAGGACGGGGGCATCCATGCCACCAGCAACCGTTAAAGGAGTACACAGTCTTCACACCAGTGACACGGTTTTCACTTAACCCATCAACCCAAAAAACACGTCCATTAATCTTAATGGGTACTTCACCGTGTTGCGGGCGTGCTTTATGTATACACCTGTCTGTTGCTGTAGGTGTATGAGCCAGTAAATAGCCTTGTGCCCGTAACTGGGGGTTGTTTCGGTGAATAATGGCTAAGGTGTCTTTAGGCATGAAGTTATTCTTGAACACCGTAAAACATAATGATGCGATGGTGGTTGCGACTTGCAGTGGATCGCATTTGAAACGGGCTATGTACATCCTTCTAAAGGCCTGGAAACATACTCTAAGCACGCGCACATCATTCACGCAATAACGCTCACATTCATCAGCTATATTATAAGGGTTACTTTCATTAAAACGTAGTATCGATCAAAGTCTTCACGTTCATCCATACAGTCAAAATAATGTTTGGGGGGGTGGGGGCCTACGTAGTTTAAAGTCTCGCTGGTGAGGAAAGTGTAAGGGAAGTATCCTTTGGAAACTTCAGCTGCTACTCCCATCACCTTGGGTAGCTTTGCTAATACAAGGTCTGAAAATAAAGTATCTTTAATTGTACATTGCTCTATCTGCATCTGATAATTAAATTGTTATCTTTTCAATGAATCACCTGTAAATATCTCAGAGGATTCGTGTTCAAGCAACTCCTTATAAAGGAACTGCGTGTCAAACTTTGCCCCGTTATGGGCGAGAATATACACAGTCATTTTTTTGAACTTGTCGGCTAACTTGACAATATAGGACACAAATAGTTTCCTAGGACTATCGCGGACATTCGTTTTAAAAACGTTTGTCCGTTTACCACATTTGGGGCACTCGTCACATTTGATACCCATACACTCATCACAGATGGTCTGGCTCACAAGTAAATGTGGAATTACCTCTTTGGTTTCAGCGTTCGTATATGTTTCTATATCGTAGTATACAGTTATACATAGGTTATTTTTAGGCTTAGCATCTTTCATATAACATACATGCTTTACTCCATCCGCCTTATATTCCTCCTGGCATGTAGGACAGTGAATTACGTCACACTTGTGCTTAAATTTCCCCCAATTATCCATTGTGTGAAACATACCACATTCACAGATTCTCATTTTCCTGCACGTGCCAATTGATTTATGGAAATCAAAAGATATTATTGAAAAATGTGCGTCTACACACATCACAGTCTCTCTTCTCAGCTTCAACTACACGGCTTTCACATTTGGTGCTTTTACACTGCTCACATACCATGGACATTCTTTACAATGTCTCACTATATCATCCGCAAACTCGAGGCACCCCTTACACAAATCATGATGTCTCCCATATTTTCGACTTTTGTCATAACTCGCGTAAAGCCCCCTTATATTACGGATGGGGAGATACGTTGTCCCTGACAATCCTAAAATAAGTAGGGTCTTGTACGATCTCTCACACAGCTTTTAAAAACATACACAGTCCTACGACGATCATCCAACCCAAACAACTATGCGGACATTCATTTCCTGTTCTACCCTTCTCAGCTCTTCAGGACCCATATTACAGTCAAATTCAGTTCACAGTCTACAGCTAGTTTACGGGCACGCTCCACGACTGTAGGCAACCAAATTTTTGAGTTCGTGTATTTTGTACAGTAAACATACGTGCTAAGAGTACTGCTATAAAGCCGCAACCACGATCGACGTTTATATGCTTTCGGTAAATAGTCGGAGAATTGAAGTTAAGAGTATACGTATGGCACTATGACCCGCAACACGGTATACATGGTCAATATTTACCGTGAAGTTGTCCATATTGAAGCTATACCACTTTGGGCGGCTTGCATTATACGTCCTAATATATATTCTACATCTTCAGCCGCCAAACGTCTAAATGGCACTATCACCAATGATCGTCTACATCACCGTCATCTGACCCGAATCCAAAGGACAGACTCGTCCTGACTTCACGCTCGTCACGATTCTGAAGAGCAAACTCTATAATATGCTGTACAACCCGGCGTAACCCGCGCTCAATTCCATTGCTATACATGACTCTAGGGTCGACCCTGACTCTATACCGACTTCTAGTCAAGGCTGGGGTGGGGGCTGCGGATCGCACCAATTCGAGCGTTATATCATCCTCAACAGAACGGGGGGCGGCAGATGATTAGGGGTATATAGCGGAAGGTGCTGCTGGGGGTCTATTATTGTAGACTTAACAGAACGGGGGGCGGCGTGAATAAGGGATATATTAGCGGGAGGTGCTGCTGGGGGGCTTGTTGCGTAAGAGGTTGAGGGTTGGGGATCTATTACCGCTGCAACAGGCGCGTATTTTCGGGCGCTTTATACCTGACGTGGGGTTCTCATACCTCCGCTTTGGACGTGCTACCGGTATCGCTGGTGAGGGTTCGTTGGCAGGGGAGAGATCACAACTACACTGTCGTCGAGGTCATCCGTAATGTCAATGATGGGCTGCTCTACCTCATCGTCATTCACGGTTCTGTGGGAGAAGAAATATAAGGAACAGCGCTCAAAATTTGTAATATTTTTGTAAATGACCCTTAGGAGTGTGACGTGTTAGAAATGGACTCTGTAGAAAAATTCAGATTCACGAGCCCATCCACATGTATTATATCTGGACCTACAGATGTGGTAAAACTGTGTTTATGCTTAAAACATTAAAGAAAAGGAGAGATGTTCTCGAAATTTGTGCGTAAAGTTATATGGTGCTATTTGACGTATCAATCAGTGTTCAACGAGTACCAAGATGATATATTTGTTCCACAAAGGCGTATATGACGTTAATTCGTTAAAGGGAAATGAACATACAATCATTGTAATTGACGATCTCATGTTGGAGATGGATAAAACGTTTGCCGAGACATTTACAGTATTCTCCCACCATCTTAACATAAGCGTGTTCTTCATCAATCAGAATCTATTTTTCAAAAATAGATACATGCGCGATGTGTCGTTAAATACGCAATATCTAGTCTTATTCGCGCAATGTAGAGATGTATCACAAATTGGGGTATTAGCCAATCAAATGTTCCCGAATCAGCGTAAGGAGTTTTTGGAAGTTTATAAAGAAGCTACAAGCACGCGTTACGGATATTTGCTTTGCGACCTTCATCCGCGAAACACGTTTAGAGTGCTTCTGCGAACGAATATATTTCCAAACGAGCCTGAAACGGTGTATATTCCAGAATGACAAAGAGACTAAAGAAATACCGTTAATTAATAAAAATATATCATCGACTGCCCCGGGCATTGCATCAGATGTTTATTAAAAATATCGATGCCGACTTTTTAAAATGCATCTGTGAAATCTGTCTTAACGTTATAAATTGCAATGTATCAATGAAAACCCATCAGAAGGCTCGCCTACGCTGCTACAAGAACATAATACGTGCACTCGCTCGTAAAAGCCAAACTGTAGCGAAGAAAAAACGAATTATTGTACAAACAGGAGGGTCATTTCTCCCCTCTTATTTCAGTTTTGGGTCCTTTACTGACTAGATTAATATAATGAAGAAAGTGGTAGTGATTCCCCACGAGGTGTACGCTTCACTGCAAAGGAATCCAGACACGTATCTAGATCCCCGTAAAAAGCAGACTTAAAAGATGGAAAGCGAAATGTTAGCCCTATTAAACAGTGAAAAAACACCTGATGAGAAAAGAATCTTATACCAAGAAGCTCTGCAGAAATTTCTTCACGAGTACGAAAATTATAAGAGCCCTACAGAGATTCCTGTGGTTATAGGCACAGCACGGGGGACGATCGACATGGCGACATAGGATCTGAGCCCGACGATACAGCTGACCAACCAAAAAGATTAGCCACACAACATATCGAACATGTATTAAAAAATACCCTCCCACTTACATTAAAGAGTAAAGGCTTAAGTCTTTATAATCTATTGAATGAGGATCCCGCCATACAATGGACCGATACAGGGAGATCATTGTGGAAGGATCAAAGGTACAGGGATCGATATATCGTAGACATTGTCCATGATCTGGTGGAAAGTGGGATAGGCCATCACCATCAGGATGGAAGCATATTAAGCAAGACTACAACAAATAAATGTCCCTAAAACGTTGATAGGAAATCTGAACAGGTTAAAAGACTTGGAGCATGCAACGCCTGTGACACAATTGAAGGCGCCGTCACCCCCGGCGGTAACACCTTTGAAGAGGAGCAAGAAGAGGTTAAACCAACCCTACCCACGTGCCTCTAAAATACGCAAATGGCTAACGTATTAACTAAACGCTATTATGACATTTCTACCCCATCCTCTTACGGCGGCGTAGATAGACTGTACAGAAGTGTTTACGGAGTAGGAAAAAAAGATTGAAAGATTTCTGAGGGAGCAGGACGCTTATACGCTTCATAAGCCTGTGAGAAAAGGTTTAAAACAGCCAAGACAACGGCTTCCTCGATGATTCTTTGGCAAGCAGATTTAACAGACTGCAAAGATATTCTGTGTATAACGATGGTTACCGCTACATTCTATTCATAATAGACGTATTCTCTAGATATCTGTGGCTAGTTCCTCTGAAAAATAAATCACCTGAAACAGTTGCTAAAGCCACCAAAACGCTAATGTTAAAAGAAAACAGGGTTCCTGGCTATTTTTGTACGGATATGGGGAAGGAATTTATAGGCCGTGCTTTTCAGAACATGTTGACAGAGTTTAATATCAGCTATTACACAACCAATTCTATACATAAGGCTTCTTTAGCTGAAAGAGTTCAGCGCACCATAAAGGAACGCATGCACCGTTATTTTACACATAAAAACACATACAGATTTCTAGACATTCTGGAATCATTGCGCATCCTACAACCGCTCACACCATCGCACGATTGGGACAACACCTAACGAAGTTTTAGAAAGAGGTACGCTCCCGAGGAGAGATGGATCACCACCACCACCACCACACTCTGCGCGTTTCAAAATCAATGATTATGTAAGGCTGTCGCGTTCGGGGAACAAATTCGCAAAGGGTTTTGAGCAAGGATGGACACGCGAGATTTTTAAAGTTAGGGCTGTGAGACCTAAAGGTGAGATAATGATGTATTACATTGAAGATTTGAATGGAGAAGAAATCTCAGGAGGCTTTTACCGCGAGGAATTGCAGAAAGTTGCGTTTAATTTAGGAAAAAATGTGTTTAAAATTGAGAAAATTTTAGGAAGCAAAGGTTCAGGAAAGAGAAAAATGTACCTGGTGAAATGGCTAGGGTACCCAGAAAGCTTCAACACCTATATAAAAGCTGATGCAATAATGAAGCTTAAATAGTATGCAACATGGCTCCTAACCATTTCTACGTCACACTCCCGTCCTCCTCGTCCCTGTCTGTACCCTAACAACACACTAGCCAACTTTGTAACAGACTCCACAAGCACATTGAATTGGGTCGTGATTCGTATGAGGTGGGGATATGCGAAATTCAGCTGGACACCATCTTTTTAAATATTGAACATAAAGAAACCGTTTTTACGATTCTTAGAGACATTGACGAGTGTGAAAAAGCTGGGGTAGCTATGGATGAAACTATGCGTATCGCTCGGACTAAGATTGCACGGTATTACAGTACAGAAGTAAGACTAGGACCGGGTCAATATGGTTCGGCCGAGGATGTTGTGAGAGGCTTAAACGTAAGTTTAAGAAACTCAAACCTTACGAATGATTTAGTATACGAAATCGTAAACAACCCTGCACATACACTAATCCTAAAATCAAAGACTAACAGACGTATTAAAGACCATAGAAAGTTCCAAATTCTAGCCAATGGCCGATATAGCGCAGCCTTCCAAAGAGACACATTTCACGAGACACAGCATGACTTGTCCAGATTAATGTATCAATTGAAGATGGAGAAATTGGCTGAAAGGTCCCCAGACATGTGCTATATTTACAGTAATATAGTGGAGCACCAGTTTGTTGGGGATACCCAGGCACGCCTGCTGCGCATTGCTCACATCCCCAACCATAGAGGAAGGAGTTTGAGTATTACATATGACAGACCCCATTATGTGAATGTCGCAACTAATTTAATAACCAATATCTCAATATATATAAGAACGATTGAGGGTGAAAACTTCCCATTCGGTAACGGGAGCTTAACAGTGAAGCTACACTTTCGACGCACTGAGTTATAATGGATAGAAAGCCTTTCACCGTCTATCGAGGGGTGCGTTACCAGCGCGGTAGTGGACTTGGGTCCATTTTTTCATCCATACTACGTACGGCTGTTCCTTTGCTGAAGAGGGGTGCCAGATACCTTGGAAGGAAAGCGCTACAATCAGGTATTAACACTGCAGAAGACATATTGGCCGGGGCTAAACCTAAAGAGGCTCTAAAAAAACATTTAAAGCGTACACGGGACGAAATCATCAAAGATGCAAAGAGAAAAATGCGTGGTGGCGGGAAGAAGCGGGCTGCCCGGAAGAAGGGGTCACGTGGTATTAAACGTAAAAGGCTATCAAAAAAGAAGTGCTGTAAGCGAATGAAACCTATGGTTGACCACTTTTTTGACTGATATAAGCTAAGGACATTGATCTCATGAATCATAGTTTGTTTACCACTTGTCGAGAGAGGAGTCACTATTTCGCCATGGCACGCTTCATCCACCCATGTAGTTCACAATGCTGTAAATCGGAGCTGTCCCTTTTTGAGCTACCTCCAACCCAAGTTTCTATTGAGCACAGTGACTTTATTACAATTAACCCTTTAAACACAATTAGTTCCCCGAGTGCACCTATAGAATTCGTGATACCCAGCTCAGGCCCTTACTTTTTTGATCCAAGCTGTGTGCACATGTACGCTAAGCTACGTATAGCCCATTCTGATGGAACGGTCTGCGATGACAAATATGCTGTATACCCTGAAACAAACTTTCTGCACTCCATATTCAACCAGTGTGACGTATATTTAAATCAGACCAACATATCGGCAGGCACGGGGTACTATCATCTACGAGCCTATCTGGAAAATGTCCTCAACTTTTCCAAAGAAGCGAAGGCTACCTTTTTAAGTGCGGAGGGATATTATCAAACTAAAGATGAAAATAGTATAAAGGACAAATTTAAAAATTCTAAAAAGAAAATATACGAGTGTTTTGGACGGTTGCACACAGATTTCACTTTCCAGGAGAAGTTGCTTGTGAACGGGGTGGATATGAAAATAAAGCTCACCCGCACGAGTCCTGAGATCTGCTTAAATCTGGCTGCGGATCAAGAAGAGGGTGCAAAGCCCGTTGTGGTTCACATTATGGACACATACCTCCGCGTACGGCGAGTGAAATTAAGTTCACCAAAACAACTAGAAATTGAGAAAAATTTACTAAACGCTACAGTGAAATATCCTATTAACAGAGTGCAGATCAAACTATATACGGTTCCTGCAGGGTTGGCATCGAAGCAGATAGAAAACATTGCCCTGGGAAATCTTCCTAAAGGATATTAATCGGCATGCAGGACCACGCTTCGGTGAATGGAAAATATAAAAAGAGTGCCTTTAAATTCGAGAATTTCGGACTTAAAAATATAACTCTATACGTTAATGGCACTGCTTTGGGTGGAACAATGGGTACGGACTATTCATCAGACGCTGTGTTACCTCTTTGTGCCAGAGCCTATAGTAATCTGACCCATATTGCAGGTGATTGTGATGAGCTTGGTAATGGGGTAACGCAGGAAGAATTCATTGATCAATTTAACCTTTATCCGTTTGACATTACACCTGACTTATCTGCTAGCGTAAATACCCATTTAACCCCACAGCAGAGCGGAAACATCTCAGTGCGGCTGGAATTCGCCAAGCCTATAGACGCTCCTATTAGTGTACTAGTATATCTCGAATCGCAAGCCCTAATAGAAGTAGATAGATTTAGGAGCGTTATCACTGACTTTTAAAATGGATGCTAATACACTTCAGAAAGTAATGGAACGAGTCACACGTTCCAAATTTATCGGCGTGTTTGCGAAGAATGAAACATTGAGTTTGCCAAGTACGCGAGAATGCGGTAGTCTTATTGTGAACACAGACATCATCGGTAATGAAGGGATTCACTGGATCGCTGTCTATTTTAAAAATAGACAGCGCCTGTACTATTTTGATTCACTCGGTACTCAACCCTGGAGTGACCCTATTATTGTAAAATTTCTCGCTCAGTTACATATTCCCGAAGTTGTATGGAACCCATTTCGCATGCAAGGATATTTTACTAATGTTTGCGGAATGTACTGCGTCTCATTTCTCATGCATATGTCAAATGATAAAGAATTTATAAATTTTTTAAATTTATTTGACCCGTGTCACACTCGCCGAAACGATGAAATGGTATGCAGACAGATAAAAAACCGTTTTCCAATTGTACGTACTCGTTGTATATTATAATGTTTTTGTTCGTATATTTGTAACGATATATTCTGTAGTTGTTTATTGTACTGATTTCTTTCATTTAATAAATTTATGAAAATATGTTGTCTTCTTATCCCAAAAAGATCGAAAAACACTTACATTATTTCGGTGTGACATTGTTGACTGATCAGTATATCATCCGTATTCCGAGATTCTTCAAAAGATTGTATAACACGTGTCAAATCCTCATCGGACCTTAAAGGATAATGTTCATTCTTTTAAAACATATACAGAGTATACAGACAGATCCCCATTATGTGAAGATATCTTTGGTTCGAGGAATAACATTGATTGCCATAAAAAATTTCGATTTTAGCATAATGGGGATAACCAAATAACATTGATTGCCATAAAAAATTTTTGGCGAGTATCTATTTGACGAGATACTACAACTCTCCATATATATATAAAAACGAATTATAGACACTTACATTTCTATGGTAGTCCCTGCGTCGGGTTGTAAGGAGCGTCACTGCAAATATCTTCAACGGTTTGCGTTGGAAATAATTCGCCACGGTCAATCGCATTGAAAAGACTAATTGCGGTTAATGCTGCAGTATCACTTTCTTCATACAATTCCGGGGAGACGTACAGGTCCATGGTGGAGGATGTGTGACATTGTTGACTGTTCAGTATATCCCCGTATTCCGAGATTCTTCAAAAGATTGTATAACACGTGTCAAATCCTCATCGGACCTTAAAGGAATAATGTTCATTCTTTTAAAACATATACAGAGTATACAGACAGATCCCCATTATGTGAAGATATCTTTGGTTCGAGGAATAACATTGATTGCCATAAAAAAATTTCGATTTTAGCATAATGGGGTAACAAATAACATTGATTGATATAAAAAATTTTTGGCGAGTATCTATTTGACGAGATACTAACTCTCCATATATATATAAAATCTAATTATAGACACTTACATTTCTATGGTAGTCCCTTGCGTCGGATTGTAAGGAGCGTCACTGCAAATATCTTCTACGGTTTGCGTTGAATAATCGTCACGGTCAATCGCGTTAAAAAGACTAATTGTCGTTAATGCTGCAGCGTCACTTTCTTCATACAAGTCTGGGGAGACGTACAGGTCCATGGTGGAGGGAATGATTATCACTGACGCGAAAATAGCTACTGTTACTCCCAACTGAAAAATATCCCCTTTTATATGCACAATCGCCAAGCTCCGCCCAAAAGACCAGATGTTCGTAGTGATTGGCTGCCGATGTAGCTGGGTGGAGCTATGACGTGTACCAATCCGCTATAACGGGACCGGACGAGTAACATATATATAAAATCGTGTTTCTTGAATTATAGGCACTTACATTTCTATGGTAGTCCCTCATATTATATTTTTACTTACAAGTTAATAGTATTGTTTTCTTGTGTTAACATAATTGTTAACTTATTTTATAATAAAGAAATTATATCCTAATTATATTTTTAAAATAGCATTCGGTTTCCACATTAAACTGTGGGCCTAAGGTGACGTGAAAACTTTATCCGTTGTCACTCTTCGAGCTAGTTGTTATTATTACTAAAGAGAAAATCATGCATGCTTTTCGGTCATACTACTGACTCGTTTCAAATGATGCATTAACATGCTTTTCGGTCATACTACTGACTCGTCAAATGATGCATTAACATGCTTTTCGGTCATACTACTGACTCGGGGTCAAATGATGCATTAACATGCTTTTCGGTCATACTACTGACTCGTCAAATGATGCATTAACATGCTTTTCGGTCATACTACTGACTCGGGGTCAAATGATGCATTAACATGCTTTTCGGTCATACTACTGACTCGTCAAATGATGCATTAACACGTTTTTCGGGCATACTACTGCCTCGGGTCAAATGATCCTGTTATTTTAAATCCGGTTCAATAATCCTGTTATGTTGAAATGTGGAAGAGTAAGCAACGACCCCCATCGACGAGATGTATTTCTGAATCCATGTTAAACTGGAGGTCTAAGGTCGGGTGAAAAGCTTACCAATTCGGCGAGAAAGAGTTAATTATTATTGCTCCATAGAAAAAATCGTGCATTACGATGTTTTTCGGGCATACTACTGCCTCGGGTCAAATGATCCTGTTATTTTAAATCCGGTTCAATAATCCTGTTATGTTGAAATGTGGAAGAGTAAGCAACGACTCCCTGACGAGATGTATTTCGTAGGTTAGGTTAGGTTAGGTCTCTTACATATAAAAACCCATTCACTAAGAGCATTGGCTTTCCTTTCTCACTAGAAACAAACTCTGCCATTTTTCGATTATTATTTATTATAATTGTGGGTATAGTTAACCTGGAAAAAGAAAGTAAATTTAAATTAGTACACTTAATTTTAAATAATATTTTGGGAAAACTGAGTAAATGGAAATATTATTTGGATTCCTTTATTTGAACAAAACTCTCGCTCTCTTTCTATATATATATATATATATATATATATATATATATATATAATTATTAGTACATTCAGGTATGCCTACCTTATTTCTTTCGCTGATTGCTATTTAATATAATTGTGTGTATTTCTAAGAGTCGGAGTGAGGTGAGGTTTTGATCGATTTGACTGGTAGAAAGGTAAATTATGGTCAATCGAGTTGGGCAGATTCTCGGAATTCCTTTCCTCTAGCGGATTGTGTTTTGGTTAATTTCAACTTTTAAATGAATTTTCGCAAATTCTCGTATTTTTTCAATTTTTTTCGCATGGAATGAGGCTCGTGTGTTTCATAAATTTTCATCTCGTATGGAGTGAAGGGATACTTATCAGGGATTGGGGGGAACCCCATTGACCACGACGAAACCCTATTTATGAGATAAGATGAAATAGTGATTTGAGAATAATCTTTGTGCAGTTTAAGTAAATACATTTATTCAAGTAGAGGTTGCAACCTCTCCTTCCTTCATGCGAATACTGTAATGTTCTACATAATGATACAACTTAGATATTTTTCAACCGTACCTCGCATAAGATTAACTACAGAGTCTTATGAGTTGCTGTTCACGATTTTTACTGCTAGTTTCAAATACCAAACACTATATACATCTATTGTAAAACCCTATATACATCTATACATCTATAGTGAAACACTACATATATATATATATATATATATATATATAATATATATATCATAAGATGTTTAAAAGACTGTATATATATAATTATAGTAAACTTATGTCGAAATAAAAAGTCACCCATAAAAATTAATTTTTTCTATATTAAGTTTTCTATGGTTGAATTATGTGCAGGATAACTACGTTATTTGTTTCGAAAAGTTATGTGTTTTGACTAATTTCAATTGAATCTTCCAATTGATTAACTATATAAACATATTGTGTTATTTTATATGGTTGACCAACTGATTAACTATATAAATATATATTGTGGTATTTTATATTGTTTGTGTACACGAGTGGTTCATTAGTTTATTATATACAAGTACAATTTAATAAATATTGCTATCTGGAATACATGGTGCGATCTGGCAACTCAGCAACTGAATACATTGCGTGATCTGACAACTCAGCAACTGAATACATGGCGCTATCTGGCAACTCAGCCAGAATAGAGGTTTATAAAAGACCGAGAGACGATTGACGGAGTCATTCAAGCTCGGCTCCCAGCCGGGCAAGGACCTCTGGTCCTTCTCTTTCTGGCCCTTTGGGAAAACCCCTTAGAGGCCTCTTAGGTTAGGTAAACGAAAATAGCTTGGGGGAGAACTCCGCCTCCAAGTTGCATGCCTTGCATTCAAAGGCTATCTCTCTCTCTCTCTCTTTCATCTCTCTCTCTCTCCTTCAGGTGTCTCTCTCTCTCCTTCAGGTGTCTCTCTCTCTCTCTCTCTCTCCTTCAGGTGTACCCCTCCCCCCTTGGCTCAGCCAACTGGCTGATTCTGGCTGATTAGGAGCCTATAAAACAACGCCTACTCGGCTGAATTCTTAATATGCACTTGGCTCCTGCCAGGTGAACACCTCTCCTCCTTTCTCTCCTCCTTCTTTCTGGCCCTTTGAGGGGAATAGCTTGGGGGAGAACTCCGCCTCCAAGTTGCATGCCCCTTGCAACCTAGGTTGGCAACAAAGGGCCCTTTGGGGTAATTTTTTTCTTTTTTTTCTTTTTTTCTTTTTTTATTTTTTTGCAACACCCCCACCCCCCTTTGCAACAGTGCAACATTACGTCATCACTTGCAACATTCTTGCACTCTCCCCTTTTGCGGCTATACTACTAAGGTGTACACAAATTATCTTTACAACTTCTCTCTCAAATAAAAATATTAGGAAACGAAGTACACATACCGTTTTTGAGCTATCTGTGAGAGAAAGTAATAAAGTTTCACATAACCTCAAACACATTCAACATTGGCACCATTTGTCATACGTAAGACGTCCAGACGGTATTCTATCTCCATCCATGTACGCTGCAACATTTCAACGTCAACTCTTGCAACTGCAGCAGGAATTCTGGTCTTTAAATCGTCGATGTTTGCCAGTGAAGTTGTTTACACGCAGTCTTTTACATAACCCCATAGAAAAAAGTCACAGGGTGTTATGTCTGGTGATCTGGTCGGCCAAGAGATGGGCCACCCACGGCCAATCCACCGATTTGGGAAATGCATGTTGAGGGAATTTCGTACCAACAAGCTCCAATGTGGTGGTGCGCCATCTTGCTGGTAAAACACATTAGGCTGCAGTTCCTCTAACTGTGGATAGACGTAGTTCTCAAGCATATCCAGATAATTGTTGGTTGTTACCGTCGCCTCCGTGAAGAAATAAGAAATATTGTTTGGACGTCTTACTTTTGACAAATGGTGCCCATGTTGAAGTGTTAGAGGTTTTAAAGTTTCAAATAACCTCACTCTCAAATAACAATATTAGGAAACGAGGTGAAAGATAATTTGTGTACACCTTCTATATCTTTTTATATACTGTTCCTCTCCACACACACACACACACACACACACATATATATATATATATATATATATATATATATATTATATACCGGGTAGACGAAAAACCTGGACAATTGTTTTTTCTACAAATTTCAAACTAGTCAAGCTAATACACCAAATTAGTACAAGATGTAGCTAATAGTATAGTTATCATGTGCAAAAATTTCAATGGAACTCATATAAAACTTACCCTATTGAAATTGATGTTGTATTGGCCCCCATTTTCTTGAATTACGGCCAGTACTCTCCAGGTTTGAAAATGTTTCCCTGCGACCATGGTACACCAATGACTTCAGCTCATTCCACACGAAGTAATCCAGAGGATTTAAGTCAGGAGAATTTGGTGGCCATTCTTCACTTTTTATGAATTAAGGAATGTTCGCCATCAAAAAT
Organism: Bathynomus jamesi; assembly: GCA_023014485.1. Taxonomy (NCBI): domain Eukaryota; kingdom Metazoa; phylum Arthropoda; class Malacostraca; order Isopoda; family Cirolanidae; genus Bathynomus; species Bathynomus jamesi. The sequence continues at coordinate 2,856,247 of JAJOZX010000021.1, forward strand.
TCTTGGGTTGCCTTGGCTGATTGAGATGGTGCATTGTCTTGAACAAAAATAAAATCTTCGTTCGGGTACAAGTCTTGGCATTCCGGTAAAAGTTCTCAGAGGAATTCATTTTTGTTTTCTGTGGATCAGTAAAGAATAATTTGGTTTTTCCATTGTAAGAAAAACCAAAGATATCATTAATTTCTTGGAAAATCGTGAAATTCGATAATAAAGACGGTATGGCGGGGATTTCCAATTTTGAAGTTATTGCAATGACTCGGTTGTTTTGTCGATTTGTTGAAAAAACATGCGTTTAATGAGTCCGACTTTATATTCTGGGGGCACTCAATCTTTTAAAAGATCTGATTCCTTTACTTTTCATTATGTTTTGGACACTGTTGCGCGAAATATTTAAATTATTCGCCATTTTTCTCTAAGAAAGATGAGTACCAAGATTATTTTCCTGCGACAACGCATTCTCCCCAACGTACCTTTACTTCTCTCGAGTCCGAGCAGTACGCGGACGACCGCTGCCACGTTTTCTGTCAGTTGACCCTGATTGTCTAATTTTATTTATTACATATTTTACTCTACTTCTTTTCCAATTTTTTTCCGGAAATTCCCTAATTACTTTTCTAGCACTCCATCCCTTCTCGGCAAAACACGCCTTTATAACAGCTAAGTCTTCTTTACTTAATTACAATTCTATCGTAATAGTTTTAACACAAGAAAAAAAATAAGAAAAAACATTCCATCAGCCAATACTAGTAGTATAGTGCAAAAACCCATGAGTGCAATGTTGCAAGTTGCAATTGCATTATATTACGTAATGTTGCAAGATTGCCACCCCTACCCCTTTTGTTGCAAGAGTGCCACTCTCCTTTGTTGCAAGAATGCCAACCCCACCCTCCTTTATTGCAAAAAAAAATCTCCCCAAAGTGGCAGAAAAGAGAGAGAGAGAGAGAGAGAGAGAGAGAGAGAGAGAGAGAGAGAGAGTGCCAATCTTTGTTGCCAACCCAAAAATGGGATTGCAAGGGGCATGCAACTTGGAGGAGGAGTTCTCCCCCAAGCTATTCTCCCCAAACGAGCATACCTAACCTAAGAGGCCTCTATGGGAAGGAAGGGGTTTCCTCACCACCCAAAGGGCCAGAACCAAAGATCCTTGCTCGGCTGGGAGCCGAGCTTGTACGACTCCGTCGTCCGCCTCCCGCTCTTTTATAGACCTCTAATCCGCCAGTTGGCTGAGTTGCCAGTTTGTGCTATATATTTAATTAATTCATATACTAATCATCCTAGAAGACTGAGTTGCCAGGTAACAATATTTATTAAATTATTTCATATATTATTCATCTATTTGGATACTAAATACCACATATATTTATATGATGATAGTTGTCAGGTACTGCCATTTATTTTAATTCGTTACCACAACAGATGAATCTTCTCCTTAATTCCAACAATTTACTTTAAAAGAAATTCTGTTTATTAAATAAATAATTAGAATTTAAACACACGCTCTTTACACAACTAAAATAATTTAATTATTACATAATTCCTATTTTTATTATCATTATTAATATCGCAATTCACGCTAAATCACGAATAATAGTGGGAAAAACGAAAGGAAAAGGAACCTTACGAAGAAAGGTGAAACAAACGACAATTTCAGATCAAAACACACGGTCGCCTCCCCCCTCCCTCATTCCCCCAAACTTCCCACCCCATCTGCGCTTGTATAAATATTAACTATTCTGAAAATATAAAAAATGTATAATCATATTTGTAGAAAAAATATACATATAATAAACGAATGAGCAATTGGTGCACACACACACACACACACACACACACACACACACACACACACACACACACATATATATATATATATATATATATATATATATATATATAAATATTATGCGACTTAAAACCACATTGCAGTACTTACATTAAAAGTTATGTTTACATTTGTGATGTCATACTCTAGCGATGTACAAACACTCACACCGTCCTCTCTCGCCTCAGAGCAAACTACAAACATCTCGTGTTACAGTTTCTTTTCCTTTCAGTATTTAATTTGTTTATAATTAAGTAATGTTCCCCAGAGAAAGACTTTTGCCGCAAACATTTGTGCCTATAATTTCTTAGCCTTATTTAACGCGCGCGTGCGCACACAAACACGCATTTGGCTACTCTACAAAACCGCGACATCTTCACGCATTTTCGCATTCAGTTCTATATCGCGACATTTAAAAAAGCCAATAAGTTTAAACAAACATTGTCTAACCTAAACTAACCTTAATTGTAATCCGTTTTTCTTTATAAAAGATAACATTTATAAAGATAAACCGCAGCGACACTGCAAATGTCGTGATATACACCTCCCTGTAGCGATCAGTTGTTATGATTATTATCATCATCATCATCATTGTATTATTATTAGTAGTAGTAGTAGTAGTATTACGCTCAGGTGAATTAGGAAAATGGTTTTCTTAAACAAATTTATTCAAAAGAATAATTAATTATAAAAGAGTGTGCAGGTATATATATATATATATATATATATATATATATATACAGTACCGGCCAAATTATTAGGAATTTTTTAAAAATTTCATTTTTTGGTATAAAATGTTAAATTAAACAATTTTAAACGTTGAAAAGTTATTTATTTCTACACAAGAATACATGGTCATGATTTAGCAATAGTTTAGTACTTAGTTTGACCCCCCTTAGCTGCCTTAAGGGCTGCGACACGCTTCGGCATGCCATGAATCAATTTTTGCATAATTCCTTAATACGTGTAGAGTGAAACCAGACTGAATAAGTCGCTCTATGAGTGGTGTTTGTTGTTATCGGCGTTTCATGGATTACGTCCTTTAAAATACACCATAAACTTTCGATTGGGTTCATGTCTGGAGAATTTCCAGCCATGGGAGCAACCGAACACTATTTTCATGACACCATTTTTAACCGACTTTGCCGTGTGGCATGGAGCTGAGTCTTGTTGAAAAATCCAACGTCTATTACCATACCATTCCCTTATTTGAGGCAGTAGACGTCTTAGTACTTCTATATACTTGACTTGGTCATATTCCCTCAACAATGCTCAAACGACTAGTTCCATGCACAGAAATTGCTCCCCAAACCATGATCTTTTGTGGAAATTTCACCGTTTTCATCAGACACTCAGGCAAAAATTCTTCTCCAGGCCTCCTTCTTACACTTTGAACACGATCGTCAAGCACGGCAATCGTTGACTCATCGGAGAACACACTGCAATCAAAGAAAGCCCTGTGAAAGAGTCAGTGCATAGCGTATGAAGTACAGCTAAAACGAAGTAAAGTATGACTTGCTGCTTTACAGATATTTTTACTGCAGTTTTATCACGTACTGTAAATACACTTCTATGCATACTATTTACTGTATTAACATTCTATTTAATGTTAAATATTATTCTTACCTGTTCCCAATCCTCACTAGTCCAGTTAATGTGTTCCTTTGCCATGCAAAACGTGCCTTCTTCATAGCCTCAGTGAGCCTGGGCTTCTTCCTTGGGCGGTAGGCTTTGAAGCCGGCAGTTAGAAGCCTCCTGTTGACTGTTCTACGACTAATATTGATGCCATCAGCCGCTAGACTACTGGAAATGTTTTTGCAAGTAGCTCTTCTCTTTCTAAGAGACAAAATTGCAATCTGTCTATCACTTCTTGGAGTCGTTACCCTTTCTGCCGCATCTTCCAACCCTTTTGGGGCCTACATTTCTCCAAATACCATTTTTTTCTTAATACGAAGTACTGACTGTGGTGAAACATGGAGTTGGCAGCGATTTCCTTTGTTAATGTAGAAGAAGTTAATAAAACCTGTATTTGCCCAATTTCAGTGGACTCAAGTCATTCTTTCGCCCCATTTTCAAATTCAGTTAAAAACTGTAACAAATAATTGCCGAAATTGGGTAAATACACTATTTAAATTAAACGGTAGTTACAATGACACGTAAAAGAAAGAGAAACACACCCGCATCGCAAGACAACCAAACGACAACTGACGAACCAACACGCTTCGTTCGACTAAAGAATTATGCAAAAAATTGATTCATGGCATGCCGAAGCGTGTCGCAGCCATTATGGCAGCTAAGGTGGGTCAAACTAAGTACTAAACTATTGCTAAATAATGACCATGTATCTTGTGTAGAAATAAAATAACTTTTCACGTTTAAAATTGGTTTAATTTAACATTTTATACCAAAAAATGAAATTTAAAAAAAATTCCTAATAATTTGCCAGTACTGTATATATATATAATATATATGAGTACATATTACGTTAATCTTATATGTACTAGTAATGATGTTACAAGTACCCTGAATGAATGTTTTGTAAAAACCAGCGAAACCTTTGTTCACCCTATGATTTAATAATTTAACTTATGTGGTAAATCATTGCACGCATATATAGATAGATAGATAGAGAGATAGATACGAATGCATGTTCACTTGACAGATGAAACGTGTACGGCACTGACCCAACATGATTCGCTGTATCCCATTATATTGGGCAGATGTCTTGAGATATTGTGCAAAGAGGCGGTTCGTTCCTCCCACAAAACGGACGGAAAACTTGCCAGGAACTCGAATATAACAGCATACGATTAACCCCTCCCTCTCGCTATCCTCTCAAAATCCTTCTGGGTGTGTGTATATATATATATATATATATATATATATATATATATATATATATACACAACACAAAGATGAATTGATCTCATATTTTAATAACAAAAACACTTGTTAAAAAAAAAGTGTCTTTAGATCACGCACGGTTTAAAAGAGGATGACGTTTTTATAGCAATACTACATGAGGCGACGCTGAGGTGACGGATGTCAAGTTTTCCCTAATGAAGTAAATTACCCATATATATTTTTTGGTTTCTCTAATTGTACCCATATATATATATGAAAATGAAATGAAAATGAAAAGGCTTATTGGCAGACTATAGTCCATATGACAAATATTATTAACACAATGACAAACATTATTAATACAATGACAGTTCATATACTAAGGCTAGAAATATATACAATTGATTAGAAATAATACTGCACTGTCGAAGTTAAATGGAGCTACAGACAGGCGTTTTCGTACCAAGAAGTCCACAGCTTAGAGGATAAATAGCAGGGCCCATAGCTAGCTTGCATGAACGGGTTGGTTGATTTTTAAATCGGGAGTCGTACCCCCGACCTGAGTGTCTCATCTTCACTTCGCTTAGAGGGAAATGGTAGTACACACTCATACAGAATAAAAAACTTCACTCAACCATCTATAAATAGAAATATTATCTATTTTTCAGTTCACTCAAAAGAAATTTCGAAGACCATATAACTTCTATCTAAAGTTAAGCTAGATTAACTTATTATGTATAGTTTACAAGACTATTCACACTGTTCAAAAATTACTGGAACAATCTTCCTCAATCCATCTTTCCTCCTGTCCATGACCTTCTTTAGGGGGAATTTCACACTTAAACACATGAAAATGAATGAATGATGCAAACCACAAGGGAAAAGAAGAAAATGTTCCCAAGTCCTTTCGTGAGTGAATTAGAAAATGAAAATAATGGGAAGAATGGATGGAAAAAGAACAATTAATATCTAAATGAGATTGTAGATCAGTTAAAGGAAGCTAATAGAGAATTACTGTATGAAATATATAGAGTAAAAGGTAAAAGAAGGCAGAAGAAAGAACCAATCTTGAGGATAGGGGTGATGAACAGAATCAAATGCACGGAGGAAATAACTCTAGAACAAATAAATACAGCAGGGATGAAGCAGAAAAAAGAGAAATGGACAATGCTAGCATCAAAGAAAAAAAGGGAAGATAATGACAACAAGAAGGGATGAAAGTGACAAAGAAACAGTAAGCCAGAAACAGTAAGCCATCTCCCATTTAGGACTCTAGTAATTATTATACTAGAGGATATTTTAGGAATAGAAACTGTTGGTTGTTCATAAGGACTGCTGGCAATTTATCAATCAAAAGTATTCCTTTACTATGGTATTGTAGATTTAGATGTTATGCAGAGGATAACAGTAAGAGCAAAGATATAATGCAAAAATAGATTAGTATTAGAAAACAAGACAAAGGAAATAGAGCAGTTAAAGGAGGAGGAAATTTACAGGTATGAAAATTATCGTAAT